>ONZQ02000004.1:820645-832294 GCA_900312665.1 Cephalotrichum gorgonifer | reverse complement strand
TTTTCGACTTCTACCTAGATAATAACCCATACCTCCACAATTCACAATGGTATGTTCCCCCATGGCATCCTGCGACGTAGCTCCTCGTCTTGTCCTCCAGATTCCGTCCCAGTAAACTAATGGCGACGCCCACGCCATAGGTCCAAACGCCCGTCCAGCGCCGCGCGAACGCGAAGTTCGCAAAGGAGAACGAGGGCCGCATGGGCAAGTCCACCGAGCAGCTCAAGAAGCGCTCAAAGGAAACCCCCAAGTCGCCGATCTCCCCCCTATGGATGGGTTAGTTCCCCCCTCTCTCCCGATCTAGATTTGCCCCGCCCTTTACTTGGAGGTGTCCCTCGTCCAAAAAGACACGAGGAGACACCGGCTGCTACTGCTGGATTCCCCTCGTACGGCCGTCTGGGCTTGGCCGTAGCACTATCCTCTTCCCTCCTTCCTCTTCTATTACTGTTTCTCAAGAACGAGAACTGACCTTACCGAATTGTAGTCATCCTCGGATTCGCCATCTTCGGAAGCTTAATCTTCGAGCTCATCTCGCGCTTCTTCTTCAGATAAACCCCCGATATCAGACAAATGCCCCACCTCAGAAACGAGATGCGACCGTATCCGGGGTGAGAGGTAGCAGTATATAGATCCAGTCGAGCTAGGCATGATCCGTTCAGCAGGATCAGACAATGGGGGGATGGCGGTTCTGAGGAGTTGAGCGGTGTCAGGAAGGCTATATATCCAGGTTAGGTGGCAGGGAGGCTTCGTGGTGGCACCCACGACTGTCTATATGATCCGAGCGACGACAATCGCGTGTTGTGGGAGGGGGACACGTTGGGAGGTCCTTCCACAAGTATACATGTACTATCTCATTGAAAGTTTACACATCCGAGCCGTTATGAATACAAGTTTGATTGAGTACCTTTCTTTTTAAGTAATCCGTCTGTCAGAAGGATGTCTAACCCGTGTAACGCCCTGAAGCACTCCGAAACACCCGCATGATAGAACACGATAAGCCGTCTGTCGGTCGGGGGGAGGCATAGAAACCTCCTCGGCCCTTTCAGCCGCCCAGGCCCCTCCTCTGCCCCTGCCCCTCAAACTTCATGCGCATTCCGGCATCGTATTGCCTCTGAAGGTCATCCTGGACCCTATGAATATCAAGCTTCGAGGCGGGTCTCCCGGCGTTGGGAGGGGCCGACGAGGCAGATGCGGCAACCTTGCCGCCGCCGAGAAGCTTCATGAACTTGTTCTGCCTATCTGAGCCCCCTTCGAGAGCAGTCACGTTCCACCGGTCGGCAAGGTTGGCGGAGCTGGGAGCATTATCCTTGTGGGTAACGTTGGCGGTGCTGGAGTCCCGAGTCGTACTCTTGCCCTTGCCATCCTTGCTCTTCGAAGTCTTCGTCTTGTCCTCGACCTTCGCCGGGATGTCGACGGTGATTTTGCTCGCAGACTGTATCTTACGTTTCTTGCCGCCGGCAGACTTAGTCTCACCCTCGCTGCCCTTCATGACCACATCCTGCAGAGACCATGTTAGCTAATAGCCTGGGGGAAAAAATAAGGGTGCTAGGGGGTGGCATAAACCAGCGGCTCACCTCGCTACTCCACTTGGCCTCCAATTCGTCCGCCTCGACAAGAAATCTCTTTGCCAGCGACTTCAACCACGCTACCCGGTCCAGCGTCTGCTCTCCATCGTTGGAGACCTGGGCGTCTGAGTGCTTTGCCTCGTGGAGGAATCTCTTGGCGAGGGTCCTCAACCACTCTACTCGGTCCAGCGCCCTGTTTCTCTCCTCGAGAGTATTCTGGGCGTCTGAGGCGCCTGCCTTGGTCTTGGATTTAGACATGGCCTTTTCCTCTGTTGCTCTTAGACTCAACCAATGTCACGGGTGCTGCTGCCGGAAGTCAAAATTAGCTATACATAAGATACTTGTGAGTGCTCCAGTGCTTAAGCAATTCATGTCTACACCGATGGCAGTGTATGGGCATAAGGATTGTATCGACACCAAACATGGGAGCCTCCCGATAGGTATATATATACATATACATGTTTATGCAGGTATACATAAGCGTGGAATATACAGTAACATACCTGGTAGCTGCTTAGAGGGAGCAGAGGGTTCAGAAGCAGTTTGTAGATAAACACCTGTCTTGGTAGCGATGAACATGAACATGAACATGAAGCATCTCATGCTCTGTCGCATAGTGGGGCGTGTTGAGAAAAATACTGCCGGGCGGTGTAGGAAGATCAAAGTTTAGTGGGACCCTCACATGGCGCTCGCATGGCACACTGACAGGTCTCCGGGGTCACCTGCGGGCCGGAGGCCGGAGACGACTAACTGGTTCCCAACACCGATTCTGAGACAGAGATTCCGGGGCTGGCCCCATGCCAGCCTCTTGAAGCCAGACAACCTCTGCCATCTATATCAATGGTTAACATCCTCCCCCCCTTCCCCCCTCGGCTTTTCGCTCCCCCTCCTATGTCCTCACAAGTACTGTCCTCTTCCTTCTACCCGTCTCTGCCTTGGCTCTCTTTCCCGTCTCACCGACGGATTAAACCCGCATGTCAATATCGCCTTGACCAGAACGGGGTTCAACCATGCATGTCAGCCCCACCGACTGGATTGAAGCTGTGTTTAGTAATGCCACCAACAAGATAGACAAGAGCCTTACACAACGGGCCATGCCCGTTGTGGGTGTAAGGCACACTCGTACTCGTACTCAAGATGAGATTCTCCTTGAAGATCCACTCTCATACATGAACACCATCCGAATCCGAATGCGCCCGCCGGAGCATCGGTGTTTCTCCGGCCACCCGATGACATTCAATCCCCCCCCCAAATCCCCGCAAATGCAGAGCAACCCACAAGCCTCGACGTGCCGTATCTATCCAGCCACGTAGCACACCTGCCTACTTCGCAAAATGCGTGCGCCACATGACCCCCCCGATGCAGCTTAACCTCTAGCCTCGTTTCTTTCCACATCGTATTCTCCGCTTCCAAAAAGCCACCCCCTCTACATCATCTAGCGGACCAATCGGCTATTCTTCCACGTTTCGACCTTAGTCGTACTGCGAGAAGGCGGTGCTTGACGAAAGGCTGTGGCGGTGACCACGCCACAGGACGACTTCCGAGTGTTGACCATTATTAAGCTGGTACTTGTACTAGGACCCATAATCTTACATGCAGCTCTGTTTGGGAGCGACAGGCCCCTAGGACTGCTTGCAAATTGGCTGTAAAGCAACTAATCCGTTCGTGATGTTACATCCCCTAACTCCGACTCGTGATACCTGCCATCGCTTGGAATAGTCTTGAGAGAGCGGCGATGTGGAGCTGGATCTATCCCATCAAAATGTTTATCCCGTAGGCACGGTACTTGTACATGCCACTAGCAACCAGATTCGCACTAAGGGGGGCCCGTATTTATTTGAAATTTGTATTTCCGTCTATAGAGTGTGTGCGCGTGAAAAACATGGTTGTATCCGCTTAGAACAAGAAACATAGAAAGAAAGAAAGAAAGAACAATTGACTAGACCACCCCCCTCAAAGCAAGGGGAAATCACAGCCTGTCCGTTTAACCAACACTGAATGAGTCTTTTTTTCTCCCGCAAAAGTCGAATCAACCCCGCCATTTCCCAAAAACTCCTCCCTCCTCTCCCAAGACTGATAACATCAAAAAGGCAAATGTTGCGAAAACAAAGGAGGCAAAAAAGAACAAAGAACAAGGCGCGCCGAAAGCAGATCCCCCCTCATTTCCTAAAATGAACCGCATGTCTAGCGCAAAAAAACCACCCACCCCACCTGTGGAATAGAAACGAAACTGATAGACACAAAAAGGGTAGCCTAGCCGAGCTGGAAATCGCCGGAAAGAAAAGGGAGCCCGACGGGGTGAAAGATGGCCCGCCCCGGAGGAGGGGGAGCGGGGGTAGAGAAAGGACGGGCCGGAATGGTAGAATCGAAAGTCGTGACGTCGTGATGGGGGAAAAAAAAGATTGCCGGGAGATCCAGCAAGAATGGGATGAGCGGAGGAGGTGTGTACGAGTAGAGTGTGGAATGTAAGAGTGTGGATTGTGGAGGGTACATGTAGAGTATAGAGGGCGGAAGAGAGTGAGGAGAGTGGAGTGTGAGCTAGGCCTCGGGTTGTCACCAGGTAGCCCGTGAAATCTTCGGATGACCTCTAGGATGCTAGTAGTAGGTCCCATCGACATCGTGGCTCGGCGCCGCCGGCATCGACCCAAGCACAGGGCCATAGCCCGGGCTCTCGGGCCAGCCCGCCGAGTTGAATTGGTCGCCGAGGAAGGGTTGATCTAGACAGAGGACGAGATGTTAGCATTACTGAGGCTCCGAATCCGGTTATGACCAGTGTGGTGGGTGAACCAGGCTGGTCGCCCTGGGCTGAAGTAACTACATGCCCTTGGGATCTCATCGCCCACTTTGGCGATGTTGGTTTTGTTGATGTTCATGGGTTGCGTTACCTGAAGATCCATAGAATAGCTGCGGGTCCGCGTCGTAGTAGCCGTCCTCTCCCGTGCTGCTGCCGCCCAGGCTCCCGTGCTGCTGCTGGAAGGGCGTCTCGGGTGGGAAGGCGACGTTATCGCCGTACTGCAAGGACGACTGATACCGCGGGTCGTCCTCGCGGATGTAGTCGCCTCGGCCGCTGCTGCGCCTGCTCGCCGCCTCGTGGCCCCTAGAGACGACGTGCCTCATGGAGAATGTGCCCCAGGGGAGGCCCGAGACCTCGTGCTCCGAAGCGATGTCACTTGGCGACGGGACCTGATAGCAGCTGGCTGCGTGCTGCTGATTCCGCGCATCTCGCTCTGCCCTCTCCTTGGTTTCCCTCGTCTTCTCGCCTATATTACAGTTAGCATTCAGTTAGTCCAGGTGCTTTTCTCTCTCCTTCGTGGTGAAGAGGGAAGTGGAGTGTGTGTGAGCGAGTAACATACGGAACTTTCTCTGGGCGATCCGGTTCTGGATCCTCCTCCTCTCTTCGGGCTCGGACACCTCGGCCCAGTCATCGGACTTTTGAGACTTAGACTTAGACTTAGACTTGGACGATCCGGATCCGGAATGCCTCTTGGAGCTAGACTCCGATTCCCTCTTCGAGCTTCGTGAGGACATGTCGTCGGTGGTATTTGTCTCAGGAGACGAAAGGCCCGCTTCGGAGGAAGTTCTCTTTCGACGCGAGGTCCGGGCCTGCGGGACTTGGAGAGAAGAACTCCGGGGGGGTTTGGAGGAAGGAGTGGTGGGGGGTGGTGGCGCGGACTGTGAGTGGGCGTCCTTGGGTTCGTTGGGAGATGCGCCCCGGATGAGAATAGACGGAACGGCAGGAATCTCGCTATGGTCGTGTACTGGCGTTCCCGGGCTCATGAACAGGTATGACTAGGCGGCGTGGGAAATCCCCGGGATTCTCTCATATCCTGGGATGAAGGTTTCACTTGATCTCAAGGAACGCGGGAGTGGCAAGATGCTGTAAGACGCGAGAATATATCCAAGATCGTGACTGACGAGAAAGAGTACAGTGCGAGTGAAAAAGTATGAGAGGGAGACCTGTTGGCTTTGGTAGTGTGGTGATGTGTAAGTGATTGGTGACGATGTCTATGTGTTGTGTGTGTAGATGTCTGGGTTGGAGCGGGCTCGTGGTCGCTTTATACAAGGAGCGTCGCAGACGTCGTGTAAGATGCCCAAAGAAGGAGAATACCCAAATAGAATCAAAGATATATATATAACCCACGCTGAAGTTCGATTGAGCTCGAGGGGTGGGTAAGGCGGGAAGAAAATAGCATCCAGGCAGCAGGTCTAAGTAGGATTTATTCGCGGTGAACCCCGACGGGGTAGGTACTTGGCAATGGCCTTGTCTATCCGTAGGGCAGATTTGAGGCCGATGGGCAGAACCTTGCATCGCCGGGGCCCCTGCCCGGGTGATGCGGGTTTCCACATGGCGCCCAAACTTGACACTAAGGCACTTGCAGAGAGAGAGAGGAGAGAGTGTCGAAGGGGGGGGGGTCGGGGCTCAGCCCAAGCCCATCGCGGCAGGGGCGTCTGGGAAAGTGGGTCTGAAGCTCATGGTTAACGAGGATATGGACGAAGGAGGGGGGAAAGAAGTGGGTGGCAGGGCGTGAATAGAAGGTGATGATAATCTCATCTCGTTCGGCCGAATACAGAGTCATATCGGCAAGTGTTCGCTGTTGTCAATTGATAGAGTACGGGGTACGATGTTGCTCCCGCGTTGGGAAAGGGCAGTTACAGGGGTACAGAAGTCACTGAGTACTTGTGGTGGTGGAAAAGGGGGGGGTAGCGTGGGAGGAAAGGCAAGGGGGGGGAGGAGAAGGGGGGGTGGTGGGGGGTGAATCGAGTACAGCTAGGCGAGGTGACAGGGTCAGGAGAGGGTGACGGTCGAGGGGCTGAAATCCTACCCGGCGGTACTCCATACAGTCGTTATGCCCACGGCGTTATGGTGACCAGGGCGAGCTTGCCCCACAGGGGGGGTGGAGATGGAGGGGGAGGCTCGGTGTCTAGGATTAGAGACAGTTCACCTCGTGGGGTAGCGTAGTTTGCAAAGAGACGTGAAGTTTCTACTTTAGGAGTTTATAAGACATCAACGAGGAGGGTGGTATTGGCGGAGAAGGGGGATGGGGGCAAGCGGTGCATCGCGGGGCACAGCACCCCAGACCTCGTGGTATAAGCGAACATTGGAAGTCGCGAACATTGGGAAGTCGCGAATAATACACTCTCCTCCCAAAGTACCGCACTAGTTAGAATGGCGTACACAGCATAGGCGGTCGAGGCAGGCGGACTCTGGAGTCTACATACTCGTCGGTGGGTTACATGGGATAAGGTGATGATGATAGGGAGGGAAGGAGCCATTGAAGGGTTAACAAGTAACTCAGGGTGTGTCAACGGGTATGTACGGTACCCCCAGGGCAGTTTTGGTTTCGAAGACAGGTGGTACGTACTGTGTGTCGTTCTGGTCTTATTCGAACGACGAGTAGTATTAACAGTTTGGAGAACATAATACGATACGACCTATACGGAAACGGGTAAGCTCAAGGCCGAACGTGGCGGCCTGTGTTGTTAAAAATACCCACTATGAGGTCAGTTTAAAATTACATGCCAGTCTCCCCAGCGAGCGATCGGCAACCCCTACCCTTGAGCAAACAGGACCAATTGTGGTTTTCTCATTTCCCAGATGCCAGAAGGCTTTCTTCTTTCCATATGTACAGGTATTATTCTGGCAAACAGTCTGGCAGACCGAGACGGGAAGGGGGGACTAATACGTGACATTGACACAGCGGCCGGGCCCCGTGAAATGAGCCGTAAGATAATTATGATAATATGATCCTACTTGGTCTACTCCTACATACAAGTCAAGAAGTCGGGGTGTCGGAGAGGGCCGGAGGAGTTGTGAGGTAACGCTCGGCTGGCTGATGGAAGTACTCATAGAGTGTGGCGGTAGACTTGTAACTATGTGGAGTTCGCCTGCAAGAACAAGAATACTTTTTACTTAAAGATCATCGACAATCGACAATGGAAGGTCCAGTTCTCCACTTCATGTGGATCCCCCCCTCTTAACAGTGTAAGAACTAATTACTTGACCTCCGAGCCAAGTCTTTGAACCCTGAGAAAATTAGCCTTTATCCTTAGTTAGTGCGAGTACTAAATAAGCTACGGTACCATTTCTCAAAAAAGGCGATGGTTCATTATGATTCAGACTGGGGTCCAACCCCACCCCACCCCCTCAAAAAAAATGGAAATCCAGAGTTTCATCCAAGCGCAACGCAACGCAACGCAGTATTTGGTTTATTCGTTTTTCCTGGATATATGTACGTACCCGTACCGGGGGCAGGTTAAGAAGGATGAAGAAGCCCATGTTAATCCCATCATATGTCCCTGAGCGGGGGTCCATGCGGGTCAGTGGAGCAGGCAGGGGGGTACACGGGCACGGTCACGGTCACGGCCGTGGGTTCCGTAGACTCCACAACTACATGGTATCCGACACCGAAGTGGCCGCTCCGAAGCGAGGCGGAATTTCCCCGAGCGTTTTTCTAACATTGCTCAAGGATCAAGGCTCCCAGTGCTAGTGGGGGGGCAGTCCCCGGATGCTAGACACGGCACTCGTGAGACACGGCACTCTCGTCCTTGGCGTCCGTCATACGTAATCACTGACGCCTTGGAAGCGAGTTTACGAGTATGAGAGGCGACGGACTTGAATCCAGGACGAATCGGTTTTTATCCATGTCCGCCCATTCATCATGATCCTCCAGTTGCCTACGAGGAGGCATTACTAAAGATTACTGCCTCGGCTAGGTATCGAGTTACGCCGGTGGTGCCTTCCGTTTTCCGTCCCGCAATCGCTCCTCAACTCGCGCTTTCCCAAAATATATTCTTGTCGCACGTACTCCAATGATATGCCAAGCGCGGAAGATCGACGGTAAGAGTAGGGTGTATCTACTACATAGCACTTACGGTCCTAAGTATAGACGTTCTGCTCTTGATCGGACCTGTAAAAGCAAAGATGCTATTCTCGCAAGTGCGGACGCACTTCGATGATTTAGTTTCAGAAACTCGGACCGGCGTTTTTGTGGGTCCTGGCCCAACTTGTAGACCGCCACCTCCACGAAACAAAAAAAGGCACACCCCGGTCTTCGGCCTATCCTTGACGATATTGTACCCACTGGGATGTTTCAATGAGGTCGGAGTTTGGCCCATAATACTCATTAGTTCACTTCCTCCGGGGTGAGTGAGTAATCCCTCCGCGTCTTCTTCTCTCGACATAGAAGGATGGCTATCTATAGATTCTCAGCTGGCTCCCTCTTCTATATTTACATCAATCACCAGGCTACGATAATCAGAGCAGAGCTCCGGCTGGCTACCGCGATGCTTCCGCTGCCCTTCCAAATGTGGCGGTGCCACGCCTATTCTGTATCACATTATTAATACTTGTCAACGACTGTGTGCTTATTAGCGGATGATTCCGAACGTTCAGCGGGGTTCCTTATTTCGGACGAGAAACGCAGGGGGGCAGCAACGTGCCACGGAGTGATTATAGTCTGCCATTGCTTCACTCCAGAGTCCATCCAGCCCTGCCTAATCCGAAAATCGCAGGATGGGGGATCAGAGACACAGTGATTCTATTTCAGTAGCACAAAGTAAGTTAGTTGTTCCCAAAATGCTACTAACTACTGCCTGCCAAGAATCGAGGTGCTTAAATTAGCCACCCCTGCAAGGATGCACAACAGTGACATCAGAGAAAAAACTCGCGGCATGGTACCCAATCTGGATCCGCCCAGTAGTTTATTAGTTGGGTGGACCTGAGCGTTGATCGTTCTCGAAGTGGAAGATCCACTTCCAGAGCGACATATTTGGTACTACTGGTTCTGACTTTTGTAATACCGCACTTCCACTCCCGGGCGGAGTCCAACGTCGAACATCTCTTGTCCCGCGACCCCTTTCCGCGTTGAGCAAAATGTCGCGCTGTGGAACCACTCGTACATATATGGATTGGTGGGATGTGAGGGACTTCACGTGGCTGTCGGTTCCGACCCCTGCGCTGCACGCACGCCATTTTCTATATCCATACCCCGAACTTAACTCCTCTAAGACGGCCGCATCCAAGGCCAAATAACCTAGCATTGAGTTCCTCAAACACGACCCGCACCCCGGGCCGCCCTGTCCATGAGTCCAAGCTTTCCCCCTCCCCCATATCCGAATGCGACTTGAACTATTATCTGCAAAATAGAACTCCGGGTGCGCGATCGAAAATAGGCACCACACTCTCCAACTCCCGGTTCGGGTCGAATAAATTAAAACAAGGCAAAGCTGGAAAGTTTTGAGGCTGTGAAGGATTCAGTGTCGGCAAATGTCGCTTATCTACCGCACATATATTAAGTGCTTGACGCGGAGAGAGTATGTTTAGAAACACGTCCCACACTTCGACTCCCTCGACACGTGGGAGTCGGTGGGATATAATGCCGTCGGCGCCGTCCGCCCATACATTTCTAGCGACAAGTGTGGGTCGGTGTTCAGAATGGAAGGAGACCAAGTAAATATTATCTGGGGGTCTGAATGGAGTACTCCGTACATGTAGTGTAGGTCCATCCTGTGCTCCTCCCAACAACGGGGCCGTCTGCAGTGGACATGATGAAATCCCCCTTGTCTTGGTGGGCCTCGACAGCCGGCTGTGACGGGCTCGCACTGCAATCCCGAATCGTCCAAGCCAAAGTGGAGTCGGCAAGAGTTACCAAGCTGGCCCGACATATCAGAGACCTGTCCCGCATGTCTGGGGCGGGCCAGTAATATCAAGCGCATATTCCGGCCTTCCAACGACGTGCAGATGCTAATACCACCTCGAACGTGCCGAAGCCAAAACAAATATGCGAAATGCGAAAATCCGAACACACGGATTGGAAAGGGGGGGCAGGAAAGAAGAGAGAACAGCCGCACGGTCGCCAACGGAACATGGGGCGACAGGTGTAGATCATGGCTACCCTGGTCTTAAAACCGAAGGCTAAACCGCATTTGGGCCGATTTAAGCACGCCGTTGGTGGATCCCCCCGGTCCGCCAAGAGTGGCTTGCGATAAAAATAGAGTCGGGAAATGAGACCTGGCCCTTTTCCCATGCGACACCCACCCACACAAGTACCCACCCACCCTATAACCCTTGCTTTTTCGTCCGTGACAAAACGCTAATTGGACTGCGCGAATTTTGCTGCGACTCGGTAGTACATCACCATTCACGCTCCCTCCCCCCCTCCTTCGCCAAAACCCTTGGTTCGAGTGTTCAATTTCTCGTATAACTCCGCGCCATGGTGTTTCGTGTGGTCCCTGCTTCCTTGGAAATGTGTAAATAAGGGGCCCGCGTGAAGGTTTGGGAGGGGGAGGCGGACGGCGGACGTCCCCGCGACCAGGATGCCGTGGACCATCCCATCCCCCATCCCTCGATGGTCCTGGTGAATTGCAACTGGGGGTGATGAGGTGATAAGGGACGGGAGTGTACAAGAAGGGAGTGGTAAAGATAATCCCATACCGGGGCCCACAGAAATACTACATACAACCCTGTCATGAAGGCGAGCGAGGGACACCCTCCTCGGACCTGTCACGATAGGCGAAAATCCGGAAGTCGGGGGTCGGGGGTACGGAGAACTGTTCTCCGTTCTTGTATGTAGCTAGCTACATGGAGGTGGTTTTAGGAACCTTGTGGTCCGTTTGGGAATGGTTCGGTCTCTATGTGGCCGAGATTTCCGTCCAAGAGCCCTACACCCTCCCCCCCCCCTTTTCCCATCCCCCCCCACCCCGACGCCCTGCAGCAAAAACTTATCAGCCAGTGGGCCACGAAAGGGCTTTGTAGGCAGCCCTTTCGCGTTGCAGCCGCCTAGGCAGCCATCGACGTCATGACACCGAGCCAGCAAGTTGGGCTCAAGACGTGCCTGAGCTGAAGAGTTCGGGGCGGAGTGGAGTGCGTCGAAGGGGGGATCGCCGTCGAGGATTGTCGAAAAAAAAGATCGCCAAAACGATCGACGGAAATATCTTCTTCATCTCTCTCCCACCCTGTCCAATAACAGATGGGTGGGAGGAGCTTTGGCTTCAAGCTCGCTTGGCCTCGTATTGGTCGTATTGGGACTTGAAGCTTGCTCGGGTCCACACTTCGGGCCAAGTGTCAGAGACATAAGGGCCAAAA
>ONZQ02000004.1:804013-820351 GCA_900312665.1 Cephalotrichum gorgonifer | reverse complement strand
AGGGGGGGGCATTTTTGGAAAGCGGTGGGACAAGACCCGTCCCGGTGATCGGGTTAGCTTCAAACTTAATTGGTTCGCACCGTGCTACTGGAGCGGGAGGATTCAATGTGGGTCTGTGAAACCGTTCCGAATAGAACTGGCGTGGCGTACAAGGTGGGGAATTGAGCGAACAGGAGACCTTGTATTCGGCTTCCTGGATGCTCAAGGGCACACAGGGCCGACCGGAACTCAACAAGGATGAACGCCACATCGCCGAAGAAGGCTATTCTCGATTTGCTCAAAGGACCT
Source organism: Cephalotrichum gorgonifer (assembly GCA_900312665.1). NCBI lineage: Eukaryota > Fungi > Ascomycota > Sordariomycetes > Microascales > Microascaceae > Cephalotrichum > Cephalotrichum gorgonifer. Next base: position 820,063 of record ONZQ02000004.1, on the reverse strand, counting down.
TTTGCAGAGTGCCTACCAGGATCCCTTGGGCTCTGTCCTGGTCGAACTAGCCTAATTCGGCTCCAAATCGGCACACGCCTCCACACCAGCCATTCGGAGGTGGTTCTGTGGCTTGTTTCGAGAAATTCGATACGTTTGGCCTTGACTCATGCAGTGCTGCACCGCCTCCTATTAGGATACAAGCCACAGGCTACTGCATTTCCCAAGTGTGTTCCATGCAGGCTACAAGCCACACACTACTGTATCTACTTGTCAATGTCTATGTGGCACGACTAAGATGCTTGCTACGAGCACGTCAAATATTTATGACAACAAGAGAACAGGATCGAGCGGAAGACTGCCCCCCCGTCGTTGGAAACTGCTGAGGACTGGTCAATTTTGGATTTGCCGAAATACAGAGCCGGCGTGAAGATCATGTGTCCGAGATAACACAGAGTAAGAAATTCCCAGTGAGCCTAGCTTTGAAGAGCCTAAAAAAGTTGCCTTGTTCCCCCTCTCTGATATGCACTCCTCGTAAAGTTGCCCACTTGGGAATAGACACAACGCGGAATCTGTGGCGGCCGGGACTTGGCCAAAGTCCGCGACAGATTGCGATGGAAAGATGGAGAACAAGGGCGGAGTTTGCCAGGCAGGCCTGACTCGCACAGGTAGCTCACAATAATACCTTCGCGCGCATCATCTTCGATTTAGACGTCGGAAAATAGAGGCTTGCCAAGATGAGACGGAGTTGACAAGGATGGATGGCAAGCGAAACAAGAATGTACCTGTATACTTGGTACGTCCCCTGCAGGTGGGAGAGCGAGGGTGGGGTGTTGCTATTAGGAGTAATAAAGTACTCCCGTACTCTGTCCGATCTGTGCCCATGTTCTGGTATGTACACCCCCTTCCCTAGGCATCGTTCTCCACGCGCCACCACGGTCGCTCGCCGTACCCCACCGGGGCTGGATCTGAGGGTGCATCAACCGGGGGCTAGGGTTTTTCTACTTTCCTTCCTCACCCACGTCAGGGCAGGGGGGGAGGTGGACGGTGGGGCAGTAGGCAAGGGGTGGTGGGTCTCGTTCTTGGGGCAATCGGGTGTGAGTCCGAGACACGGCAGGTCAAGCAAAGGGCGCAAAGAAAGGGAGTCTGCCTGGGCGCTGGGCCAGCGGTGCTCAGATTGCGCCGGGCGTGGGCATGGATGGGGGGACGGAGTAGTATCGGCCTCATCCCCATGGCCAAGCCGAGTTTGATTTCTAATGAAGCCGAGTCCGAGTCGGACTTGCCGAGGTTCATTTTCTGCTGTTTAATAATCTGGAACTCGTACGCGTACTCGTAGGCATGTGAAGCGGTATACGAGTAAATACGAGAGAAGCTTTTTTTTTTTTTTAGGGAGGGGGGGGTTCTGGGGGGGATTTGTCGTCGTCGCCGAGCGTGACTAATTGACACCTGCATCTTTTGTTGCTTGCTCCGAATGCCTCAATTCAGCTCCACGCTCAATTGTGGATGTCAACCGGCATCATGACGAAATAATCAGCCCTACAGAAAAGCTTACCGGGGAAACCTTCTTTAAAGAGCCAAGTACACCGGAGAGAGTACTCCAAAAGTGATCCTGGGCGCTTGTCTGGCGCGATCGGGGGTGTCGAGATCGGACGGGGAGCCAGTAGGGGACTTTTCTGTCAGCCATCCGGGCCTGGGCGGGGATGGTTTGCCGCACTTACTAAGGGCTTACACATACTCCGTAATACAGGGCCAAAGTTGCATCACATAACTCTGGTTTTCGATTTCGAGTTCTTCAACGGCCCCATCTCGGCCCTTCTTCCCCATATGCCGGCCCATAAAGTGTTTTCTCGTCCCAGCGCGGCGGATCGGACTGCGGGAAGGTGAGCTTAAAAGCAAGCCACCCGATATCTGAACCAAAAACCCCGGGCTGTCGCGATGAGGCGGCCGGGCTGAGTGCGATGAGGCTGCCACGGGTGGGTGTAGAGGAGTGTACAGGAGCCTTCCAGCGGTGTATGCAGTGTACGCTTGAAGTTGGACGAGTGGGCTCCAAGGTTGAGTCAGCCCAGGACAACACACACACACACACGCACCTTCCTCTCCAAGAACAAGCATGAGCACGAGCACTCTTTCATACCTCACATCGCAGGCGACGGGTGCAGTATTGACTCGATGTGGTTACCGAAAAGATTTCTCACTACCAATGCATTTGTGTTTCCTTCCGCCTTATGACGGATCTGCCTTGCCAACAGTGATCCGGGCTCCCTTCTTACTCCGAGATAACAGTATTACGGTGTATTACTTTTTGCAATGATTTTTCCTTGTTAGGAAGCTGTTTCGTGCTGTGGTCGGCATGCTCTTCCTCCATGATCGTCGCTCTCCCTTGGGTGGCACTAATCAACCCTTCTGTCAGCACAACAGAGCAAGCGTTTCGGTCTTCCAAGCCCGTGTCTATAAACGAGTAATACGGGATACCGACATGTTTTCCAGTGTCGCCCAATGTATCTTTTTCGTCGCACATGAGAATTCGGTGCACCCCCACACAAGCACCACAGCGTGTAAATGGGGAATGCAGTACAGGACGGCATGAGATCTCCATCTTGACCGCCAACCCCACCCCCCTCTGCTCATTAGCCTCCCGCTTCGAGCTGTTATTTCAATACGAGAACTTTCTATGAACTTCTAGAGATAGCGCCTGCTGGAAGAATTCTTTGAAAGGCCGTTGCGATTCGACCTTGGATTTGTGTGTTGTATGGGCCCGCCCCACTGGCCACAGGCGCCCGCCCGCGTGTAAGTCCACCGCGAGGGCCCACCGACACCCACACACAATAGTCTCGCCGCCCTATCGCCGGTGACCTACCTTGCTAGTCGGCAGCGGAGGCTTTTCTCAGCCTTCGATTGCATGCCCGCGCTCGAGGGTGTCATGTCGAGGCCGATGACCCCCGGGCTATACATGTACCTATACTGTCCGCTACGCCTTACGCCCACGAAAGTTCAGTACATAGCTTCTTCACGGCCGGCGGTGCCGAGGGCACCCTGCTTGGATACCTACTCGCACCTGTACGAGCGTCACCATAGGTCCAATGGGATGATCGATAATCGATCCGCGTACGCGCGGGAGAAGCAAGGGGTGGCAATAGCTACGTTGTACGATTGCCGGGGGGGTTGGGTTGGGTTGGGTTGGGTTTGGGGTGGATTATTGGGCCTAGTTCGCACCTGGCCGTCTCACGATGCGGATACTCCGGTACCGTGACGAAAATACAGCTGCCAGGAACGAACCGCTTCAGGCTTTCAATGTCGAACTGAGATAGCGCGAGTGGGTCTGGGGATGCCGCCAAGGTGCTGGGGGGTTATAAGGGGGGCAGGTAGGGGCAAATACCAGCGAGGAGGTAGTTGTCGGCTTGTGTGGGGCTCAGGGATAGAGCTCGGGATTCCAGGCTAGATGATGCAAGGCTAGAATGGGGGGATGATGTATGACGGGAGTGTAATAATGGCCAACCGGTAGCTCGGAGGTGTATCACTCACGCGGGTGCCAGGAGGAGGATGAGGAGGTAGTAGCGATGGTGGACTAGGTGATGGTATGGTATCGGTAGGCAGGCAAGTGCAACTTGGGCAAAAATTAGACATCGATCCAACCTCTTTTGGAGTAAGTAAGTTTTTCTTGTCCATCCATCACCATATGTGTTCTATTTTGGAAGTGTCCTTTCGGCTCGACCCCGCCGCTCCGAAGAGGTGGATCCTCTCAGCTTCGGAAGCGTAAGCACTGCCGAACGTTCCCCCGAGTATCCGTCCCGCTCGCTACACCTACACACTCAGGGCTGAGCGATCACCGTCAGGGTTACCATTTCTTGCCATTCTATTAATACCATTTTATCTTTTTGCGTTGTTGATGTTGTCCAACCTGCAGCCCTATGTGGAGAAGCGCGGTGTCATTGAGACGAAGAGAGCCCGCCCAGTTGCTATTTTAGATCGTCCCATGATATTTATTCCCTATCCCTTTTCCCTCGTGCGGGGTTCGCAGTCCGATTCGCGCGGGCTTGGGCCAGTCGGACAGCGTCGTTGGGATATGCTCCGTCTGAATCAAATGTCCCCCCCCGTCACACAAGACCAAGCGCAGGCTTTCCTAGCGTTGGACGGGAAGGAAGGGACGGGACGGGGGCCGGCGCCGTTTCGTGCCCGAAAATGACTATGTTCTTGCCACTTAGGGACATACAGCATGCGGTATCTCCTCACAGTAAGACATGCATGTTCCCGCTCATTCTATGATTAGAAAGGGACCGACCTCCCCGGTTTTCACGTCCTCGCCAAGAGCCGGCTGTATCTAAGAATATCACAACATCCCCTGTCGCGGGCTTTCGTGCTACGGACGAGGGCGAGGAAAGAGGAGGAAGAACATATTTCATCTAACAATAGTATTATACAACACCTGAAACGAGCTGAACGCGAAGGGATATGAGTATATCGTACAGGGGGACGTTGGCAGCCCTCGAGGTGACGGCGACGTCGCGAATGGCCAGCCCGCATCACCTGCCCGACTCGGCTTCTCGCGCAGCCCTGCGTTCGGCAACCCTCCTCTTGAAACGAACCTCGGCCTGTCGCCTCTCTCCACCGTCCACCTTCTGCCCCAGACGGTCCTCCCACATGCCCTCGACGATGGTGACCTTGGACATGCCGTCCGAGGTAGGCGTCGCGTACGGGCCCGAGATCCTCTTCGCGCCCCGGACCAGGTAGTCCTTCACCTTGGCCCTCTCCTCCGCCGGGATCTCCGCGGGTGTCGCGCCGGCCGGCACGTTGACCACCGTCTTCTTATCCGTCTTCAGGTCGTGGTAGATCCCCAGCAGCGCCTGCCCGTCCTGCACGTGCTTGAAGTCGCCGCCGGGCCCGAGCCTGCCCTCCCGATACCTCTTGAGCCAGTTGAGGAGGTAGCGCCGCGACCGCGCCGGCTCAACGCCGAGGTCCTTGAGCTGCACTGACGTGAGGGTGAATAGCGAGTCCCACGTCGGAAACTTGTCGGCGTACTGGACCAGGTCCCGTCCGATTATGCGTAGGAACGACTCGGGGTCGGGCGTGATGGGGATCGGCGGCGGGACGGGCCGGGGCTGGGAGAGCCTGGAGGTGTGCAGGCAGCGCGTGTGCGCGACCCGGAGGGGCTGGGCGTTGGCCCAGACAGGCGAGAGGGACGGGAGTAGGCGTTTCGATGCCATTTTTGAGGAATTTGAAAAATCTGCTATACCCTCTATTCAGTCGAGTTAGCTTGTATATCGTAGGGGCGCAAGGATCGGGGCGGGACTGACCACCAGGAAGGTCGGGCCGGTCTCGAGTGTCCGAATTGTAGTCGCGCCACAGGCAGCCCTACAGGGGGAAGGAGCGTGCTGAGGTCCTGGCCTGTTCGATAAATCTTCCTCCGAGGTAGAAAGACCGTTGGCGCGGAGACAATTGGTTGCTGCACGAGTGTCAAGCTTAGCCGTCAGCTCTGGCTCTGGTCGAGATGCTTCAATCCGCATCGAGACACTTTCGAGATTTTACTAAGGGTGATCACGTGAACACGCATGCCGGCGCAAATCTCCCGATTCGCCGATAGTGGGGTTAAGCTCTAGTTCGCGTCCAGGCAGGCAACTCGCGCCTGGAAACTTTATCCTCAAAGCTCCTTGCACCAAACTTCCAGTGAGCTGACACCGGAACATAAATTTCTAATTCCATTTCTATCCATCTCCAATTCCACAGTTTGCATTGTTTGGGTGCTAAATTTGCACGTCTCAAACGCAGTGTTCTTCTTCACACTGTCACTTCGCTCTCGTGTGGCCCAAGCCACTACTAGCGCCGATTTCCGTTGTAATGGCTCCACGACGGAAGAGCAGCTCGAGAATACCCAATCCAACAGAAATCAACCTTGACCCCACAGGTATTGGACAAATAAGTTGCTTTGAAAATGCTCATGTCTGCTAATTCAATTTCTAGACCCCTTCCCCACCGAGCTCCTCGAATACCTGCACAGCCTACCCTCGGACGATCATGATGGCGAACCACCTCATAAGAAGCAGAGACTCCATGGGATCGGTACAGATACGACAGATGCAGTATGCATCGGCAAGGGCGAACTTAAAATCAGCCGGCATCAGCCATCACCTCCCGCCGGCGTCGAGGAGGAGATCTCCAGAGCCGACATTGGCCAGCACTTGCGACTGTCCACCGGGTGGAACTCTGAGAGCACGGAGGAATACATTAGCATCCGATCACTGTCCGATGCACCTTCTGGGGGCTTTAATGTGCTTCTCCGACTGTCCCGTGGCTCCTTGAACACAAAGGCTGTTTCTATCCTTAATGCTGCTGGTGAAAATGGATCTAAGTCAAAGACTGACCAACAAACTGGGCTCTTCACCGTGATTAACATGGAGACTAAGCGTCGGGGTCAGTTTATGGATATTCACCTGACTTTGGAGTTGTGGTGGACAACAAGGACACTCTTTCACCCCAATCTGAGTCGGCCCTCGGCGCAGATCCTCCGCGAGGTTATCAAGGAGTTTCTACCGCCGGAGAACCAGGCATTATCCGATAGCGACAACGAAGAATGGTCGCCACTGGACTTTTACGACGCCGCATTTGTCCCCGAGAAGGATGACGCCGAAGCGGAGTCGATCGAGGTCCCAGGGATGACCACAAGTCTGTACCCTTTCCAGAAAAGGACCTTGAAGTGGCTCCTGGCACGCGAAGGTGTCGCAAGATCGAACTCTATGGATGGTATAGAAGAACATAGCCAAGCCTCTTCACCCAAACTGCCCCTCTCATTCAGAGAAATCCGAGATTTGAATGGAAAGACATGCTATCTTAGCGAAGTCTACCTCTTAGTCGCAACAGACTTGACCAACTTCTGGATCTCGGATCGTTCTCTATCAGGAGGTATTCTAGCGGAAGAGATGGGTCTGGGAAAGACACTAGAGATGATCGGACTAATACTGCTACACCGTCGCTCGGCTACGGAGGCGAAAGTAAATCACCAAGGCATCACGAACACCGGCGCAACGCTGATTGTGACCCCGGAATCCCTTCGCGCCCAGTGGACAGACGAGTTTGCGCTCCATGCGCCCCACCTCCGAGTCACGCACTACTCTGGTTGCAAGGTTGATAGCCATGAAGGAGAGATTGCCCTGATCAATGAACTCGCAAGCCAGGATGTTGTCGTGACGACGTATTCTGTCCTGTCGACGGAACTGAATTACGTTCTCGAGCCTCCTGAACGACCTCGGCGCCATGAGAGGAGGTATCATCGGACCAAGTCGCCATTGATGCAGCTGAACTGGTGGCGGGTGTGCTTAGACGAAGCTCAGATGATTGAGAGCGGCGTCAGCCGTGCTGCCGAAGTCGCCAAAGTGGTCCCTAGAGTCCATGCCTGGGGTATCACCGGAACCCCCGTGAAGAATGCTGTCCAGGACCTTCGAGGGCTGCTCATTTTCCTACGATACCAGCCGTACAACTTTGCAACGCACTCGTGGAAAGACCTGACGACTACCCACAAATCTGTCTTCAGACAACTCTTTAACACGCTCGCCATTAGGCACACAAAGGCCCTAGTTAGGAACGAAATCAATCTCCCTCGGCAGGACCGCTTTGTTATTACCTTGCCATTTGCGGCGGTTGAGGAACAGCACTACCAGTCGATGTTCAAGGAGATGGTCGAGGACTGTGGTCTCGACGTACAAGGAGTTCCAACCAACCCGAACTGGGAATTCGAGGCCAATTCGGAGAAGTTGAGCATGTGGCTGAATCGTCTAAGACAAGCAGCACTTCATCCGGAGGTAGCTATGAGACGGCTTGGGACAACTACAAAGAACCGCCCGATGCGAACGGTAGACGAGGTTTTGGATGCCATGATTGACCAGAATGAGCGAGCGATGCTCACCGAGAAAAGAGCGTATTTCATGGCAAAGCTCACTCGCGGCCAGCTGTTGGAGAATGGACCCCGCGTTAAGGAGGCGCTTGCTCAATGGGAGAAGGTGAGAGATGAGGTTACGCCCTTAGTAGTGGAGTGCGAGACGATGCTTGAGAAGGCCATCAGCGAGATGTCAAATGGAAATGGGCCGATTGAGAACCCGGATAACTCGGATGACGAGACAGGGGAGAATTCGAGCCACGAACACCAAACGCGGCTTGCAGATCTCCGGGGAAGACTCCGGTCTGCCTTAGAGGTACAACACCGGGCGGTCTTCTTTTGTGGCAATGCGTACTTCCAGATTAGGGAGAATCCAGAGCTCACTGAGCCTGACTCGGTCGAATCCAAGCGATTGCAAGAGTTGGAAGATGAGTGCTACGAGGAGGCGAAACGTATTCGTCGGAAGATACTGGCTGAGGCAAGAACTATTATCCCGTTTCTTCTCAAGGATGCGTCACTAACTCTCACTATAGAGCTTCCGCAAGTGTGAGCTTATCAGGACCCGGCTACAGGACTCGGCCGCTTCACAATCCTTCGTCACCATACCAGAGCTACACTCCAAGTCGGAGAGGGGACTGGAATCGAGGAATTTGCTAGAGCAGTTAGAGGAGCTATACGACATGATGAACGAGCAAGCTAATCAGGTGGACATCTGGAGAGAGGAGGCTGTTCAAATTCTTCTTCAACCGTTAGTTGACGACGAGGAAGGCGCTGAGTGGACTGGAGAGGAATTCATCGACGCAACCCAGATCCAGGAAAAACTCATGGTCTACGTCCTTATCCTCAGGGCAGCCATTGCCGACCGAGAACGCGCCATATCGGGCCAGGTGAATGGACTTATCAAGCAAGAGATGGAAATGGCAACACTGAATGCCGAGGAAGGATTGTCGCCCGCGCCTCGACTGTTCCTAGGGCTTTCGAAAGTCCGAGACCACCTCAAGCCGGGCCCAAGGGACGTATCGATGAGGGGAATCATTAGCAGTCTACGGCAACTCAAACATCGATACTCTAAGGATGATGCCAATGAGCGATATGCACTCGAAGGCCGCATCGCAGACCTACAGATAGGGGCGATCCAGAAGCAGTCCACCGAGCAGACCAAGGCCGCGAGTAAACTAAGACTAGAGCTCGAAAGGTTCACCGCTTCCATGAATGCACGGGTGGAATATTACCGCCAGCTTCAGGCCGTATCGGATAGCGTATTGCCATACGAAGGACTCACGAGCGAGGAGTCGATGCAGAGCATGTTGGCTTCAGAAGAGAAGATCCGCCAAAAGTTATCTGCGGCGGAGGCCAAACACAGATATCGTGAGTGACACCAGCCCTTAGAGAGCGCTCCGTATTATTTCGACCGAAGATACAAAAACTAACCCAAAGGTAAAAAGTCATCAATCTCAAGGAGACGGGATCGAAGTCTCGCGAGCCTAGGATATGCATTATCTGCCAATCAACGTTCGCGGCGGGAGTCCTCACCGTCTGTGGTCACCAGTTCTGCCACGAGTGCATGCGGCTCTGGTTCCGAGCTCATCGCAACTGCCCAGTGTGCAAGACTCATCTTACCCCCTCCAATCTACACGATATTGTTCTGAAACCGCAGGAGCTGCGGATCCATCCCGGTGCCGCAAATGGGGAGACAGATGCAGAGGGCTCCCATGAGCAAAGACGTGGAGCGCAGCCTCATACATCGATCTACTCCGAGTTCAGTGCCGAGAAGCTGGAGGCCATAAAGAATATCGAGCTACATGGGCCGTCGTTCACGACTAAGGTGGACGCTCTGGTGCGGCACCTGCTTTGGCTGAGGGAATCCGATCCAGGGTCGAAATCCATCATCTTCTCCTCGTGAGGCCTGCCCACTTGATTTCGTCTTACATGGCTGGACTAGAAAACTAATGTGTTCTCAGATTCCCCTACTTCCTTAGCATCTTGGAGAACGCATTCAAACGATACGACATCGGGTACACCTCGATCACACGGCCAAACGGGATTAAGAACTTCAAGGAGGATCCCAGTCTTGAGGTGTTCATCCTCTACGCAAAGGCGCACTCGAGCGGGCTCAACCTCGTCAACGCCAGCCACGTATTCCTCTGCGAGCCCCTACTTAACACGGCACTCGAGTTGCAGGCCATCGCGCGGATCGACAGGATCGGGCAGCAGCAGGAGACTACCGTGTGGCTCTACCTCGTCGACGGTACGGTGGAGGAGTCCATCTACAACCTCTCGGCTACTCGGAGGCTGGAGCACATGGGGCAAGTCACGAAGGGGAAGGGCAAGGGCCAGGACGCGAGCGCGGAGGAGCTGGAGGCGGCGAATACGTTGGAGCTCGAGCAGGCGCAGCTATCGAGAATGATTAGGAGGGACAGGAATGGGGGCGAGGTAGTGGACAAGGGGGATGTTTGGCAGTGCCTGTTTGGGCAGTCGTCCAGGGCGCCAACTCGGGCGGTTTCAGAGAGTTGAGGGTAGATTTGTCGCGCTACATTCAAATATACCCGTCGCGATGAGGGAGTGATACCGGGGCTTCACGCCCACTGCACTAGAAGGGCGAGGGAGCATTTGAAACCATGGGGCCAGTATGAAGGCGTTGCACCATTCAGGGGATAATCCATGACTGTCGAATGGCATGATCTTGAGATTTATAGGCCTCTGTGGCATAATAGAACATGATGCCAATCAGAAAGGTTTGCCCTGCGTCGAACTCTTTAAAAGTGGTGCTTCTCTTCTACGTTTGTCTTGAGCTTTCATGGCGTGTGGAGAGTGGTGGATCCAACGTTAGGTTCAGTGGGGTACCATAATACTAAACTTAACTTGTATTACCATCTGATGTAAGCACATGTAGGCGGCATATCGGGCCAGGAGCGCCCCGACGACCCAGCGACTCTCCACTCCAGAAAGTCGATGTCTGCTGGAATTCAAGCTCACTCGCGATGCGATGACGCCTGCTTTCGATATTGTTTGGTTGGGAAAAGCAACAAACGACCCCGACTTGGAAGCATTACCACAGACGGGGATAAGGCTCATTGATACCATTTTTGTCTGATTCATATGCCTTTGCCCTTTATACTACTCCTCATGCTACTCGCTATGTGATTAGGAAGACTCCGAATCCTTTTCTGCCTCGCTTTTCGGAGCTCGTCAAACCCGGCTCGCAACAGATGGACCTCGACCGCCCGTTTAACCTCTCGCCGGAATAATATCCTCTACACGCGGCTCAAAGCCGATATAATAAATCGCCCATGGCGACCTTAACCGAAACCATGACCGCCGTCCCGGAAACCGCCGTGACGACACGCGACCTAGTCCTGCGGGTGCAGGTCGCCTCCATGAAGGCATGGGACAGCTTCCTCGACAAATGCCTCTTCAGGCGCCTCAGCCTCCCACAGTTCGAGTCCTTCGCCCCCCACCTACGCTCGAAGCACCCCCTACCCCCCGACGCCCTCGCCGACCTCCTCCTCCGCCCGCGCGCGGGAAACACGGACTCCCTCGACCCCCGCATCCCCCTCTACCTCCAGGCCGTCCTCGCCCTCGACTACACCGACGCGCCCGCCGTCCTCAAGGCGCTGTACCGCTACTCCACGTCCCACACGCAGTCGAACAGCGGCGACGAGGGCCTGCCGCCCGTGCGGTGGGCGAGCTCGTACGCGGCCGAGGAGGTGATGTTCTACAGGCTCACAAAGGCGGTGGTGCAGGGGTCCGCGATAACGAGGGGCGACGATGCGTTGAGGATGATGGATATCGTGGCGAAGTGGATGGCGCTCTTCACGGGGGCGTTCGCGACGTTCGCGACGGACGTCATGGGCCAGCTGGAGGACGGCGGGGCGAGGGAGGAGATGGAGTCCGCGAGGGCCGCGTTCGTCGCGTTGCTGATTAGCGTTTGCGAGAACCAGGCTGTGCTGAGGGCCGTGGGGAGGCCAAGCACGAAGAGTAGGTTCTTGACCCTCGAGTGTTCTTTGATCCCACCCATGCGCATTTTGGGGAAAAGGGGGGGGGAGGGGAGAGTTGTTCGTTTCGCTAACAGAGGCTTTTTTCTGCTTCTAGAGGTGCGGAAGGCGATGCTTGGGAGCCTAATAAACTTCGTCCCCACGCTGCAGAATGCCTCGATTGCCGAGAGGCTGGAGCTGTTTCGATCCACAATGGCGACCTTTGAGCCGGCGGACAAGACGAAGGACGCCGAGAACGGCATTGACGAGTTGCTGGACTCGGCGGTTGGGCACGAGAGTGTCATGCTCTCAGAGCTTCCCATTGCTAATTCCCGAGCGGGCCTATATATATACCTCAACGCCTGTGTAAGCGCCCAATTCAACGTCGAACAAGACCCGTACGTCAACTGACAGCAAGGTTCCTAGTTGGTTGGGAGACCTCTCCTGGACGACCACGCACTCTTTACCTATCTCCACAATAGATACCAGGTATGCATGCACTGCCCGGTCTCTTCTTTTCTGTCTGTCCATGTACTCATATGTTTCGCATCAGGGGGACGTGCAAACGGCCGCCATCGACCTCATACTAGCTTCTTTTGACGTGCTCGCCAATGCCGTCTTTCGTAACGACGGACAGCGAGTGGCTCATCTACTCCGCTCATACCTCATTAACAAGCTCCCCCTCATCCTCGTTACCCTCGGCCACTCCATGTTCCCTCCCGCCTCCCCCGAGTTCTGTATCACCGAGGCTCTGAGCCAGGTCGATACCAATACCTTCCCGACGATGTCATCCATGTTTGATGACAGTCGACACAACAATCCTGTGACGGAAAACGTCCGGGAGGAGTTCTGCTTCGCGTGCTGCTTGCATGATCTGATGCCGCAATCGCATATCGAGACGCTCCTAGGCGAGAACACGTATCAGACGCTCCCTTCCGGTGGGCGTTATATAAAGGACGATCTTGTCCGAGACTGCATGGCGAATCCTGAGAAGATCCAGAGCCTGATCGGGGAGTTGGATAACATGGATGGCAACGTTGGCGCTGTCTGCCAGGCGCTAACAGAGGTAAGCTGGTGGTGACGGTATCCGACGCTATGTTAGATATGGGAGGGATGGCTAACGTTCGTCAACTTCGATAGGTGCTCGCGCGTCTCTGTGCGAATAAGGAGACCATGTCGTTGAAGATCCTATGCAGTCAGCTGGCGCGGAAACCCCTCAGCCTCGATGTTATACTCTTATTTGCGAAACCGTCCGCCATCCTTCAGCCGATTTGTGACCTGCTGGACGACTGGCGGTATGACGAGGACCAGAACGAGTATCAGCCGGTCTACGAAGAATTCGGCTCCATATTGCTTCTGCTATTAGCTTTCTCATATCGCTATGGCCTCACTGCGGCCGATCTTGGCATCAGGTCCTCTCGTGACTCCTTCGTTGCCAAGTTGCTTAGCCAGGGGCATCTGAGTCGCCCGGTCGATGAGCTCACCGAGCAAGAAAAAGGTCACCTGAACGGCTGGATTCACGGGCTCTTCGACACCGAAGCGGGCGGGCTTGGTGATGAGCTGATGTCCTCTTGCCCGCCTCAGGAGTTCTACCTCCTTGTACCGACGCTGTTTCTCAGTGTTGCTGTGGCTTTTGATGCCGGATCTTTACCCGAGGAGACTCTCAAGGGTGGCCTCGAATGTAGGCTTCCGCACCACCGTCCCCAACTTGGCTTAAAAGCTCAAGCTAACCTGGTGTAGATCTCGTGGATACATTCCTACTCCCCTCCTTGGTCCCCGCCATCCGCTTCCTGTCGGACTATCTCTGCAACGACCAGTCCCAAGAGCAAAAGGCCGTCCTGAGGATTCTGCAACTACTCCTGTCCCCAAGCGCGATATCCACCGAGGCACAGACCATGCTCTTGTCGGTCATGAACCTGGTCGCGAAGCCGCTGGAGCACGCGCTCCGGGCTTATCAACGGCGAGACCCCAAGAGCCTCCAGATCGAGCCGCTCCTGCGTGTGCTAAAGGACAGCCTGCCGCTCTCGCGGCGGACAACCGGGGCGGAGCATACCGAGATGGAGGCGTGGAGCTCGACGCACGGAGGTGGTCTCACGGCGGCCATCAGGAGCACTATTGGTGCGTTCGTGCACTGGAGCGCACACCCCGCCATGAACGTCGTGCCCACCTCATATACTCACCGACAGATGCTGGCCGGCGTCAAGGCGCTTGGCGCTCGGCTGGTTCTCCGGGTCATCATGGAAGAAGTCCAGGCGCAGTCGAACGAGGGCAACGCCTCGGTCGCCTTCGACGTCGCGACGGCACTCATATGTGCGCCGGACGTCGCGCACGAGTCGGCGCAGGCCGGGCCCGGCAGCGCCATGCAGGCGCTCGATGAGTCGGGTAACCCGCCGCCGGCGCCGGAGCGGCAAGTGTCGCTAAGGGAGGCGCTGAAGGAGGAGGCGGAGAGCTTCATGAAGATACAGAAGAGGGACCCCGCCATGGCGGAGGCGGTCGTCAGGCTGCACAGGCGGGTGTGCGAGCAGATGGCGCCGTCCCAGGCGCAGATGCTGCAGGCGGACCTGGCGGCGTCGCTCGACGAGTCGACGGTCCAGGCGGCGGCGAACGCGGCTGCGGCTGCGGCCGCGGCGCAGGGGGACGCGATGCAGGTGGACGCCGTAGGGCTGGACCTCATGGGCGGGGACTCAGGCGGGGATATGAGCCTGGGCTCGGGGGGCGACGGGTCCTTCGACCTCGGCGACGACATCTTCGGCGGGCTTGACGGCGGGGGTGACCCGTTCGACGGGTGGGATACGATGGGGGACTCGATGGGGGACTCGATGGGGGATGGCATGGACCTGAGCTAGTCGCGTCTGGAATTGGAGCTGCTTTTCTTGGAGTACGTGTAGAAAAGAGTTGGATTATTCGCCTTTTTTTTCTTTATGTTTCTTTTAAGGTGGTGGAGGAGGGAGTACTTGTATGGTGGTGCCTTTTTTTTGCTTTCCTTCTTTCTATTACTATGATATTATAGAACCTGGGATATGGGAGCAGGCGTGGAATATGGTTATTAAGAGAGGCTTTGACTAAGTTGATGCAGTTTGCTGTTGGAAGAACCCTTGAAGGGCATAGTGCCAGGACGAGCATTAATAGCTCCTTCGCATTGTTCTAGAAGCTATGGTGGAAGGACTGGGTGCTACTGTAGTACAAGTACGATAGGTAGCTTGATTCTTGGGGTCCGTGCGGCAGCTCTTCCGAGGGGAAGGTGGTTGTGGGGTTAATATTCTAAGGGGAACGACGCGGACCTGAGGCCAGATTGCACCTCTTGTCATCAATCCACTCCTGCATATTAAAAAATCCACAATTCCGCGTGCCTGCCCGGAACATTACTCCCCCGGAACGCGGTCCCCTTTCTCACTCCAACCCTATCTATCCAATTGAGCTCGCGTGCGCTTTGATTCCTCCAACGGAAAAGGCACCTCTCCTTTCCTCCTCTTCACCCCCTCCTATTCCGACTGCTTTCAGCTCTACCACAGCTCCCCCCGGTTTTCCCAGTTCCCTCCTCTCTCCGTCCCTGTCACGATGCAGTTCAAGGCTTCCCTCATCGCTTTCCTGGCCATGCCCATCTTTGGCGCATTGGCCCAGGGTGAGGCTGTACGTTCCTCCGTCTTATCCCATCTCATCCCATCCCATACCTAGCAATGGAGCCTCCAGCCCCTGTCTCCCCCCATCCCCCCTCCCCCGCTGCCACACCGTCACACCGGCGTACTAATCCATTTCACCTCTTAGGCCCCCGAAGCCGCTGCTGACGCTGGCGCCACCCCCGTCCCTGCGACGCTCAACGCCGACCTCTCCGTCTCCTTCCCCGAGGCGGACCTCTTCGGCGTGAAGATCTTCAACACGCGGCCCACCAAGGCCGTGGTCGACGTCACGAACAACGAGGAGAAGTACATCTCGGTCGAGTTCATCACGGGTGTGCTCGCCAGCCTCAAGGAGCTCCCCGAGGGCGCGTCGCCCCTCGCCGGCGTCCTCCGGAACCTGACGGCGCTCGCGTACGGCACCAAGGTCGCCCCCGGCGAGAAGGTCAGCCTCCCGTACTCGTTCGCGGTCGACATGATGCCCCAGGACGTCGAGGCCAAGCTCATCGCCGTTATCACGGACTCCGAGGGTGGCATCTTCCATGTCGAGGCCGGTAGCTCGACGGCTAGCGTCGTCGATCCTCCCATCAGCATCCTTGACCCCCAGATGTACGTGAAC
>ONZQ02000004.1:693968-803993 GCA_900312665.1 Cephalotrichum gorgonifer | reverse complement strand
CCCCCCCCCCCCCCCTTTTCTCTACCTGCCTTCTTAACATACCCCGCCACGTTTGCTGGGTTCAATTATTGACGACGGACATAACTTAGCATCTTCCTGTACCTCGTCCTCACCGCCGCCTTCGCTGGCACGTGTTACTTCGTCTACAAGACCTGGATCGAGGCCCTCTTCCCCCAGGCCCCCCGCCCCCGCAGGGCCCCCAAGCCCGAGCCCGTCGCCCCCTCCACCCCGGCTGCCGAGGGTACCTCCACCGGGTACGACGAGAGCTGGATCCCCGAGGGCCACCTCCAGAGGCCCGGTGCCAAGCGCTCCAAGACGGGCGGAAGCGCCAGGAAGGCTTAAGCTGTTTCGCGTCGCCCACTCGGGAAAAGCGAAAAAAAAAAGCAAGCTACTAGAAGCGGGTTCCCTCGAACTGGTTGGAGGGGAAACCACAAAACAATGGGGCCGGCCGCCAATGTTGGTCATTTCTCCCTGTGTGTTTGCACGAGAAGCTGTATATGATATTGGGTTATGTCGAGGGTTTGATCATGGCGTGTATAACATTTTCTGGGACGTTTCATCGGTCGAACTCGAGATGGTTAAAAGCATAGACTGAGTCATTAGTGAACAAGCAATGCTTTGTTTCCACCACGAGTCATCACACATACGGGGAGTTCTCCCTCTCCAATTCGCACGAGGCGAGTCTTCATAGTCTCCGGGATTATATATGTCTTTTTTTTTTCCGTCTTGAAGTGTCAAGTCTAGTAGTGCCCAACGACCCAGCCAACGCAGTCTATGCAAAAAAACACCCCCTCTCTCTCCCCCCACCTACCTTACCTATCTACCTACCTACGTCGACAGCGTCCCCTTAGTGCTCGGGACCTCGCCCTCCCTCCCTGCGACCCTCGCGGTGGCCATCCTGATGGCGACGGCGGCGGCCTTGAAGGCGCTCTCGGCCCTGTGGTGGTCGTTCTCGCCGCGCAGGCAGTCGACGTGCAAGGTGACGCGGGCGGCGCCGGCGAAGCTCTGGAAGCAGTGGGGGATCATCTCGGTGCTGAGGTCGCCGATGCGCTCGCGGCGGAGGCCGAGGTCGACGACGGCGTAGGGGCGGTTGGAGAGGTCGACGACGGCTCGGGACAGGGCCTCGTCCAGGGGACAGTAGGCGCTGCCGAAGCGGGCGAGGCCGGTGGGGGCGCCGAGGGCGGTCTGGAAGGCGGTGCCGAGGGCTATGCAGACGTCTTCGGCGGTGTGGTGGTCGTCGACTGTGGTGGTCGGGGAGGGTTAGAGGGTTGGATGGTGTCTGGTGCCCTTGGGGGCTACCCTTGGGGTATGAGAGGGCGGAGGGCGGAGGGAGACATACTGTGCAGGTCACCCTTGCAAGCAAGCGCAAGACTCCACCCGGCGTGCTTCGCGAGGGCGTGGAGCATGTGGTCGAGGAACCCGATGCCGGTGTTGATGTTGATGGTCTGAGACTTGCTCGCCTGCGCGGCGTGGGCGTCGCCCGAGGAGAGGAGGCGCGGGTCGGTGTCCGGAGGGAAGTCGCCGCCGTCGAGGTTGAGGGCGAGCTGGATCTTGGTCTCGTTGGTGTCGCGGGCGATGGACGCCCAGCGCGGCGGGTGGGAAGCCATTGTGTCTTTTGTGGAAGTGGCGAGTGGTGTGGAGGTTAGGAGGGACGTAAGGTGGTAAGGGGGGATCCGCTTCGAAGGAGTGTTGAGAAACGGAGGCAGAGAGGCAAGTAGTGACGAAAAGTACAATTATTGGATGGCGGCCCGTTAAAGTGGTCAGTCAGGAACCCAGGAGTCAGCAAAGTTTCCAGCGGTGTGGGTGGTGGGGGCGGCCATGGATGTCCATGGTGGGGTAATATTCCTCCTCCATGTCCATGCCTGCCGCTTGGACACTTGTGGAGGGGCGGGTGGGTACATTTTTTTCTCTCTCTACCGGTCCGTCAGCGGTGTCGGCCCCAACCAGCCAAGACCTGCATCCCTGCCACAGAAAGCTGCAACAACCAAGTGAGTCACTCATTGGTCGAAGCTGTCATCTCAATCCCGCTAAAGTTTACTCATGCAAGTGCGACAAATTTCCACGCCATCAGTGACTCGGCCTGCGAGCACTTGAAGAAGAGACGAGACCGCCGCCCTCGCCCCGGTCTTCTTCTTCCTCCCTGATTTTCCGTCTCTTCCTCTCCTGGTGACACCGACACCACGTATATAGATACAACAGTCATGGCCTCCTACGCCCTCTTAAAACCGTGCCCGTCGGGCCCGATATCGGTCCAATTGGCCGGCCTCGTCCGCTGTTACTCGGCGCCGGCGAACAACTCCATACCCGTTGCCAAGAGGAAGTACGTGCCCACGTCGGGGACCTACCCGCAGGGCTTCCAGGCCTCGGGCACCGTCGTCGGCGTGAAGCCCGGCAACACGACGAAGCCCGACCTCGCCCTCATCACATCGCGCCTGCCCTGCTCCGCCGCCGCCGTCTTCACCAAGAACAAGTTCCAGGCCGCGCCCGTGACCTTCAGCCGGGACCTGCTGCAGGAGAAGAAGAATGCTGGGATTAGGAGCGTGCTAATCAACTCGGGCTGCGCGAACGCCGTCACGGGCAAGGGCGGCCTCGAGGACGCCAGGCTCATGGGCGCTGAGGCCGACAAGGCCTCGGAGAGCCAGCAGTCGACCGTGGTTATGAGCACCGGCGTCATCGGCCAGAGGTGAGTGTGCGGGCGAATTCATTCTCTCTCATGATTCTTTCTTTCAAAAGCCGAGTGGTGAGCCCCCGGGTGGCAGGGGCTCACCATCATTCCCGTGCTTCCTTTGCAATAATCTCATGACGGCTTTTTCCAGGTTGCCCATCAAGAAGATCCTAGACAACGTCCCCACGGCGTTTGACCGCCTCGGTTCCTCCCACGACCACTGGCTCTCCTGCGCCAAGGCCATCTGCACGACCGACACCTTCCCCAAGCTCCGCTCCCGCACCTTCACCCTCCCGTCGTCTCCCGGCACCGAGTACCGCATGGCGGGCATGACCAAGGGCGCCGGCATGATCCACCCCAACATGGCCACCCTCCTGGGCGTCATCGCCACCGACGCCCCCATCGCCCCGCACCTGACCACCCCGCTCCTCCGCCACGCCGTCGACGGCTCCTTCAACAGCATCACCATCGACGGCGACACCTCCACCAACGACACCGTCGCGCTCCTCGCCAACGGCGCGGCGGGCGGGCCGGGCGTCACCGCCGCGGGATCCCCCGACTACCTCGCCCTGCAGGAGGTGCTGACGGACTTCGCGGCCGACCTCGCGAAGCTCGTGGTCCGCGACGGCGAGGGCGCCACCAAGTTCGTCACCATCCGCGTAACGGAGGCCGAGTCTGCCGCCGGCGCCCGCCGCATCGCGAGCGCCATCGCCCGCTCCCCCCTCGTCAAGACGGCCCTGTACGGCCGCGACGCCAACTGGGGGCGCATCCTCTGCGCCACCGGCTACGCCCTCATCTCCGAGCCCGGCTGCGAGGTCACCGCCGTGTCGGAGATCGCGCCCGAGCGGACCAACGTGTCGTTCGTGCCCGCCGACGGGAGCGCCGAGCTGCGCCTGCTCGTGGACGGGGAGCCCGAGCTCGTGGACGAGCAGAGGGCGGCGGAGATCCTGGAGTTCGAGGACCTGGAGATCCTCGTGAGGCTGGGGACCGGGAAGGAGGAGGCCACGTACTGGACTTGCGATTACAGCCACGAGTACATCACTATCAACGGTGACTACAGGACGTAAGGGTGGTGATCGGTCCGTGTAGCAGCGGTTCTACGCTTCGGCGCCACAAGCGAAAGCTGTTGTTCTCACACTAGAGAGAAGATACCCGGGTTTTCATATGGGGCCGGGCGCCCGTCTGCAACCTGTCAAAAGGGGCAGGCGGAGTTGTCGTGTTGTTCTCGGCTATTCTAGCTGCCGGAATATACAGAAGCGGTGTTAGAATAGGTGAAGCGCTTGAACAGGCGAGCCATATCAATCAAATACAATAATTTTCAAATTTTGATGGATCTCTCTTTTTTCTGGGCAGCCTCTAGAAGAACAAGGGCCTCGTCCTATGATAGACGATGTTCTACAGCGACCCGACGGGGCTCATGTACAGTCGACATCAAAGCCTGCAGTGGCAGTACACTCCTTACCGCAAAGTTACAGAATCTACGGGGAGCCGTTCACGCTATATGCCACCAGGCACCGCGGTTCGAGGCCTTACAGAAGCCGTAGTTTGCTACAGCGCACCGCGCAGGTCAAGTTTCAGGGGGGGTGAAAGAAAGTCGGGAAGGAGGTTGCTTACCGCTCACACGCATCGACTGGTGAGCTCGTAGGAAGCTACCTCGATGGGCCGGTGGTAAAAGCACATAAGTTTGTATGTTTTTTAGTTCATTACTGTTACGCTGGCGGACAATCTGAGTGTATGAACATACCATTTCGCAGACACGCCTTCTCCCGCCTTCTCCCGCTCTACCCCCCCATCTAAAGAGAAACCCTCCTACCTCTCCTCCCCCCTTCTCCCTCGAGAAACCACTCGGCGCCTTACCTCGGCGGGCTGAGAGGCCTGTTGAATCCGTTAGGACGGTTCATGTACTGCCTGTACACCGTCTTCTTCTCCTTCCTCACGGCGCCGACGTTATTCCCCGCCACCTTCTTCCCCTTCGTGGTCCCGAAGCCTCCGAAGCCCATCATGGCCTGCATATCCGCGAGCCCATCGTCCTCGACCACCAGGTCGCCCTCGTCTTCGTCTTCGCCCCCGCCCTCGTCCAGCTCCATGTCGTCGCGCGAGGCGGAGCGGCCGCGCGGCTCGTCCCTCTCGGCCGACTCGCGGGGCGAGTCGGCGCGCCCGACGCGGAACGACATGGCCTGCCTCCGGTTGTCGGACTTTGTGCGCGTGGGGAGCGGGTCCAGGTACGCGTCGTCGCCGTCGCCGTCGCCGTAGTTGTCGTTGTCGTGGTCGGCTTCGTCGTCGTGGGTCGGTCGCGGCGGCGCCCTCGCGGGGGACCGCGCCGGCGAGGCGGAGCGGCGCCTATTCCTGTCTTGGTGGGTGTTAATAACAACGTCTCTCTCTCTCCTGGGCCTCTCCCGGGCCCTGTGCCACGCGGCGGTGATGACGGGAATACCTTTCGAGAAGTCGGGGCGCGGGGCGCCCTCCTCGTCGTTACGGCGGCCCTCTCTCTCGCGGGCGGCGGGTAGCCTGTCTTCTTGAGTCGGGGTGTTAATAACAAGGCCCAAGTCTCGCGTTTTGTGCCAACGGGCGGTAAGTATGGGGATACCTCTTAAGTCCGGGCGCGGCTCGTCGCCTTCACGGCGGCGGCCGCCGTCCCTGGGCCTGTTTCCGTAGTCGTGCCTCTCCTCCCTCTGCCGATCCCTCCCCCCTCCGCGCCCGGCGGCGTTCCGGTCGCCGGCCGGCCGCCGGTCGCGGGACCTGGAGCGCGAGCGCGATCGGTATTTCCTCCTGTCTCCGCCGCGGTGACGGTCCTCCCTATCCCGGTCCCGGTCCCGGTCGCCGTAGTGTTGTTCGCGCGGCGCGCGGTTCTCGCGGGGCCGGTCCCGCTCCCTGCCACCGTCTCGGTTCCTCTCGCTGTGTCGCGATCTGCTATCGGCCTCGTCCCACATCTGGCGACTGTCCGGGCGGCGGGAGCGCCTAGAGTAGGGCTCGGACATCTTGGACTTGTGGAATTTGTGGCGTAAGAGAAGGTTAGTTCGACGGGAGTGTTGTAGTATGGATGGGAAAAAGAAGTGGGTGGCGCTAGATGAATTGTGGTGGGTAATGGTCGGAGGATGTGGTGAAGTTTGGTTTGGGTGTTGGGAGAAAATGACGACAGGAGCGGCTGTCGCCAAGAGGAATTTAAAGTCGAGCTCGGGCCAAGTGGGCAACTGCTTTGTTAGTGGGGGTTGCTCCAGTACTCCTACGTTTGGACCCGCTGGAACAGCGCAAGAGAGGACAAAGAAGTGTCTACAATGAACGAAATATTGTTTTAAGCTTCATGTTCCCATGGTTCTGGCTTTTTTGGTCCCGTAAATGACCAACTAGTCATACTGGTGCCATGTCGCCTACCTATCTACGGCTCTGTCCTCCTCCCGCCTCCCAAAGGTACATGTAAGTTCACGCCAGAAAGAAGCCTTCATAGCTGTACAACCCAACCAACGAAGGGTTCACATGTTACCGCTTTAATAGATTACCATTTTTTTTTCAATTGAACCAATCCTTGGTGGGTTTGGATCACAACCAGTTGGTCTAAATGGCAGAAGCGTCGGTTAGTAAACGCGGGTATCTACTCATAATCCCCCAACGCCGTAATGTGCCCTCAAAGCCACAACGCCTAATGCATCCACTGTATGCCCGTCATATGTACCTCCATATCTCTCCTTCGTCCCTACTTGCAAATAAGAACATCCCCAGAGGTAAACGCCGCCATTCCAAGCTTATTGTGCGTACGATTGCACGTAGTACTAAACACTAACATTAGCACCCGGGTCTACAGTCAGAGGAGAAGGGGAACAGGAGAAACTCACCGTCATGACCGACTCCTCCGCAACAGTCGCCTCGTCGAAATGCGAAATATAGCAATACAGTATCAGCGCGTGGTCGTCGATGAAGCTCCCAATGACCCTCCCCTCTAACCTCCCAACGCTCAGCACCCGGCTGAGGTCCTTCCCGTCGACCCTCACGCTCGCCCACCTCTCCGGGCCGGCCTCTCTGAACCGCGTGGTCGGGTGCTCCTCGACGGGGAGGCTCATCTGCTCCGGGTTCAGCTCGGGGGTGACGAGCCCCGCCCACTCGCTGGACACGGAGCCGCCGTCGGTGCGGACCGAGAGGCGGAGGGACCCGAACATGTTTGCGCTCAGCTCGAGCTTGGGGGCGGCGGAGCGGGAGGTGGCCCCGGCGGCGGTCAGGCGCGTGAAGCGGTCGGCTAGGGCCTTGAGGTGCAGCAGGGGCGGGAAGGTGATGTTCACGTCCGGGTCGCGCGTCTTGGGCTGCATGATAGTCTCGACGGACTCCGGGTAGAGGACGCGGATGGGGATCTCGTGGGTGATGACCTTTTCGCGCTCCCGGCGGAGGGAGGTCTCCAGGTTCTCGATGGGATATCCTGTCAAGTCGTCGTCGTCGGCGTCTACGTCGACGGCACCGCCCGCACCGTATGCGCCACCGCGGGGCTGATTCGCGGCCGCCGTGGTGGGGTTCGTGAGGGTCGAGATGGTCATGGCCAGCACGGGGACGCCGTCCGAGGCGCGCTTGGAGAGCTTCATGTCAGCGGAGACGGAGTTGAGGGCGGACTTGAGGGCGCGCTGGAGGGGCGCGAGGGGGAGCTCGAGGTTTATGGCGTTGTCGGGCTCCTTGGAGGAGATGGAGACCTCGTCAAAGATGACGTCCATGTTGAAGGTGGCCCAGACGTGGGACCCCGTGTCGGGGATGGCGGTGAAGCGGGCTACATGGTTGTCGAGGCGGACCCAGGCGATCTTCTCGAGGGAGGAGAGGGCTGCCGTGAGTTCTGGGAGGAGTGGTTGTTAGGGTGAAGGTTTCTTGAGGGGTTGGGACGAACTGAATAAGGCAGGGTGAAGGAGGGAGGGTAGGAGGAGAGCACGAGGCAAAGAGGGGGTCAACTTGCTTTGGAAGGTCCCTATGTTTTTCAACTGGGCCCTGAATCTCATATCGGCAAGTTCGGAAGGGGGAGAGGCCAATATTAGCCTCTCCAAGTAGCTGTCTGGGTCTGGGAGGTGTGGTTTGAGAAGAACGCGGGGTGCAGCTCTAGCTTTCGGTGGTGCGGGTTGGGCTGTATGTAGAAGGTGGTGTCGCGTGGCACGGTAGGCTTTCAGTTGGCGGCCGGCCGGCCGCCAGCCACCAACCTCTTCTTCACTAGCGTCGTTATTAGAGGGTAGGTATTAACCCCACCAAAAGAGTATCATGTATGGTAGCCATGTCAGCGTGGGGTGTCCGGGTATTACAAGTCCTCAAGGATTTAAGCATATTACGAGTACAAGGACTTGTACTCGTACAACAACAGGGCGACCCTGCAAAAGCCGAGGAAGACACATGAAAATTGAATACTAACCCGCCATTGAAAAATGGTTATCCGAACTCAACTCCCTTGTACCATATCTCGTCCGAGGCTTATGCAGTCGGGAAGTCTGATATCTTCCCCTAGTTCGGAGTACTTGTGTTAGTACCACTTGTCTTCGTACCTACTGCCTGTACACGGCCTATCGGATTACTTGGGTCGAACGTACTCTCAGCTCCTGCAGGATCCTGTCTTCAACTGTCTCGCTCCTCATTCGTACATGCAAGCTTGTCAGACGCATGAAGAACTGGAGTTTTTACAGATTGCCAGCTTGCAATTAAGCCAACATGAGCTAAGAAGAAAAAAAGCGGATAATACTTAATATTTAATATCCGCCGCCATGTGCGTATTTGTACAAGTTACGAACGGGAATGATTCTCCCTTCACTTGATTTGACTTGACAAATTTGACTTGACCGTTGTCCTGTCACTCTCTGTCTGCCGTCCTCCCATCCCTACCTATCCCTGGCACTCACTGGTCGAAGGATTTAGCTTCCCCCTGCCATGCCGACATAGGGCTGGAAAAGTTGGTGCTTGCCAAGCTCCTCTACTACATGCATTCACTCACACCACACTTCAAGTTACGCGTCAACTCCTAGTACCCGCCTAAGAAGCACGGCTAGTACGAGTAGTTCCGCCGCACCACGACGCCCGAGAGTCACCTTCCAGTCCAGCACCCGGTCTCCGCGACCCACTATCGATCCAACCTTGCTCCCTAGCTCCGGTTGTGTAACGCGGTCTTCCCACTTATTACCCTACAAGTACAATCCAAGGCCACCACGGTAGTGACTGAGTAACCTTGACAAGCACCCACCCGCTGTGGTGCCACTACCAGTACGGGTACTTTTGCTTATAATACTTGTACTTTACAGAGAAAGCACCATCCACACACCCCTACTCCTACCCTCTTACCCCTACCCCTACCCCTACCCTATCCCTACCCTACCGCCACCAGTTCTACGCGGCCCTGATCCCGGCCCTGGTCCTGGCCTGGCCCTGGCATAAGAACGGCCCCGCGGCCACCCACCTTCCCACCTCCACCAAACCGCCCGTACCTGACGACGTCCAAGTACGAGTGAAGCTCCAACGAGCAAACCACAAGCCACCTCAAGTCGAAACGCCAAGGCACCAAAAAAGAGGCCCGCAATCGAGCCGAATCATGAGCCTCGACACCGTCGGGACTCTGCTGGCTGCCATTGCGAATCTACTCCACGAAGGCCTCTGGCTCCTCGCCCGCGCCGACAAGAGCTTCTGGGGCCCGGACGAGCACGAGCAGGTGCGCGCGCTGGAGGAGGCTCTCGACGACGCGAAGAAGGACTTCCAGGAGCTCCCTCCCCACGTGAATGGCCAGGTGTACTATGAGAACGACCGCAAGCGTGAGTCCCTACCTACCTACTAGCTTCCTTCTCTCCTAGCAGTACCACGACTGGTAATACCCCCGTGCTACTCGTACTCGCGGACCCAGTCTCGGCCTACTCTGCTGACACGTGCCCCCCCTCCACCAGCCGAGTCCATCGCCGAGCTAGAATCTCTCCATGCGAGATTCAACCTTCACATCCAGAACCTCCGGAACTGGGCCGCGGCAGGCGGCGCCGTGAACCCCGTCTGGGCCGCCGAGACCGCCCACCTTCGCCGCCTCCTCCACCGCGCCCAGTGCCGCGCGGCGGCGCGCATCTTCGCCCTGGGGCGGGAGTCGGAGCCCCGCTGCCTCGGCGCCTTCCTCGTCTACCGCAAGCAGCGCGCCTGGGCCGGCGGCGGCGGCGGCGGCCCCGACGCCGCCACGGGGGGCGGTGGAGGGGAGTACGGCCGGCGCCAGCTCGAGGAGCTCGTGGCGTGTAACGCCGTGGGCAAGTTCGAGCGCTTCGGCGACCAGGACGTCGCCTTCGTGTGCGACTTCTGCGACGGCTACCTCGTCTGGGAGGACCTAGAGTCCATGCCCTCCCTCCGCTCCGTCGACGACAGGGCCCTCGCCCGCGCCGACCCCGCCTCCCCGGGCGGGCAGCAGCAGCAGGAACCCCCCGCGCCACCCCCGGCCGGGGAGGGCGTCGAGCACTGGCAGGCGACGGGCTTCGCCCTCTCCACGCGCGAGGAGAAGAGCGTCGTCTTCGCGCCCCTGGCCATCGGCAACCACGTCGCACCCGCGCCGGGCCAGTGGCGAGCCCGCGTCGCCTGCCCCTTCTGCGAGGACAGGTACGTGCTCGCGCAGGGCGACGACGAGATGGAGCAGATACGCTACGGGCACGACGAGAACACCTT
This sequence comes from Cephalotrichum gorgonifer, assembly GCA_900312665.1. Classification (NCBI taxonomy): domain Eukaryota; kingdom Fungi; phylum Ascomycota; class Sordariomycetes; order Microascales; family Microascaceae; genus Cephalotrichum; species Cephalotrichum gorgonifer. Next base: position 793,699 of record ONZQ02000004.1, on the reverse strand, counting down.
TGAGGACCTCGCGGCCTTCCAGGGCCACCTCGAGTGGCAGCACACGGCGCTCCCGAGGCCCGCGCTGCTCCCGTCGGCAAGGGAGAGCTGTACCGTTATGTGAACCCGGGGTCGCGGGAGGTATTTATCTCTGCGTCGGTTTTGGCGTGGATTAATTATACATTGTTTTGCGGTGTGGAAAACGTTCGAGGGTTTTTTTTTATGCATCTCCCTCCGTTGGCACGGCGTCCTCGGTTGGAGCTCGGCGTTTGGTACAGGACAGGAGTTTAGTAGCGGAAGGTGCTTTTTTTGTTTTGTTTTGGATCATCATGGGAGGAGAATGTTCTTCTGTTCATCTTTGGAAGGGGCGCCTTCGCCCTTCCGCATACATATATACCACTGGTCATAGCTCTGGAGACTAGGAAACAGGCATCGAGAGAATTTCAATTCTTCGGAGTGAGCAAGTCTCCTCCCCATATTGTCCTGTTCTTCGTCAGTTGGGTTGGGATTGTAGGATATGGAGCTAGAAGAGCGACACATTGGCATGTGAAAGGAATAGTGCCAGGGGAAAGACGGCCAGGATGACGTAAGACCTCAGAGACTCTAGGATACGCATCAGTACTCGAATAACTGTAGGTATGAGTAGGTGTCGTTTCTAGTCGGATAGATGGTGTGGATACCGAACGCAAGCTGTAGGATCACGGTCGAGAGGTGTCAGTTCATGAAAGAGTATATGGGGCGGAACCCGCTGGCCAGAAGGCGCCGCTTCACCAGGGGCCGCCCGTCTAGTCTTAGCTAGCCATTGGTACAAAAGTAGGTATATTCTAATAGATGGAAGAGGCAGCTCGCAACAGCATCATCATCTCTCCCTCCCCATCCAACGTTATGTACTCCATCCAAACTCCTACAGCCCATTATTCCCGACTAAAAAAGAAAAACGTCAGTGCTAGACTCTCTCCCCCCCCTTTTCCCTCTCTCCCTTCCCCTCAGAAGAACCTCCACCAGAAGAAGACTATGATGATAAAGCCCAACGCCCCAAAAGGCCCGTACTGCTTCAGCAGCAGCTCCCAGTTGATCCTCACGGCGGCCCTCTTGTACTTCTTGCTGTCGTCCCTCAGCCTGCTCGACAGCTCGCCCATCCTCTCGAGGCTGTCGCCCCTGTACAGCAGGTCCTCGATGTTCTTCGTCATGACCTGCGTCACGTCGCGCAGCTCGTCGTTGAGCCTGTCGAGGTTCTGCGAGGCCCGCGCGTCCGAGTACGTCGCCTTGGTGCGCGTGATGAAGGTGTCGAAGTCCATGTAGGCGTAGGGCCGGAGGGACATGGAGTGGAGGGCCGTCGCGGGGTGGGTCGTGAGGAACTCGCGCGCCAGGTCGGAGAGGTAGGTGAAGGCCAGCTTGCGCGGGTAGGAGCGCTCGGATATGCAGAGGAAGACGACGTCGGAGTCGATCATGTAGCTAGAGGGGCGAGGGGGGTTCTTTCGTTAGACTTTAATCTCTTTTCTAGGGATCCTCGTGGGTAGTGGGTATCGCCTCCAGGGGCTAACCGGCTCGACGGGTGCGGAAGAGAAAGGGAGAGAAGGAAGGGACACATACTGGATTGTATATTGCCCGCTCTCGATGCTCGCTTGGGCTTCAGAATTCCGCGTGAGCTTCCGTAGTACCTGTCGGACCTGCGACTTGACCTCCCCGAGCGACTCCTCTGCCTAACATCCCGCCGAGTTAGCTCACCTCCCCCGCCAAATTGGAGCTGGGAGAGCATACCTGCTCATCGTCAACGGATGCGCAGAGCATCAGGCCTAGAAAGGATCTTGTTAGAAGAAGAAAAAGGGGCGGCGGCGTACGGCAAGAGGGGAGGGTCGTGGGGAGGGTGATCCAATACCATCTAGGCGTGCTATTTGCGTTGATCTAATCATCTTGTTTGGCTGCTGGGGTTCGTTGAAGAAGAGAGGCTGAACTAGAAATGCTAGGACGCGACGAGTAATTTGGGGGAGTGGAAGTATATCCAACACGTTGCGTTGTCCTTCACACTTTAGGCACTGGGTGAGCATTACTATAGGTACCCAGTATGGACAAATAAAACGGCGTGTCTACCGTATGGCGTCCACTTGTAATACACTGTTCTCTTTGTCGCAGACGCTGTACCATTCCTGGACAAGCGGTGCCTGGCTTGACGTGGGTCACAACGGCTTAAGGCCGGCCTCTCTACAACAGCTATTACCTAGCTCTTAAGCTTGTTCCGAACGAGAGAAGTAATAATACTATTAATACTCGTCTTCAACCCGTATCCGGAATTCAACCCCAAACGCGGTTTATTCCCCGTCTTCAGGAATGTAATGCTGAGTACCATGTGTACGAGAGAAATAAAGAAGAGAAATATTAAAGAAGAAAGAGTTCCCCAAACAAGCATTCCACGCTCCCAAACTCCCGCCCATTTGCCCCCCGTTGAACTCCCACATCCAAGGAGGCCACGATGTTCTCAAACCGTTAGGAACAAATATCAACCCACTCACCACACACAGGCCAATCAGTCAGTCAGTCAGTCGCCTGGCTCGTGCTTCTTTTCCCCCTTACCCCCCTCCGCCTCACCCACGCGGACACCCCACTCCTCCTCGAGCGCCCTCTCCAGCACGCCGTCGAACTCGCCCGCGGCCCTCCTCTCGTGGGCCTCCCACGCCTCGTACAGCCACTGCTCGTCGTGCCACCCGCTCGCGATCCCCTCGGCGTACCGCGCGCAGTCGTGCCTGAAGCTGTTGTCGTTGAGCAGCGACTCGAGGTTCGGCCTCGCGTCGGGGGTCCCCGCGCCGTGGACGTGCGTCTCGTCCGGGAAGTGGGAGAGGATGCTGGCGCGCTCGTCGGGGGTGAGTATGTCCCATGCGAGCGGGTGTTGGAGGACGGCCTGTGTAGTTGTCAGAAGCATGATCTTATAGTAGAAGACATGGCTCAACCACCGTGCCGCAAGTGGGTATGTAGGATAAAGGCGGCATGTGCGGCGGTGTGTGTGTTTTGAGACCAGCCCTGGGCCCGCTGAGGGTAAGAAGAGGGCCCGCGAGGAATACATCTTACCCGTAGATCGCACTTCGCTAGGGGAGACTTCTCGCTCGTGAGAACCGTAGCGGCATCCCACTTGCTCTTTCTGCGCGCGGGACGCTTGGTTGTGGTGCTTGTCTTCGGCTTCGGCGCCTGTGAAGGGGAGACCATCACGGCATCGCCATCGTCAGTCCTTGAAGGACCTCCTTCCCCGCCGCGAGGGCGGGCGGAGGATCTCGTGCGCATTCCGTAATCCCAAGATGGAGGGGACGACGGAAGAATTGAGAATTTAGAATTAAGATAGAAACTCCGCGGGCGGTGGTGGTAGGAGGAAGTTGGTCGCTTCGGACTGCACTTTGAGATGCTGCCTCCAGGTCAGTTCGCTAATAATAATAATAATAGGTGGTTGACTCGTAATACCTTGGCGGTTCCGCTTCAGGTGTGGTATTGTGGGTGTATGGAGTGGCAAAATGTATCACCGTCTCTTCTTCTGAGCGCTCCTTATCCTACTCCAGGAAGATTTCTCTAATTCATATAAAACCTCAACGGTGCCTAGGCTCAGAAGGAATTTTAATAGTCGTTTCTGAAGTTAGGCGAAGCTGCTTGGTTGAGCGTAGGACCCCCAAAATCCTGTGGCAGGTGCTACCTTCCGTTCAATGTATCACACAGGCTCCTCTCCGAATTGGGACTGCGTCCGGGGTAGTAGCTTATAATTCATCCATCACAATCTATATCTCTGTAACCACCACCTCCACCTCCACCCAAGCCCCATGTCCTATGTCCTTCATCTTCACTCAGTACCTCCGTTTAGTCCACCCTCTCCGCAATCCTCACATCCATCGCCTCGACATCAAACGCCACAACGAGCCCCTGGAAAAACGCCGCCCCCAGAATCCCATACTCGGTAGCCGTGTTCCTCGAAACCGCCGTGGCACACTTTCCATCGCTCCGCTTCACCATCGGCAGGACCATGCTGCTCGGCTCGGCCGCGATGCTCTTCCCCCCGATCCCGTAGCGTAGCGGCGGGGGTACAGCGTCGCAGTCGGTGAAGTAGAGCCGGCGGTCGGCGTCCCAGGCAGATGGGGGGTCGAAAGCCGCGTTGACGGCGTCGGCGATGTCTGTGGGATTCCCAATGTTATGGGGAGCTCTGACCTGGCGACGGGAGGATGTGCAGGTGGGATAGCGTACCTTCGGGGAAGTAGTTGACTGTCGTTCCGCAGTCTAGAAGGAACTGGATCGAGATGGAACCTGATCCCGAGCCCGAGTCGACCTCCTCATCGCCATTCACATGAGCTTGAATCGTGTCAAGCTGGATAAAGTACTGCAGATACTCCCCTTGCTCGTCCTAATCACGACGGAGGGGGTGGGGGCGAAAGCGTCAGGATCAGCTCAGCAACAGGCGTAAGGGAATCTCACTTACGGGAACGAGAGGTGCGCTGGCGTATTCCCCCGTCTCGATATCAGGGACGCCCCCGAGCGTGATGAAAGACCTCTCTATGTCGCGAGATAGCGCGAGCGCAAAGACGGGTGGGTGTCCCCCCTTAACAATCGTATCCACGACCCCATCGTACTCGGCGGCCCCGGATTCCGTGGAGGCACTGGTATACGCGGTTGGACCGAGTGCGAATAACCCGCTCGTCTCGTTGTCGCCTCTCCACGCCCCGGCTTCCGCAAACCCGATGAGCTGATCTTCGAGGGTAATGCCGGCGACTGAGAGGCTATAGTTTCAATCCAGGGCTCGTTAGCGAGGCTTCTAGCGGCGCAATTCCCGTCATTTTGGGGGGGCAACGTACTCGACAGAACCCATCCTTCCTGTGATATACCGGTTCCCCCCATACATCAGGGCAAAGGCCATGTCGGACGCTGCCTGCTGTGGACGCTCACCCGAGAACGACGGGCCAAAATTACATTCCTCTACGGGCACGGGATCGAACGTTACCCTATCGTAACACGTAAAGGGAGACGTGACGACCCACGTGTCGCTACTCCCCGTATCGAGAATGAGAAGATAGGAGCCCCATTGAACCTCGACGTCGACGGCATATGCGACCTGCCTGTCGACATTGAAAACGGAGCCGGTTGAGCCGGCGATGGGGCCTAACTCTGGATCGTCCACTGCCACATTGATGCCGGGGCGGGGAGTCCCTGAGGAATGACGTGGGCCAGGAATGTCTGATGAGACGAGCGGCCTGGCTGGGATCCGAGTTTGCGCGAGGGGTAAATCGGCCTTCTCGCGGGGGGAGGAGGAGGGTAAGGCGGCTACCAGGCCTAGGGCCATGAGTATATTAATGCCTTTGAGCGTTAATAAGACGGCCATCGTTTTAGTCTTCTGATCAAGGGGACGGACATCACAAGGAGCGAGGCCGAGTGAGAGCTCAGTCATTGACAGGTCACGACCGACCTCTTATATATTATGTAGGACCCCTCGTGTCCGTCCCGTGTATAGATATATATAGGGAATCATTAATTTGTTTCTAGTTTTATCCATTCCCAAATTCCCCAACGCGGCTGGTCCTGGCCCCAGTATTGGACTGGTTCTGGTGTCCGGATCTTGGTGGGCAGGACCCGAAGCGGCGGGAGTGAGAAGAGAAGCTCCACTCCGAGATGAACTAATCGGGGTATCAAGTGGTCCAGGGGTTAAATCGACCTGACAATATTGATTAATATACCAATTGGATGTTTTGGGCGGGAGGTTCTTTCAGTTGATGAAGATGCTTGTAAAAGGCGGCTGAATCACTAGTAATACAAGTTGTAAGAGTACGTACTTGTTCATAGGGCACTAGTCATGGCGGGGTTGCAAGCAAGCAAGCATTCACCAGCCGGAATTTGAGGTGGGATTAGCATGATGGTGGGACTAACAACAGAACCACCAAACTCTAAATAATACTGGGTCTTGCTCATTCACTCACTCACTCGCTCACTCACATCTGGCGCAACGCCAAACCTGATCCGCCTGCCCTCGACATACCCAGAATACTCAACGCCAGTACCAACATGGCGCCCACAGCACAAGAGCATGCCCGCCAGCGGCAGCTGCTGCTCTTCCAGAAGCTCCTCAACCAGCGCGAGGGCGCGAGTCCGCTCACCCTCGTCCTTGACACACTCGAGCAGCCGTCCGGTCCCATCATCACAGAGTTTGCTCTCCGCGCAAAGGTGAGTGAGAGCCCTGATCTCTCATTTCACGATATCCCCATTTTCAGCCCCCCCTTCCCCCCCCTTCGCTTATTCTCCCATCTGTACACACACCATCACATACATATCTCATACATATGGCTGACGTATTCCTTGCTCCTTCCTCCTCCTCTAGAAAGCCGCCAAGGCCAAGATCATCTACGTCACCTTCGGGACCCTGAAGAGGCACCCTCACGCCGACGTCCATGTGAGTACCAGGAATAAGTCCCTTGCGGCCGTGAGGACCGAGCTCCTACGGCACTACCCGCCCTACGACCCCAAACAAAAGAACCCCCCTCAAAGTAAGTTATCCTCATCAAACCTAGCCCCCCCCCCCCCCCTCCCGCCCCCTTTTCTGCTCTCATACACTTTTATACTCACCTCAAACCCTTCTCTCCCCCTGTAAAAGGAGCCCTCGTCATCCTCGATGCCCTAAACCCCCTCGCCACCTCCGCCCCGGACTCCCTCTCCGCCTTCCTCTCCAACATTATCACCCCCGCCACCTCCCTCGTCGCAATCTACCACGCAGACGTGCCCCTCGTGCCCCCGCCGCACGCGCACAACGAGTACGCGCCCCACCCCCTCGCGGTCCTCACCCATCTCGCCACCGCGGTCCTCAAACTATCCGCCCTAGACCAGGAGATCGAAAGGCACAAGGCGCGCAACAGGAGCGTACAGGAGCCCGAGTTCGGCCTCGCCGAGGGCCGTGAGGGCGTCCTCATCGGTATGAGACCTCAGAGGAGGGACAGCGCCGGGTCCGGCCTCGTGGTGGACATGGAGGTGCGGAGGCGGAGCGGCCGCGGCGTCACGGGCAAGTTCGTCGTCTCGACGCCGCCCGCGCCAGAGAGGAGGAAGGGCGCCCTGGCGAGGTTCTGCCTCCTCGAGGCGCACCCGGCCTTTGCGCCTGAGGAGGAGGAGGAGGGAGGGGGCGCGAAGGAGGGCGACGGGCCCGAGAGCACGTTCGACCTGGGGCTCACGGCGAAGCAGAGGAGGGATAGGGACGGCGTCGTGCTGCCGTACTTCGACGCCCAGACGGATATCGGCGCGGGCGAGGGCGGCAGGATCTTGTACGACATGGGGAGGGAGGACGATTTCGACGACGAGGAAGACGAGATATAAAATACACTCTTGGCCCAGGGGCATGTTGTATCCATTGTGGTGCGTGATGCGTGATGTACCTCGGAGACGGAGACGCAACGGCGAAGAACGAGTATGAATGGTAGGTGGGAAAAGAAACTGTGTGTTTCTCAAGCATACTAACCTTGCTTGATAAAACGCACCACTATCTTTGTTCATAGCTGCTATAATAGGGGGGGTTCGTGCCAAAACTTCGGCCAGAATTACTATTGCGGGCAGGCACATCCTTTGCATCTGTCGCTCTACATATAGCAAGTACTCGATTCTATTATTCGTGGTAGCAAGCCTGTACGCTCAGTCAATAAACGAGGGCTCGCCCCTATTCCAATATTACCGCCGCTAACACTACAATTATACATTCCTCCCATACAGTACAGTATAGCACCGAAGTGAAGGTCCCTCCGCTCCCAGCTTTCATCCTCTAGTACAACCAATTGAGTAAAAACAATAACTGTGAATATGAACATGAAGAAGAAGAAGCAAAGCAGAGAACAAAAATACAAGGGATAACACACGTAGGTTGTGTCCCGAAACCAACCAAACTATGATAACAATGAAACTCCAGAATGCCGGCCGTATTAATAAAAAAAGGGGACTCTCGCTCCCTCTCACTTAGCCATGACGTCGACGTATCGCCCTCCCTTCCTCGCCTTCTTCTGCCCGGGCTTCCTCGGCCCCGCGGCGCTCAGCAAGTCGTCGATGCTGCTCGCGTTGCTCATGCTCGTCGTCGGCCGGCTCGGCGGCCCGCTGCTCTGGTTCGAGACGGACCGGTTCCCAATCGAGTGGTTCGAGGCGGACCGTGCCATGGGAGGGGGAACGCCGAGGCCGTTGGGCCCAGCTCCAGCCTGCGGAGTTGGTAGTGGCCCACTTGGCACTCGAGGTGACCCGGGCGGTGGGGGCGACCCCAGGCCTACACCACCCGTGGAAGCAGGCGGAGGAGGAGGGGTGGAGGACATGGGCGGTGGCGGCGTCGCAGGGCCCCTCGGTGGCGGAGGGGTAGCTTTCTTCGCCTCCGTGGCCTCTGCGCCCCCCTTCTTGTTGATCCACCGTTTCAACTCGGGGTCGTAAACGAAACTGCTCTGTTCTCCCAGGTTCGCCTTGATCGGCTTGTTCGGGGCCGGCTCCGAGCTATCCTTCTTGCCGCCGCCAAACCAGCCGCCAAAGCCCCACCCTTTCTTGCTCGCCTTCTCTGCTGCTTGTTTTGCTGTCGACATGTTAGTCACCTCATTCCAGACGTGGGCATGGGGCTGGGTGGTGTCCTTACCTTCTTGCTCAGCTACCCTCCTAATCATCTCCTCATTCTCCCTATCCTTCTCCGCCTTCGTCTTGCTCTGAGGCTTGAGGGCGGGGATGTCGTCCTCGTCGTCATCCATCATACCCTTCTTGGGCTTTGACTCATCCTCGGAAGCTGACCCGGCGTCGGGTTCGTAGGATGGCGGCTCGTACTCATACGGCTGGAAGGAAGGTGCCTCATACCCTCCGCTCGGTGCACCTTGCTCTCCAGCAGAGTCATCCGCTGCGGCCACCTCTTCTGGCTCCGCCGTCATGGATGGTGGCTCAAACCCGTATGAAGGCGCCTGGTAGCCGTAGCTGGGCTGGCTGTCTCCCGAGACATTTGCCGGTGCCGACGGCTCATTCGAGCGCTGGGGAGCATACGGCGACTCTTGAACGCCAAGCGGGGTGTAGCCAGACCCCGGAGGGGTGGCTGGGGCCTGAGGCTGATAGGATGGCGCCTGGGGCTGTGCAGGATACGACAGCTCTGGTGATACGCCGTAGCCTGACGTTGTGCGTAGCGGGGATGTTTGAGGGGCAGACTGAGAGAGCGGCGCTGGGTTGTACTGCTGTTGCTGCTGATAGCCCGTCGACGGGCGGCTCGAGTCCAGAGGAACAAAGTTGCGAGTGAGCTCTCCCGATGTGCGTGGTGTGTACGGAGCAGATGCAGCCTCGTAAGGGTTGGGTACCGCTGCGCCCGGTTGGGGACCTGGAGCGTACCGAGACGAAGTCCTCGAACCAGGCTGGGCTGGAGCCGGCGGGTAGCTCGTGACAGTGGTGACTGCGGGGGGTTGACCGGGATAACCTATGTTACTCGCACCATAGATGTCCAAGTTGGATGCCGACGGCGAGCGGCTGAGGTTCGGGGTAGTACCACCGGCAACCCGAGCGAATGGGCCCGAATCGGCGCCGTTCTCGCCATTAGAACCCCCGCCAGCCCCGTCGTCATCGCCAGACACGAACTTGTTGAACGTGCTCCACATGCTGTCGGAGACCTTGTTCATGCTCGGCTTAGGAATCCAAGAACCCGACTCCTCTCTGGGTGCTTGCTTAAGTCGTCCGATGAAATCGTTGACAGCATGCTCCAGAGCAGGGCTGTAGTAAGGCGACCGTTTTGTTTGAGCATTGAATGCGCTGCTTATCGCGGCACAGTACTCAAGGGCCCTGCTTTGCTGGCCATACTCGGCGAGCGTCGCCGCAAGCTGAAGCTTGTACGCCGCGAGGTGTGGCGCCGTGGCATTGACGCCGCCGGCAAGAGACAGACCATACTCGTACACCTCACTCAGTAGGAGAGCTTCGGTGTCCTTGAAGAGGTGGTCGCCCTGGCGTTTGTGATCGGCTCCTACGAGCACAAAGTTGGACCGAGCATCGTCCGGGCCTCCGAAAACGGAGGCCTGGCGGCCGAATATGAAGCAGATGTGTGCCGCCTCGGCCCTTCCGTAAGCCGAGAGTAGCTCGCCAAGCGCGACGAGGGCGCGGGCATCGCCTGGGCTCCTGTTGCTCAGAATCAAGCAAAGCGTCTCGCGCCACTTGTCAAGACCATCCAATGCATCCTTAGTCGGCCCGTTAGCCGATGTCGTGGACATGAGCTGCAGTCCAGCGCGGGCATGAACCGGCACGAGTTCGTCCACGCACTCCTCATGGCTTCCAGACAGCACCTTGTAAAGTGCTGCGACCGACTCGTTGCTGTATCCGGGGTGGTTGACTTCCTTCCTGACAAACTCCTGTGCAACTTGCTTATAGAGGTCAGGCGAGACTGTGTTTGCAATGAGCATAGCATGGCCCCAGAGCCGTTTGTCCACGGCTGCCCACGTTGCCTTCTCCCGGTCTCCGACCATGAGGTGCTTCCGCATCAGCTCAATCCCGGCAGGGTCAACAGCATCGGCTTGCAAGACAGGGGCACCTTGCTGATGGAGCGAGCCGGCAACAGTTCCGACCAAAGAAGGGACATCCTCCACCTTCGGTTCATCCAGACCAGGAACAAGTATATCTCTAACCGCTTGTTGCACCGCTGGAGTCCCCTCTAATACCCCGTCATTCTCGATCAAGACGCGGAGGATCTTCCACAGTAGAAGCCTCTCTGACACGCGCTTGTCGTCATGTGACGGGTTTTGGGCGTAACTCAGCTCCGGTACCTCGTGTCCCAAGATCTCAATCCCCGTACTCAACCACGCGACGGTTTCCTTCTTCTTCGACTTCCCCTTTAGGGGGCCGGGGAATTTGGCAAGCCTGTCTCCTAGGGGGAGAAGATCTTTGACATGGGTAATTTTGAGTTCACCAGGAGTCCGGACAATCATGGGTGCCGGCTGGTTTATACCATATCGGGGCACGTTCTTCGGGAATGAAGTTATCACCGTGCCGCCTACTCCCCAGGTGATCAGGGGGACTCCCTTCCACCGCTGGAGAGGATCGTTCTCACGCCCATCGGTAGGTGGAATCATGCTTAGGGTCAACGAAGGAGCTCGAGCTCGATGCGACGGTTTGTATGCCGCGGCGACGTCCGCTGCCTGAGAAGACTTAGGCGACGCAGGAGTTTGGACCGACGATGGCCGGCGAATTGGCTCGGCCGCGGGAGTATACGGCCCGCTGATCGTACGCTGCATGGTGCTAGGAGACTGGGAGTATGATCGGGGAGGAGGTACAAACTCACTCTCTCCCGGAACGGCGGGTTGCGGAGGGAGAGGGCTGTACGACGAACGCTTCCCGGGGGATCGTTTAGGAGGCGAGAGCGTAGCTTGGCCAGGGATATGGGTCAAGGGGGGTGGAGGGGTTTGTCTGAAACCTTGGGGTGCTGGGCTGTATCTCGATTCCGCTACCGTCGGAGACTGGGATTCTCCCGACTGGCTCGGATTGGGCGGAGCTTGCTCATTCTCCTCGTCTAGCTCTCGAGTTGTCGGAAGAGACGGCACACGACTGAAACTCGGCTGATGGGGCAGGCTAGTTCGGCGCTCAACATGGGCTTCGCCATTCATGGTGATCGGCTGAGAACCTGACCGGCGGGCTGTCGTCTCGAAGTGCGCGAGAGGGCTAGACGTTCGGGGTTGGTGGGGCAGTATGGGCGCGGAGTGAGCCGGATGCGGAGCCGGGGCGTAGTTGGAGGACGCCTGCCGAGAGATAGGGGGTACTGGCGAGTACCTGCCCGACACAGCGGGTGGAATAGTTCCGTTGAGATGAGTATTCTGCGCTGGCGCGGGCGAGTATTTATTCGCAGGAGCAGACGCATCGGGGGCCGGCGGATGCTGGGCTGGAGCCGGTGCGTACGGGTTGACCGTCTCAGGTTTTACAAGAGCCGGAACAGCGCCGCTGGAAGTCGACCGTATCAGATTCGGGGCAGGAGCCAATCCAGGACTGGGGCCTGTCGCCGGAGCTTGAGAAGGGGTTGGCTCATTCGTGGTGGCGGGAGGAGCAGGCTGATACGTCGAGGCGGCAGGAGCTGGCTGAGATCCCGTGGCGGCAGGAGCTGGCTGATACGTAGTGGCGGGAGGAGCCGGCTGGTAGGCCGTGGCAGGAGGAGCCGGCTGATACGTTGTGGCGGGGGGAGCAGGAGCAGGCTGATACGTCGTGGCGGGGGGAGCAGGGGCAGGCTGATACGTCGTGGCGGGAGGACCTGCGACAGGACCTGCTTGCATCGGAGGAGGGTGCATCGGGAGACGACCGCCAGGGGGGCCGGGCGGGGGAGCGCCGGGCGCCGGAGATGAAGTGCGGCTCTGTCGAGACGCAGGCCGCGGGCGTGAAGTCATAGGTAGGTCTTCAAAGAAGGCCTCCTTGGCCTTGGGAGGGAGCAGGGGAGGGGGCTTTTGGCCGGTGGGAGGGGCGGATCCACTGCCCTGCTCAATAGGGGACACACCGGCGGACGAGGGGGGGCCCTGGTGATACATGCTTGTACTACGAAGCGATGACCCCGCAAGTGGCGGCGCACTGGCTGCAGAGGGCCGGGACAGCTGCTGCATGCTGGCCCTCTTCTTCGGCGCCTTTACAACCTCCATGGGAAGGTCGTAAGGAGAAGTATACCCGCCCTTCGCCTTATCAGCGAAGCTTTGCGCCCTGGGGAGTTCGGGGCGTGGTTGAGGGGTGCCGTAGGGTGCTCCAAACTGAGATTGGACGGGAGGTTGGGCCACGGGCGGCTGTTGATAAGGTGCTGCTGGGGCGGGTACAGTGTAGGGCGCGGCAGGCGCAGCAGGCGTGAAGTTCGGCTGACTTGACGTAACCGGAGCCTGAGGCGTGTATCGATCCTGTACACTGGATGGCTGCTCCGCAGTAGTAGTTCCTACGACGGGGACGGAGGAGGGTGCCGCAGCAGCCGGCGATGTGTCTTCGTCATCATCGTCCAAAAAGCCCTCGTCATCGCTACCAAATAATGCGGCGGGGTCCAATTCTTTCGACTCTGCGACGTCGTTGTCGAAGAGAAGCTCCTCGTCAAGATCATCATCAGCAAAAACCTCACTCCACTTAGCCGCTAAAGCGGCTTCGTCGGCCTTGGGAGCTTCAGAGTTCGTGTCGGTTGGGCCAGGAGCAGCACCGGCTACTTCTGGTACATTACCGACGGCAGCGCCGGTCTCCTCCTCCTCCTCGTCTTCCTCAGCGTCGGACAGGGCTGGTGCTTGAGTTGAGGATAGAGTATTCTCTATGCCCATCGCTTGCATGGTAGATTTCCTATCCAACGACCAAGGTGGAGAGGGGGCAGACACCGCCGGGCTAGCTGTGTCCCGAATATTGTTGAAGAAGTCATCTTCCTCGTCTGCAAAGGCATTGTCGATTTGCGAACTGGTATTGGGTGCTTCTGGAGCGCGATCCGGCGCAGCATGCGATGAAGACTCCTGTGGCGATAAAGGCACACCCCCTTCGTAACCAGTTGTCGCGTTGTCATTTTCCGGATCCCTCTCTTCCGACAATAGGGGCACGCCCTCCTCATAACGAGTTGCTGAGGCGTCATTCTCTGGGTTCCTCTCGTCTCCCTCAAATGCCCTATCATCCCCATTCTCAGACTCTGCCATCACATCCTCGGCCTGGGTACGCGAAAGAGACCGGGAATGGGAGTATTTCGGTGCGTCGAGCGGCGGCACGGGTGGGAAGGAATTAGTTCGGTCTGAAGGAGGCATGAAGTCAAACGGATCATCAGACGCGTCTTGCGCAGCAAACAACTTGCTCTCCCCATCAGCATGATCAGCGGTCCAGTCGAACTCCTTGGCATGTGACGCGTCGTCCGCCGAGGGTGCTTCTTGCTCGGCAGACTCTGCTGTCTCGGGGGGAGCTTGCGTTTGGGCAGAATCGTCAACTGCTACGGGCGCGGGTTCTCCAAGCCAGTTCTCTTCTCCGGTGTTCTCGGAAGACCACGGGTCGACTTTCTGGTCCCCAAAAGGTATCGATGTCAGATTGTCGCCGGCGGTCTCTGTGGTCTCGGGAGCTTGCGCTTCGGTGGAATCGTCACCAGCCACGGGTGGAGATTCCTCAAGCCAGTTGTCTTCTCCGTTGTCCTCAGAAAACCACGCGTCGACATGTCGCGAGTTAATGGTTTCCAGAGGGGCACCATCGGAGGATGGCTCAGGAAGAGGTGGTTGTGCGGACTTGCCGTCTAGAGGCGACGTCCAGTTGGTGGGTTGCGCGGTAAAGTCATCCTGAGGGACAGCTTCATAGGATGGTTCGGAAATCGGAGTTTGTGAAGGCTCGTCCTCTGGAGGCGAGGTCCATTCGTTCGAGGTCGGTTCGGCATGTTCCTCTGTGTTTGGCCGCAAGGCCGGATTCCAAGGCGTGATCGAGTCTGTCGAGGCCATGTCGAGGCGATGGGTATCAAAGTGCAGGGATTCGGGTAGGCAAACCCCGGCCGGGAAAGAAAAAAAAGGGGCAAGTTAACGGTCCGTTTTAAAAGAAAATGACAGGCTCCATGACAGGTGTGCGTATTACTCGGAAATATACAGCTGGATCACGAAGGGATAGAGTGTGGCCAGCTTCAGAGGGAGAGGCGAAATTGATGAGAACCGGAAATCAAAAGGAGTTCCCTGTTCATTGCCCGTCGCGGAAGTGTCAAGGTGTCCGTACCAGTACTCGGATGCAACAAGTGGTCCAGTTCCGGCTTAGTAAGTGTGCAACTTTACTGCACAAAGGGAAGCTCGCAGCACGTTTCGCACATTAGTGGTCGGCGGGCCTTAGTGATCCTGCAGCTGCAGGTAAGGTGCAATATGGAGTGATTACATCAGTGCCCCACTACGGGGAGCGACAATGGGCCCCCAATCCGACCTCGATGCCAACAGTGCGTTTTCCCTTGCTCCTGGCGCAACACCGGAACCTTAATATCAAGGAAAGGCCGACCAGGACATACCACTTCGCAATCGCATCAAGTGTTCGTCTCTACTGCACTACTGCATACTCGGTTTACCTACGACAAGTAAAGTGCGCCGATATGCCTCAAGATGCAGGCACGGCCGCGACCGGCGTCCAGCCAGCCGCTGGCCAGCGGGAAAGACAGGCGCCCGAACAATCTGTAAGTGCCTTCCTGGCCAATCCCTTCGCCTTGGTATCTCCCGCGAATATCTTCTAATATGGACACGATGCACCATAGTCGGCCCTGTCAAGCCCGATCTTTCGACTCGTGCTCGGCGGTGGAGTCTACTTCCTCATCAACATCCTCATCAGCTGGTATTTCGCGAAGCAGCAGAATGGAATCCAAGTCACCGGCCCCGCGGGCAATCTCATTACCGTCCCTGCCAATACCGAGGACGTGCCCGCCTACCTGCTGCGGCCGAGCCAGCTTAATGAGGGCGCCACCTACCGCGGGATCCCGAAGAAGATAGCCCCCATCTGGGCCATGGATAGCTACGTTGATATCGTGGTCGCCGTCTCGCCCTCTTTCGCCCCCACCCCCATTTCGGATATCCCCTCGGAGTTCTTGATAATGGACGAGAAGAGCTTTCACCTTGGAAACTACAGCGACAAGCGGTCCGTCGACGGCGAGTTCACCGTCCCTCCCCGAGTCCAGAACAACGGAACCCTCTGGGGCCACTTCTACGTCAGTCTGCCCGGGAGCGAGATCGACCCGACCCGGCCAGGTTATGATATCGGGTCCGCGTATCACTTCAGCTACCCGTTGACCGGCTACTTCCCCAAGAAGAAGGTTGTGAAGACCAGGAACCTCCTCGACGATCTCCCTGCCCCGGTTGAGGAGGAGGAGGAGGAGGACAAGGGCCCTGTTGTCATCGCGAACTATTACCACCCGAACACTAGCCTCTCGTTCATTCCCGACACAGGTGTCATGGACTACTCCATGCAGCATCCTGCTACCCGCCAATTCCTCCGTCTTGAGGCCTCGGGAGCCCGAGACGGCACCGGCCAGAACTCCTGGTATTGTAAGCTTACCTCTAGCTACACCAAGCTACCTGGAACATGTTGCTAACCGATTTTCAAGACCCTGTCCTCTTTGTCAACACTTTCTGGCAACTTAGGAGCCAGATGGTGCCCCTCAACGAAACCGTCAAGACCCTCCCCATCCACGTGGATCTCGGCAACCTCCGTAGCTGGCAGTTCAAGATCCTCTCTGCCATGGAGATGTCGACCAAGGAAGCCGCTCGCCAGGCCGCCTTTGGGCACGCCGCCCCGGGAGGCTCCGACGGCTCCGAGATCGAGCTCATCAAGGAGGTGCTCATCGACACGAACCCCATCCTCCTCGCGGTCACGACGCTGGTGACGATCGCGCATCTCGTCCTGGAGACCCTTGCGTTCGGCTCCGACATCGCCCACTACCGCAAGAAGAAGGACAACGTCGGCATATCCGTGCGCTCGATCCTAGCCAACGTCTTCATGCAGAGCGTCATCCTCCTCTACCTCGTCGACAACTCCCAGAACACGAGCTGGATCATCTTCGGGTCCCAGGCCGTCGGGATATTCATCGAGCTCTGGAAGATCACCACCGTCGTTGACGTGACGGTCGGGCCCCTCCCGCCGGGGTCGCTCCTGCCCTACGGCATCAAATTCTCGGACAAGCAGGGGCTCTCGGAGACGGAGGAGAAGACGAAGGAGTACGACGAGATCGCGTTCAAGTACATGTACATGGCCGGCGTGCCCCTGCTCATCGCCTACGCCGTCTACTCCCTCATCTACGACTCGCACAAGTCGTGGTACTCGTACGTCATCACGACCCTCGTCGGCTCCGTCTACGCCTACGGCTTCCTCCTCATGGTGCCGTCACTGTACATCAACTACCGCCTCAAGAGCGTGGCCCACATGCCCGCCAAGGCCATGATGTACAAGTTCCTCAACACCTTCATCGACGACCTCTTCGCCTTCACCATCAAGATGCCGCTCTTGCACCGCCTCGCCACCCTGCGGGACGACGTCATCTTCTTCGTCTACCTGTACCAGAAGTGGGCTTACAAGGTCGACTACACGCGCGTGAACGAGTTCGGCCAGGACGGAGAGGCGGACGCCCAGGCCATCGAGGCGGCCAAGGAGAAGAAGGATGGTGCCGAGAAGGAGCAGGACCAGGCGGTTGGGACCAAGGCCGAGGGTGGCGCGGTGTCCACCGGTACGGAGAAGAAGCGGGCCACGAAGAGGAAATAGATGTGAGGAAAAGAGGGGAGGTTTTTGTGTTTGGTGTCACCTCTCTCTCTGCCTTGAAAAAAAGAAGATAAGTTTTGTGTTGGTAGATCTGAGGGTTCGATATTACGCGGGAGTGTTGGGAACCTACTGCCTTCTTGGAATAATATTGACGTAGAAGAAAAAGTTTGTTCTCCTCATGTGTGGCTATGTACAGATCAAATCATCACCAGGATAATATATAAATATATGGTTATGGCCCAGGCTCACATAACCAGGCACTCCATCCCGTACATGGCCCTCTCGACGTCCTTCCTAACCTGGTACCAATCGGCCCTTCTCTGCGCAAACTCGTAGACCTCTTCCGCGCGGAATATGCCCCCGAACCGGTCCCCGTCCGCGATGACGGCCGCCATCTCCTTCGCGTGTCCCGCGTCGATGAGGTATATCTGGCTCAGCTCCCTCAGGGCGCCAAAGTACGCGAGCAGGTCCTGGTTCCTCAGGGTGCGGATGTAGTCGAAGTAGAGGTTTGCGTCGGAGATGACCTTTATAGCCCCCGCGGTGCTGACGCGCTGGCGCTTCAGATGCTTGCACAGCGCCGTGAAGAGTCGGAGGCCGACCTCGCCGTTGAAGACGTCGAGCATCGACTTCTCCGTCGTGCCGACCAGCATCTTCGTGTGGCTCGACACCAGGTCGACGATGCGTTTTGCCGTCGACGTGGGGCCAATGTCGAGGTCCGAGGCCGACATCGCGCCGACGCCCCCCTCGGCCGTTGACGTCGCGGACGGGTTGTAGTCCGTGGGCTGCTGCGTCGAGCCCTGGATGTACTCCACCTCGTCCATGAGCACGTCGATGCCCTTGTTCAGCCCCGCGGCCACGGACTCGTCCAGCATCTGCTCGAACTTCTTCTTGGCGAGGCCTGCCGGGTCCAGGAAGTCGTTCTTGTCGGCTATCTTGGTCGCGGCGAGCTGCTGCTCGTAGAAGACGTCGACCATCTGCGAGATGAGGTCGCCCACGTTGACGAGCTCGATGAAGGTCACGAGAGGGGCCACGCCCGCCTCGCTGTGGTCGCTCACCGCGCGCGGGTTGTAGTTTGATAGGTGGTCGACGGCCTTGTCGAAGCCGGCCTTGATGTGGCGCGAGCCGAGGATGCGGAGGAGCACGACGAAGGTCGTGGCGCACTGCTCCTTTGCTTCCTCGCCAGAGTGGCCGCCCAGGCCGATGAAGACCGAGGTCCTGCCCAAGCTGGCCTTCGCCGCGTGTACGAGGTCTAACGCGACCTCGAGGCTGAAGAGGCCCTTGATCCCTTCAAGCCGAGAAGTCATCAGCGCCGCCTTCGCCGCGAGCTCATCGTCCGGTGCCTTTTCAGGGAGAGGGCTCTTTCGGCCGTCGGTGGAGCCGAAGGGGCTCGGCTTCACGGGGGCAACAGCCAGCGAGTCCGACGACTCATTTGCGTTGGTCGGTTGCGCAGGCTTGCTCGTCGCAAAGGGGGACCCGATGGGGAACGCTGGTAGCACCGTCACGGGCATCATTACCACCTTCTTAAAGGAGCTCAAGAAATCCTTCTTGTCTGCTTGCCGATTAAAGTTGCTCATGTAAAACGACTCAACCGATGCGTCCTGTTCGGAGAGCTTCTTCTCCCAGCCGGCCACCTCCGATTCGATCTCTCTCGTGAAATAGTCTAGTTCCTCTTGGAAGTACAGATCGAGATGGGGTTCGAAGGTCTTAAGGGTCAGCTCCTTAGCCTTCGCCTCGAGGTCCTCACCTGTACCACTTGGGGGTGCAAGCGACTGGAAGAACCATAGACAGTGCTCCGACATGCCGGACACAGCCTTGAGATAGGCTAGGATATTCCGCTCGTGTGCCTCATCGAATAGCGGCGTGCAGTATTCCATAATGACGTCCTCCCGTACCTTGTCGACAAAGGTCCAGAAGACCGGTCCTGGCTCCGGGAATATCCGCGCTATAATAGCAGACTGCTCGTTCACCTTCTTCGCCAGCGCCTCGAGGAAAACGCGAGCCGGCTCCAGCGTGATCCCGTCCGACGTAGCCTGATCCAGGCACTCGGCGGGGTTTGAGGACATCTGCACGTCGTTGAAGATGGGATGCTTGTCGATGAAGAGGTTCACTCCAGCGGTGGCCCCGTTCAGGAAATGCAGCACCGTAGCATAGCGCTTCATCCGCCCATCAATATCCCAGAATTCATACCCCTGCTCGAACTCACGCAGGACAGCGCTCTCAAAGACGCCGATCAACGTCATGAGCTTCTCCTCCCGTCGACTCCACCCCTGGGCCCAATCGCTCGCCGCGAATACCCTGAGGTTCGATAGCATCCGCGCCTGCCTCTCTGGATCCGGAAAGACCTTGAAGATTATGGGGTCGGTGTGGCTCTTCGCGTGGATGAGGTCGAAGTAGAAGGGCGCGAGGGCCCCGTATATCTTGCCGTACTCCTGTCTCGCGAAGCCTCTCACGCTCTTCACATTCTTGAAAACATCCAGGATCGCTCCGCTGTCCTGCAACGTATCCTTCGCCGGGGACAGGGTCGTGGTCTCGAACCCGTCTGCGAGGGCACTCATGGCAGCCGCCGCCTTCTGCCTCCTATCCTCTTCCACCACGGCGTCGAACAGCGTGTTGTCCGCCGGTTTCCCCGGGACAGCGCCCCGTGCCGCATTGGCCCGCTCGGCAGCCTCTCGCCGCCGCCTAAGGGCATCTTCGAAGCGTCGTCTGGCGTCCGCTTCGTCCCAGCACCCCATGCTCTTTAGTCTTGACACCCATCTCGTGTCATCGTATACCATTTCCCGGAGGCGACTCGACGCTCGGGCGGCTCGCATTAGGTCGGAGACGGGAAGGTAGTCTAATATCGCGACGAGGATCTCTGCAGCGACGGGCTTCGTTAATACGCGGTTCTTCCCTCTTGATGATTCCGCCGAGGGTACGGTACTGGCTAAAGGGAGGCGCTAAGCATACCGGCTGGTAGGACTGGCCGGTTGTCCAGCATCTCGGTTGCCTTGAGGACGCCGAGTATGCTGGCATTCTGGCGCGGTGGCGCCGCCGATTTGTACATCGTGCACACGGGACGTGGACGTGGACGTGGGTGTAGATGTGGTTGATAGGTACTCGTAGTGATGGAGGGGTTCAGTTCGTCGAGCCCTCTGCCTGTGTCGCCCAAGCTCTCAAGACACCCGCTTTAGAAAGCAAAAGTTAAACAAGGCGGGCTGAATGGAGTGAGCCTAATCGGCCTCCTTGGTTGTCATGTTCTTTGCCCCGGAATATTAGAAGGTCGAGTAATGAATAGCGAACAACCCATGCTGACGTCTAGGGGCAACATGGAGCCGCATCAACCATGCACTGTTGTTGATGGACCGGGACCTGGTGTCGACTTCATTACCAGGGTAGTATGTCACTTGATAGCAGCTGTCCATACGGGGCGGGGTTCTGTCTAGAACAATAAGCTCACTTAATACGCCCGATCCTCCCTGTAGCCTGCCGCCAGCAGCTGCACTCTACAGGTGAGCCGCCTAAATATTATCCCACTCTCCAACACACACACGACAAGACGACGACGCAAGGTGACGGCCAGGATATCCACGAAAGCACAGATGAATTCTGGAAGTATATTGTTTATTGTTCCCAATGACTTAAATTCAATGTAATACGCCCTTTACAAGCCGATATTGCTTTCGAGATGGACAACATATGTAACACTACCACCCATAGCTACAAAGCTCGCAGGAATGCCCAAGAGACCTTTTGACGCTCTCCAGTCTCAAACCAGCTCCAGGAGCTTCTCAATTTATATACAACTCCTCTAGACGAGAAGCAAGCCGTCTACAACCCGTCTACAACTTCTCTCACGTACTGCTCCAGCACACGGCCGTCATCAGCACTGCTCATGGGCACATGTATCCAAACACGCACCCACCACGACCCGTTTCTTAGGTTAGCCACCTAGACCTCATTCGAGGAAGGTAAAGAGGTGGGTGTGAAGAACATTCATAGCTCTCGTAGCATCCCGGGCCTCGACGACGCAAGATATGTTGATCTCGCTCGCACCTGATGTATCTGTTAGCCAACACTGCACTATGCCGAACCTCCATCAGCTAAACCGAACCAAACCAAACATACCTTGTGAAATCATCTCCAGATTGACGTTATGCTCCCCCAGAGTCGAAAACATCTTCCCCGCAATCCCAATCATGTTCTTCATGTCCGCGCCCACGAGGCTGAGGATGGCCATCTTGTGGAGGATGCTCACGTCGCCGCACTCGCCCAGCTCCTCCGTCGCCTGCTTGAGCACCTTGCCGTCGCTGCTGGGGTAGTGGATGGCCAGGGACACGTGAACCTCGCTGGTGGAGATGAGGTCGACGGAGATCTTGTGGGCGTGCAGGATGGAGAAGACGCGCGCGAAGAAGCCGTGCGAGATGGACCTCTTGTTCGAGTGCACGTTGATGACGGATATCTTGTCCTTGATGGTGACCGCCGTGGGCCGCTTGGGCGTCTTCCGCTTCGTCGTCTCGATCGGCTTGCGGTGGTGCACGAGCGGCTGCCCCGCCGAGTGCACCTTGTCCGGGATCACGATGGTCCCGTACCCCCTCGGGTTCTTGACGTTCTTGATCCGGATGGGGATCGGGGGGTCCGCGTGCATGACCTGGTCCATCGTGAGGTGGTGGATGACCTCGGAGCCGTAGAACGTGAGCTCGGCCGCCTCGGAGGGCGTGATCGAGGGGAGCAGCCGCGCCGTGGGGACCTTGGTCGGGTCCGCCGTGAAGATACCGTCGACCTCCTTCCACACCTGTAGCTCCTGGGCCTTGGTGGCGACGGCGCACAGCGCCGAGCAGAGGTCCGTGTATCCACGCCCGATCTCGCCGTCTATGAGGCTGCCGGGCACGTTGCCGAAGAAACCGGTGACCACCGGTACCCTGGCACCGCACGCCTCTAGCCTTTTCCTAAGCGTCTGCGTGACCTCCTTGTAAAAGGAGGAATCTATGCGACTTGTCGGGGGGAACCGGAAGGCGTCGCAGATGTCGACATACTCGGCGTCGACGCCCCTGTCCTTGAGCATGGTCGTCATGAAGCGGCAGCTGAGCTTCTCGCCGACACTGACGATCCTGTCCTTGGACCTCGAGTCGGCCTCGAGCTTGAAGCGTTTCGCGGCCTCGACATATTCGATCAGCTCGCGGCTCTCCTCCTCGATCTCGACGCAGAGCGACGCCCGTAGATCGGTATCCCGGATGTAGGATTCGACTGCGGCGATGTGGTCCCGGCAGATGGCGTTGATGAGCTCTCTCGCCTCCTCCAGGCGTTCACACTGGATGTCCTTTTGGCCTACGGCCGCGTTGATCTCTTCTAGTTTTTGGAAGATGAGTAATAACCTGGACGTCCGGGTAAGCATATATGCATCCGCGCGAGGTTGCTGGTCCTGGGGCCGTAGGTTAAGAGACTCACCTGCTCGTGGTACCTTCCGCCTTCTTTCCCGTACTCCTCGCTGAGCATACTACCACGACTTTGTATCGAGCGAGATGATCGCTGGGGGATGAGTTAGGTTAGCAGGGGGTTAAGGTTGAAAGGAACTCGAGAGGGCCGGATAAGATGAGTGACAGCCGGTCTTATATAGACAACACCCGCAAAGCGGCGAGACTTACCAGACGATATCACTGGCAATCTACAGCACGCATGCCAGGTCAGTACAAGATATCTACCGGTCATCCATCCCCCGTCGTAGCATGCATGGTACAGAAAGGTATAAGATCTGATGATTTGCATAACGGGGGGGAAGGGAAATCCAACCGATGAAGAAGTGAAACTCGGGATCAAGTAAATAACTTACCCTATCTGGAAACTTGCCCACACTGGTCCCCCCAAACTTCTGCACAACCCACGGGTGGGCGGACGAGTTATCCGCGAGACATGATACCGCCATTATAGCGGGTCCCTTCCGAAGAAGCAAGTAAGGAAGGAAGAAGCAATCCGGGGGAGGCTCGACTTGGCTAAGCGGGCGGGCGGGCGTCGGACGTCACACGAGCAAGGAACGGTGGTAGTGTGGGGGTAGTGAAGGTTGGGTTTAAGAGTGAGTATTGAGGAGTGAGTAATGGTAACAGTGGAGCGGTGACTGTGATGTCAACGTGGAATCGATTGGCGGAACCAGCGAGGAAGGAATAGAACACAAGCAAAAAGCCAATTGACCCTTAAAACCTGGGTATTTCCGGGCTTATACCTTCTAGCGAGGGGTGGCTTCTGCTATGACAGAGAGGAAAAGTTCGTGATTTCCTGAGGTGAGGAAGGGAAGCAAGCTCTGAAGGTAGAGGTGAGGTCGAAAGCGGGTTTGCAGGGAAATTTGAAGCTAGGGAAGAAAAAAAATAAGCCGTGTTAGTTGTTCGAGTCATTTATTTTGCCTAGCTGCGTTGCAACCAGATGCACCAGCGTGGAGTCCGACGAGTAAGAAAAGGGTAAAAAGGGTACGTCTCCCTTCGGTGTGGGGAAAGAAAAGATGGTGAAAAGAGGGCCCGAAGGGGACACCGTCCCATCCTTACTTTACCTCGGGGAGGCGGAAAGTTTAGCACTAGTGAGAGGTACTCGTGGAGTCGTGGGTGCCCAACTATGGATGAGATTCCGAGTATCGGAACCTAGAATGGGGCCTTTGGACTCAAGCTACGCCTTGGAATTTCTTAGTCCGATAAGTGGAGAGATAAGCAACAGTGGAAATAAGTACGGGAGAGCATTGCTTTATACTTGGCAGAGAGAGAGAAAAGAAGAAGGAGATTTGGGAGGGAAACGAACCCAAAAAAAAAAAACTTAGGGGGTTTCGATCTTATTTCTGATGTAGGAACAGTGAGTTCCATCGGACATATATATATATATAGACGGAGTAGAGATGCCGAGAGAAGAGTAGTAATAATTGGCCGCTTTCGAGCCGGCCAAATCGGGGCAATTGCAGATCGAATCCCGCGTTTTTTTTTGGCTGTGCAAGTAAGGGTGACTGACTCACCCACGACCCGAATACGAATGACGCCAGCTTGTAGTTATGAGGAGGAAATAGCTTTCGTGTCGAGAGAAGGGACTTATACATGCATTCTCTGTATTGGCACTAGTAAAAGATGTGCCTTTTTGCCCCGCGGACAGTTGGCTTCCTCCCACCTTGGCGGGCAACTTTGTAGTCACCTCCTCGGGCCAATTGGCCTATTGGATCTCACCGATCCTCCCATCCCGTGCTGTACAAGGTGACCCCCATGTCGTCGGGTCCGTGGCACAACACAGGCTTCACATTGAAAGCGCGGGCGTGGGTCGGACCTCAAAAGCCATAGATAGAGTGGCTTACACGATCGCTCGGTAGTCGGCACCCGGCGGCCGGGTGGTAATAATACCAGGTTGACTCATATGGCCCTGGCCTGTCGATCGATATCCCGAATACGAATACGTCCACCGGCAGAAGCCTCCGACTCACTTCCGTCGCTCCCTCCGTCGTACTCGGGTTGTGTTGTTTCCTCTCGGGGATATCACATGTATCCGGAATCAGAAGGCCACCCCCAACTCACTACTGTACCCCATGCCGGAACGCCCTGAGCTGAAACGATCCATTGGTCCCTCGGCCAGCTGCTTATGCGGGCAGCAGGGCGGGGGAGGGGGGGTGGTTTCGTGGGGGTTTACCCGACCTACACCTCTGGTATTGTTCACCGAGGTGTGAGCGTGGGAGGGGATGACGGGTGAGAACGGAAAGGAGGTTCACCACCTCGAGATCGGAAACCTGATGGGTCCAGGTCGGTCGGGAAACCACCGTGACCGGTCCGGATCCCCATCGCGTCACCCCCCCCCCTTTGACCACAATCTTCCTATAGAACCTCGCGAACAGAGGACCCTTCTCTGAACACACTCGATGTTAAGCCTTAAAACGGCAGGACTGCCCCTTCTATTACTCCCCACAAGACTATACACCGTATGACATCCGGCGCCCTCCACACTAACCGCCGCCCAGTCCCCCGCTCGGTCACGTCCCAAGACGAGGACCCTCCCTTGAGCCCAAGGGACGAACCATATAACCATTTTAACAAATACAGGATAAACTGCACACGCTCCTATCCCCGTTTCAAGTATAAACACCGCCGGCGACCAAAAGCCCGCTATGTACATACCATGAGGCAGAAGGCAGACGGCACCAAAAAAAGAAGAATTGCAAAACCAGGGGAATCAAAAAAAGAGAACCCACAGCCCGCCCGCATAAAACCACCCAAAACCCCTTAAACAAAGCAAAACAAAATCAAAATAGCTAGCACCAACGTCCCCGGCTCTACCCGGGACACAGGAACAAAGTCCTCGCCAGGGTAGCAGAAGAAAAATTTCAAACAAACCCGGTAAACTCACAATCCGTCATGTCGTTTCGTTGCTTCATCATCTCCCGTGTATGCGGTGGTAACGCAATGACACGGAGAAAAAGAGTGTGCCCCCTTCGTCTCTTCTGGGATAGCCCCACGCTCCCATTGAGACCTCGACAACCCGGAAGGGCAAGAAGGGGGATAAGATGATTAGGAGAAGAGAATCAATGGGCAGCCTGTCAAGAGAGTAAACCGCTCCCCGCCCACAGCACCAGTTTGTATATCTCGCGTCGACGGGTCCGTCTATACGCCGGTAGCGTGCTGCGCTAACGTCTCGCCGGGAAGTAGGCTGGCGTCCTCCGCCGTCGTGAACCCGAACTTGTCCATGGGAAAGTCTTCTTCGGGTGTCCTGATCCCAATGCCGCTATCATCGTGTGTATTGACGTCCGCGTCTACGTTTTCCTGGCTTGTGCGTTGCCTCTGGGAAAACCCCGTCTTGTCTGGCTGCGCCTGCGTGAAGCTGGAGACCTGGAACTCGTCGCCCCCGCTGCCGCTGCCACACCGCCCCGGTTGACTCGTCGTCTCCTTGCTGGCGGTCTGCGGCTTCGTCGCAGCGGCCGCGGTCTGCGTGCTCCGCAACTTCATGAAACCGCCATGTTCCGCCATGAAGCTCACCATCTCGTCGACCCAGCACTTTGTAACCCACCACGACCCGAAGCTCTTCCCCTGTGCCATCGTGAGATCCCGCATCACCGCGGTCCCCACCCGCTGCACGCACCAGACGATCTCCGTGGCGGACGCGTAGGGGAAGCGCTCTGGGAGAGACCGCAGGAAGGCGACCCACCGGTCGAGGACGTTGCTGGACCCGGCGCCCCCGGATTCCTCCAAGTTTGGTTCCCGTCCGGCGCGGGCCGCCACGTCGCCATAGATCGTGACGCACTCAAACTCCCACTGCACGTTGACGGGGTTTAATAGGTCGCGGATCTCGGTCAGGAGAAGCTGCACAAGGCTGTCCATCCCTCGCGTGGGCACACACTCGGCCACCTTCCTGACCCGCACCATGGATATCCAGTCATGGTACATCTGGTCGCGGTTTGCCGGGTTGGAGAGCATGTTCGCCGCCGCGTGTGCCGTGAGGTTAACCCGAAGCGACCGGTCAACCAGCGCCGCGAATATCGTCGCGGGGGCTTCCTTAGCCCTGATGACGTGGGCCGGTTGCCCTTGGAACGCGTCCCGGATGTGGGGGACCAGGCGTTCCGAGATGCTCCGAAGGGTATCCAACACAGGCTTAGGGACGACTTGTAGTGTCAGGCCGGAGATGATCTGCATCGTCCTCTGGTACAGCACAAAGTCGCACTCCTCGATCCACTGCGCAACGGCGGGTGAGCCGAGGAGCCTTTGAACCGGCATCGTAAGTGTGCCCTGGAAGGATGTGAAGAGGTGGAAGAAGGTCTTCTCCTTGCAGTATCGAATGCATTCGATGAGAGACGTGCAGTGTGACCGGTAGAGAGCCGCGAGGGATTTTGCTGCGTCGGGATCGGTTCCGACAGGGAGGAAAGGTTCAATCCTCGGTAGGATAATCGTCTCGGTCGCGGCCGGGGGAGTCTCGGAGGCAGGGATGAACCTAAGCTCGAGTGAGGTCTTCGTACTTGTCGCGTTGAGCTGGTCGAGGGTGCTGACATCCGGAAGGTTGTAGATGCTGTGGGACGAAGGGATGCGTCTCCGTGCTGGCTGGGGCTCGACGTTCTCTTGTTCCCTAGGCGTCGGTACACTCGCTTTATCTGCCTGGTCCGGGTTTGAGGTTGCAGGGAAGGGGCTACAAAGACAAGCTAGTCAGCCATGGGCTCGGAAAACGGCAGCGAGATGCGACATACTTGAAGTTTTGGACAAAATTGGAGGTTTCAGGCAACGCTAGCGGCTGTTGTATCTCGGGCTCCGCAAGTTCGGGTTGGTCTTCGATGAGCGTGAAGTTGACGTAGTGGTATTTGGACTCCCCACGCACGCCGAGTCTCCGTGTCTTCAACCCAGGAAATAGCACCCTGACCAGCTTTCCGAAACTAGCGGGGTTAAGGACAGTTATCCTCTCGGTAGCGCAACGGGATGCGTAGTTGGCATAGACGCGCCCTCGGGGAACGGATCCCTTCCCGCGTGTGCACACCTGGCTTATCCTGTGAGGTGTGGCCAAGTCAGCTCGCTTCGTTCAGGACACTCGATGACTAGCACAGCAAGACATCCTTACCATAGCATTGCAAACACTTGTCGTTGTCTCTCTGAGTTGGGCCCACGCTCATTGCCGTGCAGCTCCTTCGCAACATCATTAAGTCTCCGGTGCTTGTTGGCCATAAAAAGCTGCTGCATCTCCCTCTCGTTGTTCGCACTAGTCCTACTCGAGGTCTTCTGAACAGCTGGCGCCGGGGCATTTGGATCTTCGTGCTTAGGGTCGAGCATTTGGCTGTCGGGGTCGGTGAAGCTACCCATGTCGGTCATGGAAAGATTCGCAGAGATATCGTGCCTCGCGAAACTGCTGGCGTGTTGAAACGATCCCGAATGGGCCATCGAGGCGTCCATGACCGGGTCTACTGTGAACCCCCTAGCGCCGGTCGGTCCGGGTTGTATGTGGGGAGCTGCTTGTAATATGGCATCCTCCGCGGACATGTGGGGAGCGCCCATGAGCGCCTTCGAGTGGGCGTGAAGATTGCCAGCCCATTGGCCATGGTAGACCTCCGTGCCGTCACCAAAACTCTGCTCAAGACTAGGTTGTGTGCTGATGCTATGAATCGATGCCGTCGAGGCCCGGGAAAGCGGTCTTCGCCTCGCCTTGGCGAGCGCTGTCGTTTCTGTTTCGATTACTCAAGTTAGTACACTGAGGATTTACAGGCTGCAGGACGAAGAGACGCGACTTCAACGCGGCAAAAAGCGAATGACGCGAAGAAGAGCAACAATTATCCTCCATACCTTTCTCCATGTTCAATCACTGCTGGTTAGTATCCGTTCTTTGGAGGGCTTCGTCAACATGCGACAACAAACATTGGCGCTCCGAGGTGGTTTGGTGGTTTGGTGTTGGGTCTTGGCGTGCCTCTCACGAAGATGTAGACGAGAGCAAGGGGGGGGGGAGGAAAGGCGAGGGCGTAACTAGAGAAAAAAAGAATGCCTCGAGCCAAAGACGCGGAGAGGAGTCGACGATTGAGACGATCGTATTCCAAATCGAGTGCGTGGTTGAGGAAGACGGACGGGGGTCAGGGTGTCTTGCAGGATTTGGCGTGGTTTATTTTGAAATCTGATGTTGTTCCGGTAACCACGACTTGTTGTCCAACCAAAGGCGGGTGGGGGATGGTCCTCGCGAGTGTAAATATTTGTGGCCTTGTTGCCTGGCACCAGCTGGTGGCTGGTTGACTCACGTGATGTGCATGTCCTCACCAGTGGCGGCAGCGTAATATTAATAATTAGCAAGCTTGGTGGGGCAGGTAGCGGGCGAGTCAGACTGAGTGAGTCCCAAAACGCGTTCGGGAGATTTAGCCAGATCGCTGAGGCAATCCATGATTGGGTAGCCGACATGGAATGGGTGCGACCAGTGGACACACTGTGGTGACTTGTCGTAATAGTGGGCTGGGAGCTCGAGCGTGCTCCTACATGATGATGCAACGCACAATATGTATGTACATAATGCGGTTCTTTGCATAGCCCAGGTACGATACACACATACCCACCCTGACGCCAAGCTACATGTACCTACCTACCTCCTTTCCTGCGCCTTGAGACATGGAATCCGCTCGCTGTGCGTGTGTGCGGGCGTGCGCAAGACCGTCGTCATTTCCTGATTCTCTGCGCCCAGAGCTTTCCACTTCATAATATCCCACACATCCTACACACTAGTCACCTGCGACTTTTCATCACCCGGCTTCAGTCATCGGCTTCACTCCAAGACACCTCATCTTTGCTGCGTCCCGAATAAACAATATTTATCGAGCCCCACACACGACATTTCTCTCGAGTATACTCACTCCCTATCATCTGCAAATCGACCCGTATCTCGGCCTTAGCCAGTTGCGCAGTAAAGCATCACCAGAGGGAAGCTTCCAGCTTTTTTTTTTTTGAACACGCAACAACATGTCTTCTCCCCAAGATCGCATCCTGCAATATGTCGGTGTCCTGGATAAGGAGGTACGATTTCCCCTTCCGCCGCCATCTTCCGACACAATCGCATGGTGGAAAGCACCACTTTGACTAACCCTGGCCCTTATCGCAGCTGGCCAAATACCCGTCTATCGCCAAGTTGGAGAAGACGACCGGGGTTCCCAAGGCGTATGCCGTTGTCGGATTTGGCGCCCTCTATCTGTTCCTCATCCTCTTCAACCTCGGAGGCCAGCTTTTGACCAACCTGGCCGGCTTCGTCATTCCCGGATACTATTCGATGGGCGCCCTCTTCACAACTACTTCGCAGGATGACACTCAGTGGCTCACCGTAAGATTACCTTGCCTACTTGCCCCCCTGACGCGGAGAGCTATAGCTAACACCTCATCTCCCTAGTACTGGGTTGTCTTTGCCTTTTTCTCGTCAGTAGCCCCTGCATGAGACCCTGCGCACTGCATGACCATGCTAACACCTTGCTCTTTTAGGGTTGTCGAGAGCCTTGTTAGCGTTGTCTACTGGTTCCCCTTCTACTTTACCTTCAAGTTCATCTTCCTCCTCTGGCTCTCTCTCCCCATGTTCCGGTAGGTGCCCCCTCCCCCTTTTTTTCTCCTCTAGACCCCACAACTAGTACGCCGTTCTAATTATATACCAGCGGCGCTGAGTTCATCTTCCGATCCTTCCTCACTCCCGTGTTTGGTCGGTACTTCACCTCCGGCTCGACCGCGTCCAACCTCCGAGCTAGGGCCGAGGGCGCAGCTAAGACCGACTAAAGCGTGAATGCCATTTCGGTTGTGCGCATCACCCGCGATGTCTCTGACGGGATGACGGGACTCTACATAGTGTACTAGTGTCCCCGCCGATACGGAACCGCCAACCGAATACAACCGGGACAACTTGCGATGGGTTTACGAACTGAATGATTATTTCAACGGATGGGATACGACATGAGGGCTTTCATGGCTGGGTGTACGCTGAAGAATCGGGAGGCCGCCACATATTATGGTGCCTTTTCCGATCCTCCCCTTTTTTTTTCTTTTCCTTTTTGAGGAGTTGATGCCTTAGGTAGTCGCAATGATTCAAACCGCACGATATGCATTGTGTCATGAACGATTCCTTGTCATGTTCGTTTCCTGCATGGACGTTTCCGACATGGTGTTTGTACGTATGTGTTCTAGCTGGCCAATAACGCGCAAAGGTCCTTAACAAGCGCAGTTGCGGAATAGCATTATCTTCAAGCGGTTTGTTTTAAGTCTTCGTTTCCTCAGCCTGTACCCGACTCATTGTTCGTCTTTGCGAATACTCAAGCGGATTCGCCTCGCTGAAAGATCTCTCTGAATTATTCGTAGTATTACCTTGAACACCCAGAAAACCCCTGCTTGTATCCAGTAACTAGCTACCCGGTGCTCCAGCAAGGTACCAGTAGTGGACGCTGCGCGGCCACATGTACACTCATGATTGAACTCTCATTGCCTGTGAAGAACCTGAACAATATCGTCCCGCATCGCTGGATATCGTATTGTCATTCCATGGACCGTGGTACTATTCCCAGATCAGAAGGTCATCAGAGAAGAACATGTATTCCGATAGCAATGTATACTTCAAGTTCCACCCTTGCATACACAGTGTGTTGATTAAGATATACACTATACGCTCACTGAGGCCCTCCTACCGGGGCGCCCAACAAGAGCCCGGGCCTGATTGGCGGAGAGGCCGCTGTATGGGTGCGTAAATACGGTGTTAATAGCACGCATTCCTGGGCTACGGGGGATGACGAATAACGGGAGACACAGGAGTGTGGGGTGGTACCGAGCAATGGAAGTGTACGTACCAATGAATCCTTACTAGGTAGCCCCAGGGCGGCCTCCAGCTACGAGGACTGTCAGAGATCCATCAATCTTCCGAATGGTGAAACGGGCTTGGTCAGGGTTCCATTCGGCATGCCTCATCCAACAAACTTCGAGTATAACCCACGTCACCACAATCGACTTCTGACCAAATCGAAGGCGCTACTCAAAGGCAACCTGCACAATGCAACCAATTTTCGCACACTCCTGGCGCCTTCGGTACCTTTAGTAACGACTAAAGCTCGCTATCGTTATCGTTTGCTTACACACCTCACGCTTCTCGCCTGATATCCCCTTCCGACTCCTAATACTCGACTCTCGCTCTGTCGCGACTTCCGACACCGACCGTCCCCAACTCGGGCTACACGCAATAGCATCATCAAACCTTGATTAGGGCCTACTCTCTTAGTTGCCGCTCCCGACCGATTGCGCCGACGGCGAATGCCCCTGGAGGGCACCCGTCAGCAATGACCGCTCCGTCTCGGTCGCGGCGGCTTGCCTCTCTCGCGGCCTCCATAACACTGCTATACCTTGCCGCCTTCTCTCCAACGACCGCTCTCGATACCGACGCCGGAAATGCCCCGAATCCGCTATTAGACGACCTAATATTAAAACTTAGAGATGGTGCGAGGAGAGATGGTCTCGACGTGTCGTACGAGTCCGAGTTTACTGTATTTGGTGGCGGTGGGCTAAAGGGGCGGGCCTCGGAAGACATCCATGTGCTGGGAAACAATCGGCCAGAGAGGTTTACGGCAGTGAGGGGGTCGACTTCATATTTCGGGTTCTCACTTGACGGGATAACGGCGAGGGACGAATCCGGGATAACTGGGGGCGGCGCGTCGAGACAAGATGGCATCCACAGCGCCCTGGAAGGAGACGGTACGTCCAAGCCCGAAGCTAATACTTCAGGGGAGGGACTTATTCGCCGGCAAGAAACCTCCACCACCGTTTTCGTGTCGGCCAATATCTGTCGCTACCCTGAGAGGAAGAGCGGCACACCATCCGCCAGCGACCCCCCGCAATTGTGGCTGCTTTTCTCGTCCGATGCATCCGACGAGCATCCCGATAGCACTAAGCCTACGGCGCAGACGGACATGTTCTACGAGGGAGCGGCAATGAAGAGTATCGGCGCGTCGACATCCTCGGTCTATTTCAGCATAGAGGCCCCTAATCTGTCCGATGACTTTGAAGGGGACTGGACCTTCGAGGTTGCCGTCTCCACTAGCGGTTGGTATCACAGCTTTGAGGACGATGAAACCCAAAATATGCTATGGACAGCCGGCTTGGACAACGCGTCAGCGCTACTTATGACGAAAAACCTGACGGAAGATACCAGAGACGCTCAAGCTATCATGGACTCGGGACCTCCCTTCACACTCTTCGTCGATAGCGTCGACTCCCCGCGGCTGAAGGGTGTGCGGCACTCGTACTGTGGCCTCGAGACCTATGCGCAGATCGCGTCCATGAAGGACAAGAAGCCCTCCGACCAGGTTCTCATGAGCATGACCACGCGCGGAGCTGGTAGGCTCCCGAAGCAGCAGTTCTGGCTCGCGGGTCTCAACTCTACTACTGCATATACCGGGATTCTTGTGCGCACTGGCCAAACCTCACTCGAGAAGAGGCAAAATGACGGGTCCAGCAATGGCGGGGTCCGTGTGCTCCCCGAGACCCAGTTCCAGACGACGACAGGTAAGACTCGACTGCGGTAATCTTGCCGTGGCGATGTTTACTGACCCCTTGACAGGTGACAATTGTAGGGTCATCACAGATCTGGACTTCTGCACCGAAGTCGAATACGCCGTGCCAGCCAATGATAACAAGTTCAATACCACGAGTCTCGCCAAGAAGTATGACGACTACGCGAGGACAATGTATAGCAACTTTGAAAAGGCCATCCAACAAATTCCGTGCGAGGCCCCCGTCACGTCCAAGTACTCCCTCGCCAGGTCCTGCGACGACTGCAAGATAGCATACAAGAACTGGCTCTGTACAGTCGCCATCCCCCGCTGCGAAGACTTCTCATCCAACAACCCTTACGCTCTCATCCGGAATGCCGAACAAGCGTTCCCCAACGGGACCTCCCTCGACGAGTCCGTGATAAACGGCATCGGCAGGGATAAGCCAGCGCTCCTACACTCGAGGAACGCGTGGATCGACGAGGAGATCGCGCCGGGGCCGTATAAGGAGATCCTCCCCTGCGACGATGTCTGTTACCACCTCGTGCAGAGCTGCCCTGCGGCCATGGGCTTCGGGTGCCCGCTCCCCAACGGCGATGACGAGATGTTCTGGGGAAGTTATGCGCAGCGCAAGGATGGCGAGCAGAGCTGTAGCATGCCCCCGTCCTCGAGCTTTGTCGGAGGGGCGGCGACGTTGACTGCAGGCGGAGGAGCGGTTTTCGCGGTGCTTGTGGCATTTTGGGCTAGCATATTATAAGCTATAGCCCTCTACATCTGGGTTGACATGGGGCGCTTTTTTAGACACACGATGGCTTGGGTAACGGGAAATAGGGGCTGATGTGTGAAAATTTTGCATGAGCCTGGCGTTTATATCACGGAGATGACTTTTTATGACCTTTTATTTTTGGGGGAGGGGGATCCGAGGAGGGCTACTGGGAAGGGAAGGGACCGGGCTAGGATCGGGTTCGGCAGGGGTAGAGTGAGAAGTACCATTTTCCACGGAAAGCGGGCGTCTTTTTTTCGTCCTTTGGGAGGTTCCGCCGTCTTCTGGGCTCGCCGGCGGCTTTTTGGGGCGGTTTATGCCGAAGACAATGTGCGGCGCGTTATTTTAAGACAGTGTCATATTTGCCGAATATATGACTACGTTAATACCTATTAAAACCACAGACTTTTACCAACTGACTTGGTGTTGGTGGACGGATAGTGCGTGCCATGCGTGCCCCTGGAAACCTCTCTCCTTTCCTTGTGGCAACGTGGTCTGGGCACGTCCGGCCCCCCTTTTTCCTACCAACGCCGTAACAAGTATGTGATATGAATGACACAGCCCCCAAGCGTAGAGTTGTCCAATGCATATCCAGACCGAATCCATGAGTACTGAGGTCCTCCCTCCCAACCGATAAGCACGACCCTCCCCCCCCCCTCTTCTTGTCCCTTGTCAACTCCGGAATAGCCAAAGCGCCCTCCTTACATCCCACCAAAGTCGAGCTTCCGCGCAACCTTCTTTCCCCTATCCTCCTCCACCAACCCAGGCCTCCTCTTTAGATCCGCGCCCATCTTCTCCTCGCCGCCCCTCTTAGTGGGCAGATCCTCCTTCCTTGTGGGCTTCGGCGAGGCGGCCCACCACTCGTGCATCAGCATCTCCCTCGCCGTGATGCGGCGCAGCGGGTTCAGGACTAGCGTCTTCATGAGCAGGTCCACGCCGTCGGCCCCGATGGGAAACCGGGCGCGGAAGGCGTCCTTGGACGGGACGGGGTAGACCTCGGCCGGTATGGCGCCGTAGCCCTGCAGCGTAGAGACGCCGGGCCAGTTCTCCTCGGTCGGGGTGCCGAGGTTCCGGCACGTCAGCTCGATCTGGTGGATGTCCGTGTCGCCGGGCAGGTACGGGTTGCGGAGGACGAGCTCTGCGAAGACGGCGCCGACGGACCAGACGTCCACGGCGCCCGAGTAGTGCCTCGCGCCGAAGAGCAGCTCGGGCGGGCGGTACCACCTCGTGATGACGGTCGAGGTCATGAACTGGTGCGGGTCCGCGAAGCCCCTCGCGAGACCGAAATCGGCGAGCTTCACCTCGCCGTCGGCGGCGATGAGCAAGTTGTTGGGCTTGATATCGCGGTGCAGGACGTAGTTCTCGTGGCAGAACCACACGGCGCGCGTCAGCATGCCCATCCACGCCTTGATGTCGGCTATACCGTAGTGGACCGAGTCGGCGTCGCGGATGAGCATCTCGAGGTCGCCGAGCGGGAGGTATTCGAGCACGAGGTTGAGGTTCTGGTCCTTTGAGGAGAATACTGAGAGGAGGCTGATGATGTTTGGGTGCTGGAGCTCCTGGAGATGCTTGATCTCACGCACGGCGTCGGGGGGGAGCCCGTCCTTGTACTCCTTCTGCACCTTGATCTTCTTGATGGCCACGCGCGCCCCCGGGTCCGCGCGCACGGAGCCCAGGTAGACGATGGCATAGGTTCCCTCTCCCAGCTTCTTGCCCCGGATGTACTTGCGCTTCTCCTCCTCGTTCATCTGCTCCGCGACGTCGAGGGTCGGCGGGGCGGCGGCGGCCGTGGGCGGCAGCGCGGTCGGCTGCGGCCGCGGCGTGCTAGACGAGGAGCCCTGGCCCGAGTTCGGCTTCAGGGGGGACGCGGAGGCGAAGAGGCCCGGCGGGGGGTCCGCCAGACGCGCGACGAGAGGGGAGCCCGACATATTTCGTGTTCCCGCCCCGGGTTCCTTTGTCGACGGGGGTGGCTTGGCGTGCAGTGTGTATGGTTTTATGTAAGGTGGAGGTCGAGCTGGGCCGGAGATGGCGTTTTCAGCCTCGTGCTCCAGAAGGGCCTGGCGTGTGGATATACAGGATTATGACATCGAGTCGAGGGGTCCGGAAAGATCTGAGCGATCCTTTGTCCGTCCTTCAGCTTCACGAAGCCTACCTCAGCTTCAAAGCGTGTTGGCTGGCTTATCGATAACAGTAGTGGATGAAGATCCTGCCAGCTGCCAGCACTGTGACAGCTGTACTCACTCAGCCACACGAGGAGCCAGAGATTTGGTCGTCATCTCACGTTCAAAATTTCCACATTAGGACGCTGGCCGCCGTGGTACGTCATCCCGGGGCTGGCGCATCCCTTGCCAACAGCTTTCGACATCAGGGTCTTGTCCCAAGACGCTGCATCTGCCTTCGGACTTTACGCCACCCATCCATCATTCCTCGATCAGGGGCACGGGGAACACTGCCCCCATGTACTCGTATGCGCGTACGAGTATGTAATGGTCGACGTCCCGAAGGATCCGGGCCAGGGAAGAGAATCTCTAACTGGCCCGGCGCGAAGGGAAGCAGGGAGCCTAGTGTGACGATACGTACAAGTCGGATCGCCGCCAAGAACACGGACTTTACGGCTTTCGGGCTCCCTTGACGCTCCGAACCTGGTCTCCCGGCCGCCACTGTGGGCATATTTCGATAATACTCGTCATCCCGTTTTATATGCTCCCCACCCCAAGGTAGTCGCCGCCGTCGTCGACGACATCTTTCTTTTTTATGGCATCTCTTTCAGCTTTAGTCTTCTCAATTAATCCTTGATCGTCCCTTTCGCGTCGCACAGCAGCCGCGGCATGTCGTTTCGCATATCCTACTGGGTTAGTCGAAGCCCCCTCCCGAGTGAACCCTGCCATGTCTTAGATATTTGTCCCCCCCCCCCCAACGTCCCAATGGCTAACCGCGAGAGACGTAACAGGTCCTACCCATCACCTCCGGCCTCATCTGGCTTGCAACACTCCTCGCGCTCCTCCTCCACTGGGTCGTCAACCATGACAAGAGGCGCTACCCGTCCATGTCGCCGCACGCGACGATCCCGTACATCTCCAACGTCGGCGCGCACGAGCTCAAGCCGCTCTTCATCGTCGGCTGCGTCCTGACGACTCTCTTCCTCGACCTCTCCTTCGCCTCGGATCGCTGGCTCCGGCACCGCGGCCGTCTCGTGCCGAACACCACCCGCAGCGAGAAGATCCTCAAGGGCCTTACGATAGCGTTTGCGATCGTCGGCACCGTCGGGCTGATCCTGCTCTCGATATTCGATACGTGGCACCACAAGAGGCTTCATAACACGTTCCTCGGCCTCTTCATAGGTGGGTACATACTCAGCGCCGTCTTCATCTGCTGGGAGTACCGCCTGCTACGGACGAGTGAGTTTTTTTTTTCCTTTTTTTCCTTTTTTTTTCTATCTTCCCACAACCAAACTCTGTGTGTTAAGCAACCCGGTCTAACTCAATCTGTAGACCACCGCGACTACCCCATCCTCCGCGTCTCCTTTCTCCTAAAACTTTTCTTCATCATCATCGAGGTCGCCCTCTGCATCGCGTTCGGTGTCTTGGGCCGGAGGAAGAACCGCAATGCCGCCGCCATAGTTGAGTGGATCATCGCCTTCATCTTCTCCTTCTACATCTTCTCCTTCACCGTCGACCTGTGGCCCGCCGTGCACACCAAGCAGATGATCATGGGCGAGCAGCGCACGCGGCCTGGAGTCCGCGTCAAGGTCCGCGGGTGGGTGGGTAGCCGGAAGCAAGACCGGAGCCACATAGAGATGGAGGAGGCGACGGCTGGTCGGCGGGCGGAGCCGCGGACTACGGGTGTGTAGTGCGTGTGTGCGTGTGTTGGGGCATATATAATTTTGTGGGTTTATTCCTTTTGCAGTATTTTTTCCCGTCTTTTGGTTTTCTGGGGCCGGGTCCTTCTGTGTCAAGATATTACGGGAGAGGAGTGCTTTATGATTGTTAGGGAGAGGGGCCGGTTTGGCCTGTTTTCTTTTGTTTTAAACATGCGAGGAGTTGGGGGTAGGGCTCGCATACAAAGGAGGAACGCATATTAGAAGAGGCCGGCTGGGGTTTATAGAGAATCACGACTCAGGGTAGAAGTTATTGTTAGACTCTCAGTGTTAGTGCCGAGGCGCCCGCCTATGCTTAGAGATGGGAGTACGAGTACTCGTATGGCGAGTCAATACGAAGAGCAAGAACCATGTACACTGGATTATGGGCTTCACGTGTTGTTTCCCTGTGTGAACCAGGTCAACTGCGATCCCGCACACACAGTCATGATTCTAACCGTTGCATATGCAGTTCTAACTGTTGCGCATGCATCTTCTTAGATTCCATTCGTCTATATGTCAACTTATATGCAAATTAACGGTACGCCTCTATGCCATGAACGCCCCATATCCATTAACCATCAACGCCTAGTCCGGTTCTCCCACATACGACCCCCATATACACGCATAATGCACCTATTAGTCCATAATCTCCTTGAACCGCGAATCCCTCGTCGGACTCCGACTGTCCCCCGCAACAAATATCCGCGGCGGCGTCTTGGGCGGCGAAACGCTCTCCCTCGCATCCTCGAACGTGCCGTCCGTCCCAGAACTAACGCCCCTCTGTAGCACTGGAGGCCTCTGCCCCTCAGGCCCCGCCCGCTCCTTGACGTCGTGGTACGCGACCACCCCCGGGAGTGCGGTGCTGCTCCCGGCCCTGCTGGCGTCCGGAGACCGCAGGACGTGCCCGCCCACGAAGCCTTTCCCCAGCTCCGAGTCGTCGCGGGCCTTGAGGGAGGGCTTCTGGCGCGTCAGCTTTGCCTTGAGCCAGCTCTTGACCTTCCCGGGCGAGAGGGCCTGCTCCCTGCCCTCGCCTTCCTCGACGTTTCCGGCGTTGGGGGGCGTGGTGCGACGCGGGGGAAGCTCCGTTCGTTGAGCGCCCTCGTGGGAACCGCCCACCCCTTGTCCCGCGCTTCCCTCACCGGGAGCAAGTGAGCTGGTTCTCGCGTCGTCCGCGAGATCAGCGACCGCCATGTTCACTTCCTTCCTCCTCACCACCCTATCCTCGTGTCTCCAGATACGCTGCTCTTCCTTTATTATCTGCTGCCGTTCCCTGTCCTTCTCCTTTTGCTCGGCTATCTCCCGTATTAGCCTCATGGCGTTTTCTAACTTCCGTGTTCAGAAAATACGAGATATACATACCTTTTAGTTTCCGAAGATTCTCCTTCACCTCCCTCTTATGCGCCTTCCTCACCTCCTCCTCCTCCTTCAGCGCCCTCTGCCTGTCGCGCTCCTTCTCCGCGCGCTCGTCCATCTCCAGCAGAACAGGCTTCACGTTCTTCGCGGCGACAGCCTCGATCTCGCCCTGCTCCACGTACCGCCCCCCTCCCACATCTCGCTGCGCCCCGTGGGGGTCCTCGGCGGTGGCGGCGGCGAGCCTGGCCTGCGCCAGCGCATGCGCCTTCGACTCCCACACGCTCTTTGAGCTGGCTGGAACCATTCCCGTCCGGTCCGCGACGGCCTGGTCCATGTCGTCCAGCTGCGCCCTGACGTTCTTGCGCGCCGCGGCGAGGACGTGCTCGCGGTCCTTGTCGCGGGCCCTTTCGTCGCGATTCGGCGGGGTCGGTGAGAAGAGCGACGCGCGATTCCGCGCTCCGCCGGCGCGGAGGTCGATGTCGCCGGCGCTGGACGACCGCCGGCGGAGCTTCGCCGCTATCGTAGACCGCCGGCGCGGGGCGGCACCGGACGGCGTGGTGTAGTAATCCTGGAACTCTCTGTTCTTCTGGTGCTCGTCGTGGAGCTTGGAGAGACGCTCGTGCGCGAGCCTGTAGGCCGCCTCCTGGAGGTTCGGGTTCTGGCCGGGCGGGACCGCGCCGCGGGAGGCGCCGCCCCGTGGGTCGTCGTCCTCGCCGGGGAAGCTCTCCGTCAGGCGCGACTGCTGCTTGAAGAGGTTCTTCGCCATCGCGACGGTGGAGACGTGCAGCTCCTCCGCCCTCCTCTTCTCCTCCACCTCGAGGCTCACGGGCGGTCTCGACGTGTACATGCTGCGGGGGATCCCGACCGCGCGCGGCGCGGTTTCCGATCGCTCGAGCGGTGCTGTGCCGTCGTCCCCCCGGCCGCTCCCGACCGCCGGTGATTTCCCCGGGACGCCTTGCCTCAGTATCGGCGACGACATCGACCTCGGCCGCGCCGCTATTTGCGCCGCGGCGAGGGACGAGCTATTCTTGGGCGTCACCCGCGGCGTCGCGCGTGGCGAAGACCGGGAACCGAAGGCCTGGGTCGCCGCCGAGCCGCCCAAGCCGTGGCGCGGGCCCGGTCCGTTCTGCAGCGACGAGGATCTCGGGTCCGCGGCGATGGAGGCGGCCAGCGCGGCGGCGGACGGTAGCTGGGAGGTCTCGCGGTGTTCGGTCATGGCTTTGGTTCCCGAAGAGTGGTTGTGTTTCGCCCGCCCGAGTGCGGCGGCGGCGGCGGAGGCGGAGGAGGAGGAGGCATTTCTCGAGTGGCCGTGCGAGGGATAGCTGGGTAGGGACCTGGGGTTCGCGTACTTCAGCCTCCCGGAAAACGAGACTAGAAGAAAGGGTGGGAGATTGGTTAGCCAAGAAGGGAAGGAGAAGATTGATGTAAGTGGTCTTGGTTGTAAATGATGCTTGATTCCTCGACTTACGGGGATGGTGGTGCTCCTGAGCTTGCACCATGGCGGCGCGGGGGTTTCTATTGATGAGTCCCCTTCTTCGTCTTTGTGCTCCTAATAATCGAGGTTCCTTCCATTCGCGAAAGAGTTGAGTACGACGGTCGACGGATTGCCCGGGGTACGGAGTACGGAGTATGCGGGGGTGGGGTTCCGCGGCTTTTGTTCTATGTAACAACAATCGACAATGTCCCCGGGAGTATGAGCATAGAATAGAAGGAATGGGGAGCCCGGAAGGGATGACGCAGCGTCGATACTTGTATGAGAAAAGCGAGCCGCCACTTGTACAAAGTACGAGTATACAAGCAGGTACGGAAAAATGACAATAAAATCAATGGAGCTGGGGATCACGATGGCGGCGTGGCGCATATACTTGTACTTGTGGAGAGAGGGACGGACGGAGTTGGCGGCGGACGCGCCCATGTCGTCCCCTGCTTCTTGGTTACTTGGTATTACTTCGTAGGATCCCAGAACCGGGGTCAGGTCCAAAAAGGTGCAGCCGGTGCGGGTTCAAGCGGCGCTAGATCATCATCATCATGGACGACCTCTCGCCTCACCGATCAAGGACACCCCGGGCGTGTTAGCCGCGAGAGAGGACGATGTATTATGACGTCGCATAACTAAGTCCGAAAGGACGGGGATGAGGTATTGCTACCCACACAGGTATGTTGCACCCGGCCCTCCCGCGCCCTCACCCCACCTTTACTCCGCCCTTAGTACTTACCGCTTTGTAGATCTACTTGTACAAGCGCAAGTACTCTTTACTAGTAGTCCCTCGGCTTCTGCGAAGCTGCCGGCAAAGGAATGTTTGGTGTGGCGCTTGCTTGTCCTCCGGAGGGAGCTAAGAGTGTCACGCGCAGGTACATGTGCCAATATGCGAATATTCCCATACCGGACCAGCTGAGTTCACGAGGGCTAAGGAGGGGGCCGAGGAGGGGCCCAAGATTGGGGGGGTCAAGGGGGAGAAAGAGGGGTGTGTGTACATGATGCATGTGTACAAGTATGTGTGAGTGTGTATTGGACGGAGGAGGGCGATTACGCAGGGAACCATCCAGTAACACCAGATGCAGCGGTCGCCCGCCACCCAGGCTGCTCCCCTTCCCTTACCTTCCCCTGGAGGTTGAGGTCACCGGAGACGACTCGGAGTGATTGAAGTGATGGATGCGTGGGGCCGTGCCCCTCTCCTGCTCTTTCGCCGGTCACCAAAATAGCACAATTCCTGCAGCGCAACCCTCCCTACCTGTGCCTGTTCATGCCATAACAAATACAATGCGCTCTCGGCGAAGGGAGAGAGGCGGGAGTACTGCGTCGCTGGAGCAATACAAGTGTTGGCGCCAATGTCGATATCCGGGGTTCGCTTCCGAACTCGTAAGGCGGCACCGATTACTTAACTTCGAGTGCCCTACCCGAACGAACCCGTCGTCGATCAGCGGGTTCAAAGCAAAGACGACTCGTAATAACGGGGCCGCCTCTTGTGCTTGTTCTGGGGCATGGCAGTTTGGCGGGTGGCAAGTGTGGTAGGTAGGAGTGGGAGTGGAGCAATAGCTATAATTGGGGGGAGCGGCGGATGGGAGGTGGCACCAAACGACAAAAAGAGACGGGGCTTGGCTGAATACGTCATGGCCAGCCTCTAACATTGAGCTGTTTGCTGCGGCTTTCGTCTGCGTTTGTGTATGCATCTGCGTCTGCGTCCACATCTGGCTTAGGTGACCTGCGAGGAGCGAAGCCACCGAGAGCACCTCCCCCATTGTCATCGTCGGACAACCGCACAGCCCGCATAATACTCCTTTAATACGAGTAAAATACGAACGGGGAAGGACGTAGCATATTTTTCAGATCATAAGCGCCAATAGACGCCCCGTTTTCCAGCTACGACAGAAGTGCTTGCTAGTGTAGGTAGAAATGGATATACGAGTACATATACCTATGACTAGGCCATCGCGCCCCGTACCCCCACAGAACGAAGCTCTACATTAAGTGGTTCCCAGCTTCGGGGCTTCCTTGCACAGACCAGACAGCTTTGTTTCTACTCGGAGTCATCGACCAAAATAACTCAGATAGGAAGGCCCCAGTGGAGTGTGGAGTTGCTGCACTGGAGACGCTGGCCTGAGCTCTGGAAGTGCCTGGTGTGTGTGGTATTAACTACATATACACTTGTTCTATATCAAGCTAGAATTGAGCTAGCCAACCATGTATTAGACCATGTCGGTGATGCCGCCCTCAAACCACTACTCGTAACTATTGAATAAAGAGGCAGCCACAGCAATACATGTGCTGCAGAGAGCAGCTCGTATCGGACCCCCGACCATTCTTTCTTTCTTTTTTTTTTTTACGGCTATACAAGTATAGCCTTACACTAAGTCTACACCCATAAAAAAAACTTTGTTCCTCGTACGCCCTTCCCTTGCATTTACTTCAAATGACACGGCACCCCAAGGTCCGGGAAATCAGGGCCGGAAAGCTTGGGGAGAGTCCGGGCCTCCTGAGGAACGCTGGAGAGAGGACTCCCCCGTATCAATCCCTGTACATTTACAAAGCCTCGAGGACTCCTCTGTTGACACGTTCAAGCACTATTAATAAAACTTCACATGTGAGAGTACTTTATGCGACATCCCGCAAAATATGTATGTATAATTATGCAGGGGCTTAAGTAAGATCCCGCTGCGGGATGGATCCCACTAATAGTTTGTATCTGGCTACGGAAAATTATCCCGTCACAAGCGGTGTCACGACCTCAGCTCTCGTCAGTACTCGTAGCGAGGTAACACGGCCTTTGTCGGCTCCGAGTCTGTGGCGTATTAGACGCCCCCCGCCCCCATTCGGATGGAGCCCACGACTTACACGCTCCAGAGCGTCCTAAACTTCCGAGATGTCGGGGCCACCATCAACTCCTTCCTCGGCGAACGGTAAAAGAAAAGAGAAGAGAAAAAAAAGCCTCCGCCCGACCTGTAAGTGACATAGGTGATGAGAGCTAATGAGAAACCTTCACCCACCGTAGGCGCATCCGCGAAGGACTCATTTACCGGTCAGCCGGGTTAGGTACGTGAATTCCATCCTCCGTATGTGAGACAGTCCTGACTACATATGGCCGGAGAGGAGGAGAGACCAACACAAAGCCACCCGTTGGAGACAACAGCACTTACAGGACGGTGAACAGACGATGCCACACCTGAAGACAAGGACTTTCTCCTCCGAAAGATCGGCCTCCGCTCCGTTATCGACCTTCGAACAAAGCAAGTCCAAACCTCCCGGTCCCGGGATGCCCCCTACCCCCCCCCCCTTCCCCCCCTCGCCCTCTCGCACTCTGCGCAGATGATGAGCCCTAAATAACCAACTTCACCTCCCTCCCCTCTCTCTCAGGACCGAGAAGCTCAATGAGGCGAGCAAGCGCAGTGCCAGCGCGCCAGCCACCCTCTCCACGACGCCCGGCTTTGTAACGCAGCACTACTTCCACGTCTCCATCACCGGAAACGCCTTCGAGAGGTTCCTCCTCTGGCAGCTCTCCTGGTGGGGCATCCTGTACGTTTCTCGTTCCGCCTCGCACCCGTGTTGTTGTGGTGCTTCCCCCACCTTTTTTCTCCTCCCGGACTAGAAGTTGACAAGACTACGTTCTAGGCGCGTGATCTTCCTGTATACCCTCGGCTGGCGCAATGAAGCTATTGGCGTCATGGCCCACGATGTGATGGTTCCCCGCGGCCTTGTAGGCATGGGCCTCATCACCCTGGACCAATCCGGGGAGGGCCTCGCAACCGTATCTCACCCCGGTCCCCCTCCCCCCCCCTTTCTATTTCCCTCTAAGACCCAGCCACGTTCTCCAAGCGCAATAAACACTAATGTAGAACGACCAAGGCCCTCCGCGTCTTCACGACAAAGTCGCACCTGCCCGCCCTCTCCCACTGCACCCTGGGCAAAGATCGGACCGGCCTCGTCACCGCCCTCCTCCTACTGGCCCTCGGCGTCCCGCGCGCCGCCATAGAGCACGACTACGCCCTTACGGACGCCGCCCTCGAGCCGGAGCTCGCCGGCGTCGTGGCCGAGATTGCAAAGTACGGACTTACGCCCGACTGGGGCGTCACGGCG
The DNA here is from genome assembly GCA_900312665.1 of Cephalotrichum gorgonifer. NCBI lineage: Eukaryota > Fungi > Ascomycota > Sordariomycetes > Microascales > Microascaceae > Cephalotrichum > Cephalotrichum gorgonifer. The sequence goes on along the minus strand of ONZQ02000004.1, from coordinate 749,082 downwards.
GGGGACATGATCCGGCGAGTGGAGGAGCACTTGGTGGTTACGCACGGCGGCGTGGAGGCGTACTTGGATGGGATCGGGTTTGGGGAGAGTGACAGGGCGGCGTTGAGGGAGGCTCTACTGTATTAGTTGAGCGCCCGTGCTTTGACATGGGACCTCACAACCGCACTGGATTACACGTCACATAGACATATATCACAGACAGCTGAAACGGCATATCCACACATCTCACTCGACTTCAAGGGTGATATTCATGACAGACACTTGGAGGTAAAGCTTTTTATTTCTTTGTGAACCGGCCTTGAAGCCAACACCGGTACATCTTGATACGGGACGCCCGGTTGACAAGCATCCTCCTATCCATGGCGAGGTTCTCGACCTTGAAGTGGTCCGACCATACCTGCGCCAGCTGGTCCTCCTCGAAGAAGTAGACCCTCGTCCCGTCACCTCGGCAGTAGAAGTTCTCCTCGAGGAACCGGTTCTTCTTGAACCGCACCTGGGCGAGATCTCCTCGCCCATAGTCCCGGAAGCAGACGTGCCCGCCCGGCTTCAGCAGGCGGTGCACGTTCTTCACGGCGACCTCCCACTCCCGCGGCGAGAGCGCCGAGAAGATGAAGATCAAGACGGCGACGTCCACGGACCCCTCCTCGAGGCCCGGGGGCAGCTCGTCGCTGGTCACGTCCCAGACGTCCGCCTGCATGACCTCGGTGTTGTAGGCCTCCTGCCCACGCATCACGTCCACGGCCTTCTTAGAGTAATCACAAGCATGCACCCTGAGGTGCGGGTTCTTGCTATTGGCAATGAGCGGGAACGCCGTGTTGCCGGCGCCGGCGCCGATTTCTAGCACCACGGCAGGACCGTAGTCCTCCTTAGTCACATCCCCGAGAATGGGGAACTCCTGCTGCAGCCACTTGCGGTCCTTGAAAAAGTTTGCCGAGTTGTTCTTATAGAACAGGTCCCACCACTTTGCGGGATGAGTATTGAACCTAGCTTTACAGCACGAAATGTTAGCATCAAGTAGTTCCCAAACTAGATGAAGAAACGTATCGTGGAATTTGGGTTGATGTTCAGATGGGAGCGAAAGAAGGTAAAGGTTTGTCATCAAATTATTTGTTTGCAGATGAACTATGCATAGCATGGGTATCATCATAACATCGAGGGGACTGGTGCTAAAACGGGAGGGGAAGTAAAACTCACTCTTGTCAAACTCAGACGCCGGCGCCTGGCGCTGCTTCTCAATCTGAGCCTCGGCATACTCCTTGTACGTGTCGTCGGTCTCTACGTGGTCCCACGCATTGAACTCGAAGACATCGTCGTTCTCGCCCAGGAACCGACTGCCGAACTGGAAGGGATCAGATCGCTTCTGGTTCTTGTCCGGGTCGTGAGACCTGTGCGGCGGGAGGTCTTGCGGCTTGCCCTTGCCCTCGTCATTGAGGGAGAGAGCGGCGGCCTGCTCCGCGACCTCGTCTGCGGCTTTCGCCGGGTCCGAGGACGGGAGCGAAACGTTGACCACGGTCATGTCGAAAGGACGACCGGATTTGGATAAGTATGTGCCTACGGAGAGTAAGAAATTCTTACTCCGGAACAAGTAGCACTATCCGTTCGCGAGTGCCAGATCGTCGAAGCGTGTGAACATTTCGAGATCGCAGAAGATGGCTCTGGCAAGGAAAGGGAAAAAGTGAAAACCGCTTGGGAGAAAATTTCCTGCGTCTCTTTTATGCTTCGTGGGGAGTGGGGCATCAGGACCAGTGTCGAATTAATTTTCTCCCATACTGTGCAGGTGCGGCAGGTACGTCTCGGCTCAACTTCGGAAACCCGTGGACCAACGAACCTGGTGGACCCCGTTGTGAGCTTGAAGCTATGGTCTCCACAAGCTCGGCGGCCTGTTAGGGAGACACAAGTCCGACGACGATAACGACCTCGACGACAGACCGAACGCCACTGACCGAAAGCACCCCCATCAAGTCCTCTCCGCCATGGCGCCATCACTCCTTCGCCCGCAGGCCCACCTATCGAACCAAGAAATCCTCGAGCTCGCACAACAAGCACCGAGTATCCTCCGCAAGAACCCGCGAGCCTTTGAGACCTCGCCGCTCCTCGCCCTCTTCACCGCGTCAGAGAACACGGAGCTATGGATAATCTACGAGAACCTTCTTCTAGCATGCCTCAGGATAGAAGACGATAGGTCGGCGGTGGAAATCCTGGCGCGGCTGGCTCTGAGGTTTGGGGACGACAACCAGAGGATAATGGCGTTGAAGGGCCTCGTGAGGGAAGCACAAGCGAAGGATAACGCCGAGCTCGAGGAGATACTGAAGGGGTACGAGACTGTATTAATCGACATAGGGAATTCGGGGACAAATATTGTAAGCGCAACATTGCCCTACTTTTTTTTTATCGTGTTGATGAGGTCACTAACGGTGTCTGTGTTGTACAGCCGATCGCGAAACGTCGGGTCGCCCTCTTGAAGTCTCTTGGCCGGCCGTCAGATGCCATATCGGCTCTGGTTCGACTGCTAGAATACTCGCCCACCGATGCGGAGGCTTGGTCGGAGTTGTCCGACTTATACCTCGCCCAGGGGATGTATGCCCAGGCGATCTACGCGTTGGAGGAGGTTCTCGTCCTGTCGCCGAACTCCTGGAATGTACGTGGATATCTATACGTATACTTGTGCGATTTGCGCATCTAGTTTCTAACAGTTGCCGCAGATGCAAGCCCGGCTTGGGGAACTGCTATTCATGGCAGCCGCCGCCTCCGCCGACGCTGCTACGTACACCTTTTATGCAGAGTCCGTGAAGCGATTCTGCCGGAGTATCGAGCTATGCGACGACTATCTGCGCGGCTACTACGGCCTCAAGCAGGTAAGAAACACGTTATATCCAGCGTTGGTGGCTACTGGGTTGTGCTAACTTGGGTGGCAGGCTACGGATAAGTTGCTGAGCGACCCGAAGCTGCTGAAGCCGTCGAAGCAGTCGGGCGACGACGGGTTGGTGCTTCCGCCGAAGCAGACCCTTGAGGCCTTGAACGAGCAGGCGACGAAGAAGCTGGCGGAGATTGTACGACGGTACGGGGCGGGAGATCCGCTGTGGCAGGGTTACGATGTGGCCGAGGTGGCGGCGGCTCGGGAGCTGCTCTCCAAGGGTGAGGAGAAGGTTGTAAGATAGGCTGGGTCGCATAAGAAGAGAAGGTTGGCTATGGTATCGCTTTCATGTGGCTATGTTAGTATTTTTTAGGTTCCGCGCGGGTGCTGGTGATGGGTTTAACTCCTCGGCATCCCCTTTTCTGCGATATCGAGTTGGTCTCACCCTTCAGGTTGACATCGCATAGCCGCAATGAGGCGCGTCCAACTCGGTCCCTCTCACTGGCCAAGCTTCCGTTTCATAATCCGCCGCCAGGTACTCTCATGTGATGACCTAGCCAAACAACCGCCCAATAATACTTGCATACTGTTTCGGGGTACACGAGGGCGGGCAGGAGTATCTGCACACATCACCCACCGCCGCCTCAGCCTACCGATACGGAGCTGACATGGCACCAGTAATGGCTGCCCTACGAGGATCCACCCGGGCCTTACGGGCCTTCATTGGGCGCCAGAAGTAGAAAAAAAAAACCACATCGGACAACGGGAGAAGGTCTCGGAAATCGACAGGAGATTGCTAATGACGCTGCGCGATATGGAGCTCGCCCCTCTATTGGGCATCAGGACTCTCTCTCCACTGGCCGGGCACCAAGATTTGACTTTTTGAGGCTATGGGGGGCACTCCATGTAGATGATAGAAAAAGAAAAAAAATTCCATAGGGAGTTCTCGTCCTGCCTTCGGGCTGCATGAGGCGCGGTTCTTTCCTCACCGACAAGCCAAGCGATCGAGAGGTGTCAGTCGATAGTGCGGCTTGTCGTTCGTCTCTTTGCACCTCAAGTTAGCTCCTTTTCCTGGGACCGGGGCGGGAGTAGTAGTACAAGTGTCGGCAGGACACAGCACATCACAATGCGGAGTAAACAAACGCCATTGTCCCTGTATTTTGGGTCGGATCTCCTTTGCATCTTCAAGTGACGGTAATGGTACTCTCGTACGACCAAACCAAACAAGCTCTTTCTTCAAGAGTCATGTAATTGGCGACGAACGCGTTGTTGCCTAGGGGATGGCCATGTGTTTTCATGCAGGTTGTGTAATTACTATGTAGTCGTAGAGAGGGAACCGAACCAATGCTTGTCAATATCGCAGTACTAACTACCGGATGGTCGAAAAATCGGGTGAGACATGCAATACACCGGGTGGGATATGGAGGTGTGTAGCCCGCAATTGTCTCAGCTTATTCTATACATGTAATAATATCTCACACACTGTACAAGTATAAATGATAACCGTGCCTGGCAGATTCGACATTTTGGCACGAGTACTCACGATCTTGCTTGTTGAACCTGTGATGACCCAGAGACGGGCTGAATAGGACATGGTAACATTTTTTTTTTTTACCATATCAGTCAGTTCTGGATATATCCAATGATGAAGGCTCCCGAGGTGAGTGCTGCCTAGAACTGACTCCCCTATGACCTTGAAGTGCTGAGTGGTGGATATGTGGCCCCGTCTCTGTTGTGGTGCTGCAGGTCCTGGATTTGTCTGGGAGATGAGTGGGGGGAGAGAAGGGGGAGGGGTGGTTACAAGTTCAAGCGGAAGGTGCGCGGGGCGGAAGACCAATGCTGGTGTCTTCAAAGCGCCACGATGCTACTCAAGAGAGACTGGTTGGAAGTTCCCGGCATTGGCCGCTCCCAAGCTACAAGGATTCTCGACTCTGATTCTCTATTTCCGCATCCACCTGACCACCTGACCTCCCCCACCCACATCTGTTTCCTCCCATGGTGCAATACTTGCACGCATTCCAGACGAGGACTCGTTCTTAAATGTACTGATCTCGTGATATGCCATCGGATAAACCCATCTACTACAAATACTCGTACTGATTCTTGACCGGAGAGCTCTCCCAGTCCTTTAACGGTGTTTGCCGTGTCGCGACTCCGTCCACGGCTTGGGGCTTGTTCGGTTGCCAACGAAGGGCATGCACTTGGACATGTACATGGACACACGCATCGTACCTGCCGCCTCAATGGGCCACTTGTGAACGCTCGAGTCCCGCGATCTGCAGGAGACAGTACCGAAACACTCACCTCTTTGCTTCTGACATCTGGCTCGTGGAATCTTCAATTTGACTTCCACAGGCTTTCCCCTTATCCTCCCTCTCATCATTCAAACCACCCTTTCCTCCGTCGCGCGTGAGTCGCATTGTCGGCAGTATCATGATCCTTGATCCTAGTTCTTGTGTACCGCCTGTCCGCTGCAAGTACCGACATTGACTTGGGAACTCGGGCCCCAATCGCCGCCAATTGCAAGCGACTTTCCTCGACCTGTCAGCGATCCGCCAGCGAGCTGTTACGACTTACTCCGACGAGTCATACCAGTACAACGCCGTCCGCCCTACGCCCTACCGCGCTACCACGAGTACCTTCCAGCACTACCTTACTACGGTGTCCCCGCATCTTGCCTCCCTTTTCGAACACACGTAGTAGTGCACAACAAGAAGCCCTCTTGGCCTGAAACCCCACCCCTGCCCACAGTTGTGGCCTACCTTCAGCGGCATAATCCCCCCTTGTACCGGGTATGATAGTACCTGGCATCTGGGCCCTCTTCTACCTGTGCTCTTAGCCCATCCACGGCGAGATAGTCACTACGAGTACGAGTAGACACTAGCACACCGACCGCCACCCACCGCCCATCTTCTGGCACCCAATCGCCCTCATTCGAGCCCAACAGCCTCATCCACTCCCGTATTCCCCACTACCGCCGCCCTCCGCTTCAGCGGCAGCAGCAACAACAGCAGCAGCAGCAGGGACTGGACTGGATTGGACTTGCACTGCCTTACCTTGCACCATACAAGTACGAGCACCACTCGCACATGTAAGCGGCATGGTTTAAAGGAACCGCCTCCTCCTTCTCCCACACGCACACACACACACACACACACTCACACCCACGCACCCACGCACCCACGCACCCATTCTCCTTCCCTCCGATCCGCCCTTCGAAAAATTTGTCCGCCAAATACACCGTGTTACTTGCTTTACGAGTAACTCAATTGCACATCAACCTATATTCGATCTATTCCACCCCTCTTCGTCGTATACTCCACACATCGTAAACCCGGCTCTATTTCCCCCCGCCTTTTTTGGAATCAACACAAGAGAGAGTCAACAACGCAGAGAGTCAACACAGGAGAGACACGCACCCACACACACTCACTCTAGCCTACCCTACTAGCCCGGATCGGCAAACGCTTACGAGAACATCCGTCAATTTCCCACTCGGCGCAGCGCTTGCCCGCGCCCATCTACTTGTTCCTATCCTCCTCCTGGTTTTTAGAGCCAACTTACCCGCCACAACCGAGTCCGCTCCTCGACAGGTGGGGAAAACAAACCCGCCCAGGCTACGTCTTCGACACGGCAGCCTTTTACCGCAGCTGTCACCCCTGTCTCTCGCTTCGTGTGTTTACTTCTCTATCGTGTACCTTTGCTCCGGCTCTCTCTCAGGATTGTCGTGAGTAAAGGTAGCGTCATACCCAATATTACCAATGTCGTACGAGTAAGTAGTTATTCTTGTCGCGCCAGCCGCCCTTCCTCTAGCCCCGACGAACATCTTTACGCCCGCGCCCTGTGCGCCGTCCCGAGGTCCTATCGTTGTATTCGTTCTGTCGGATCCCCTCCTCTCGCTCCACTAACACCTGTGCTAGTAATACCCGTCGTATCCGTATCACAACCCACCAGCGCCCACAACAGCACCCGAGCTCCAGCGAAGAGGAATCCTCGCGCCACGACGAAGAATCGAGCAGCTACGACGAGGAGGGCCATTGGGAATACGACGACGACGACGATATCGACCCGACAGACTCGGCGTCTGTTAGCCACGATAGATCCCGATCGCGATCGCGATCACGATCCCGCCCTGCTTACGGGTACCGCCAGCATACGCTGCAGACACGCGACCCGTATCGGCCTGCGCCGACCCAATCGGACAGTCTGGATCCCACGGATGATTACCCGCCCTATGGGGGCGGGCGTGGTGGATATGGGCCACCCCAACATGGTTACTACGGCGGCGCCCGCGGAGGCCCGTCCAACTACCCCCAGAGCACTGTAGGGGGCTACATGGGCCAGCACCCCCCCAGCCATTACCACCAGCCAAACCAGATGGTTGGCTTCCCGAACCCGTTCAGTCCGCACTCGAATAATGCTGGTGCCAACTACTTTGGCGACCCAAGGGATAACTATGGCGTCACCCCTTACCAGCACGGGCAGCATCAGGGTCACTACGGCGGCTACGGCGGCTACGGTGGCTATGGCGGCGGGCCCGGTCCCCTGCAATACCTCGGGGCTTTCCCCCCGCCGCCCCCTGCGACAGAAGCTCCAGCAAAGCCTGAAACCCCCGCGCCTCCTCCCAAGGCGCCCAGCCCCTCCCCTGAGGTGATCAAGATGCAGGAAGAGCTAGCAAAGTACCGCGAGGAGCAGCGTAAGAAGGACGAAGAGCTCAGGCGCAAGGAACTCGAGGAGAAGATCCGGAGAGAGACGGAGGAGCACATCGCACGGAAGATGGAAGCCATGAAGAAGGCCCAGGCAGAGGCCCAGGTTGAGATCGAGCGGGCAAAGAAGGAGGCCGAGAGGGCTGCGCGGGAAGCTGTCGAGAATGAGCTCAAGGCCCAGGAGGAGCAGAGGCGCCTCCGAGAGGAGGAGCTGGCGCGAGTGGAGCGTCAGGCCCGGGAGAAGTTCGATGCCGAGTTGCGCGCCAAAGAAGCGGCACGGAAACGTGAGGAAGAAAGTATACGGCGAGCAGAGGAGATGGCGCGACTGAAGATTGAGGCCGAGAGGAAGGCTGAAGACGAGGCCCGCGCGGCCGCGGCGAAGAAAGTCGCTGAGGAGGAGGCGTCCAGGAAGAGGATGGAGGAGGAGACGAAGATCAAGGCGGAAAACGAGGCCCGCGCGAAGTTGGCCAAGGAAAATGAGGAGGCCGCGGCCGCAGCCGCAGCTGCGGCAGCGGCAGCCGAGAAGAAGAAGAAGGAAGAGGAGGAGCTCAAGAGGCAGGTGCAGCAGGAGACGAGGGAGAAGATCGCAGAGGAGGAGGTGAAGAGGGCGGAAACGGCTCCCATCCGATTCAAGGATGCTGTTGGCCGGAAGTTCAGCTTCCCATTCCACCTCTGCAAGACTTGGGCTGTAAGTAGCCCTCCCACCCCCCTACCCCCCCCCGCTTTTCCCCTAGGCATTCGGTGTAACAGTGCTAACCTTTTTTTCCTTTTGTTGCAGGGAATGGAAGATCTAATCAAGCAAGCCTTCATGTCAGTCGAGGTCGTCGGGAAACACGTGCAGCGTGGGGAATTCGACCTCATCGGACCCAACGGCGAGATCATCCTTCCCCAGGTCTGGGAGAAGGTTGTTCAGCCCGACTGGCAGATTACGATGGTCATGTGGCCCCTCGCCGCCGACAGACAGGACCCTAGGTTCGTGGCAGACCATCCCTTCCGGCTCCATCGCCACTCTACAAACGGAGTTCCGAGGGCCGGTCCGGCGATGCCAAGGGGCCCGGCGATGCCGAGGGGGGCTCCCATTCCCGTGCCTCCTGGCCGCCGTCCCGGGGCGGGTCCTCACGGTGCTCCCCCTTTGCCTCCAGACTGGGCCCCACCGGGCCCGAGAGCTGGAAGAGGTGGGATCCCGCATGGGGTGGACATTGTCAATGTGGATAAGGAAAAACGAAGCAAGAAATCCGGTGGCGGAGGAGGCGGTGGGGGTATCCTCAACTGGATAGGGGGGGGGCCGGCGAAGAAGCCGAAGAAGTAAGTGGGAACTACGGTTTATTCCCCGTTCACACTCCGGTCGTAGCAAAGTTACTAACTCATTCGTTCTAGGAAGAAAAACTAAGAATGTCCAAGCCATATTGGAGGGTTTCAACATTTGATTTTTGGAGTATGTACATTTGGGGCTTTTGATCTTTTTGGGGGGGTTTAAGCGTTCCGTGGAGTTCATACCCTGGCATCAAACGGGCTGGGAGGAATCGCATCCGTGCATTGAGAAAACCCTCCTCTTTTTCTTTCTTTCTTCACAGTTACTGATGCATGTTATGAGCACAATTCTTTCCTTTCTCTCTTTTCTCTCTCTTCGCTACTCCTCTTGGTTTTGTTCCGCAAGGATACCTTTTTCAAGTTGGTTGGGATATAATGTGTCTTTTTTTTTTTGCAGCATGTTGTGAAGCTTTATTTTTCTCCCTTGCTTTTGGGAGGTCAAGCAGGAATATGAAGGAAGTTCAGGGGTAAGATCTGGAGTATTGTCCATTGGTAGGTAGTTGGAGGTAGCACCTGATGAACAAAAAAAACTCATAAAACGAGAGGCTGTCATGCTCTGACCTTCTTACTTCGCTATGCATGCGCCCTATCCCATGTCTCACAACGTTCCTCAGTACAGGGTCGGGATAGAGTTGAGGAACACACAGAGGAAAGGAGGTAAAAACCATTAAGTTGGCGTTTATATATGCCTATATTGTATAGTCTAGATGCCGAACCGCGCCAGGCTTCATCAAAAAAGAAAAACGCCTGTCCCATGCAACGAAGTGGTCTTGTACAGAGTGGTGGTTCTTTTATACAGAAAAGAGAGGAGCGGAGAAGAAGATGTGTAAGAGCGCCCCGAAATCGTAGAGACAGCGCCACCGCTCACGATGACTAAGGAGGAAGTCCTCACAGCTGAGATCCCACCCGGCCGCCCTTCTCCCCGAGTACCTTCCTGGCATGCGCCTCGAAGGCCTCGATCATGGTCTTGGCCACCGTCTCCGACACGGCGGCCGACACGGCGGCGTAGACGGGGTTCGCGAACTCGAACCTCAGGCTGAGCCCGACCTCGGCGCCTCCCGGCCCCTTACCTCCCTGGGGCGAAGGACCACCGCGTGACGAGGCTCTTGAGCACCGAGGAGGCGCCGGACCCCGGCCCCGCGGCCTCGCCGCTGCGGGCCTCGACGAGCGAGGACGGGACGCACGTCACCCTGCTCGTGAACTCCTCCTCGAAGCCGCCCCAGCCCACGCGCAGCGTGGCGACGGTGGGCCAGCGGCGGCCCGAGGCGTCGGGGGCGGACAGGCGGGTCACGGTGGAGGCGGAGCAGTAGGGGACGAAGGAGGAGTAGGAGTCGATGTCGGCGATGATCTCGTACAGCGCAGCGGAGGGGTACGGGATGTACCGGTTCGCGCTGAGGGTCTGGGGCGACGTCCGGGGTAGGGTGATGAAGGGGCGGCGGGGGCCCGCGGCGGCCGCGCGGGGGAGGGCGCGGGCGGGGAGGAGGACGCGCGGCGGCATCGGGGGGGAGTGAGGAGGGTGAACCGGCTTTACTCGGTGTTTCGCTATTGAGGCATGTCCTGACGAGGAGATCGGTTCGGTTCGGGAAAAAGGGAGCGTTGGGGGCCCTCGGGAGCGGGAGTTTCGGGCGCTTCGGTGACGGGCGAGGTTTATGCAAAAGAAGGAAGGCGACGGCAGGGTGGGACAAGAAAACGAATGTTGTCAAGGTTGGATCCGGTGAAGCTATCGCGGGTTGTTGTTCGGGCGAAGTCGCGAAAATTGTCCGTAGAGGTGCGCGAGCACAGTCTATGCACTGTAATTGTACAGTACGAAGTCAGCCAAGCGGGCGAGAGGAAGCTCATCCAACCGGCTGGTGTAAGTGATGTCCGCCGCTGCCTACGGACTCTTCACACCACAGGTCACGCTTTTATACACTCTAAGAGTTCTTATATACTGTGAAGACACCTCCCCCTCAGCATATGAAAGTTGTGCTCTAAAAGAGTAATCACACCTCTAGGAGTCTCAGTCGGGACACTGTGAAATAAAAGTACCTCTTTAGTCCAGGGTCATCATGCCATCAAGCGCCCGGATACTTGGAGTCCAAAAGCTTTGTGGGCCGGACGGAAAGCTCCTTAGGGAGCCTCACAAAGAAGCTGCCTTGCCAGAGTAACAGCTATTTCAGGAACTCAGTGGAGGGGAGGGAACATCATGGAGCTGGGTCATCTTGGCTTGTATCGCCCAGCGAGTACTTATATTAGTGGGGTTGATGTACGACCCACCAATGGTAAAGGGCGGTGAAGCAGTCAGCCACGAATGAGAGTCGTCCGTTAGAACCTTAAACTGCGATTCCGTCATTACGAGCCAGCGAAACGAGGAGGTACCTCCCCCGCCAGACTCGAGTCATGTGACGATGATGGTGGGAACGTAATGCTGCCAAAGTAGAGCGGATCTTAAGAGATGGAACGGGCAAGCTGCCAAAACCTTGATAGCTTCAGACCCATAAGCTATCTTTGACTCGCCAGCTCTCCCCACCTCATGTCGACCCTACCGCGCCGATAGCTACCCCGAGATCGATAATGGCCTGGAGACGTTCCTGCCTCCCCCTCCCCTAATCCCCGAGACCGCGAATCGATACCGAGCCCGCCCGAGCAAGCTCCCCTACAGAACCCCACGTGGGGCAACACCTCACGACAATGTGCGTCCACGTCGCCGGTCGTTGATGGAGAGTTTAGTAGTTGACTGAATCCCGAAATAGGTTCGAGAAGTCGCTGTATGACCTCATCCGAGGCCTGAGGAACCACAAGGGAAATGAGCGGGAGTATATCCAGAACTGCCTCAAGGAGTGTCGCGCAGAGATCCGTAGCTCGGATATGGGTATGTCCCTCGCCCACCCCTCCTCCTCCTCTGCTACCGCCTATGTCGGTCCCGGTCAACTGACGCTGTCCCCGTAGATCTCAAGGCGACGGCACTCCTGAAACTTATATACCTCGAGATGGTCGGCCACGACATGTCGTGGGCCTCGTTCCACGTCCTCGAGGTCATGTCCTCGGCCAAGTACCACCAGAAGCGTGTCGGATATCTTGGTGCGGCGCAGAGCTTCAGGCCAGATACGGAGGTCCTGATGCTAGCGACGAACCTCTTGAAAAAGGTATGTGTACCGCCTCCAGAACATGGAGGGACTACTCCCTTATCCCAAAGGTTACTAACGCCGTGTGTGTACAGGATCTCTCCGCCACCGCGATCCCGGTGATGTCGTTGCCGATCACAACCCTCCCCCACATAATAACACCCTCGCTAGCCCTCTCCGTACAGTCCGAGATGCTCACCCGCCTCGGCCACTCGCACGCGAATGTGAGGAAGAAGACGGTCGTAACGCTGTACCGCCTGGCGCTGGTCTACCCGGAGACTCTTCGGGCGGCGTGGCCCAAGATCAAGGAGAGGCTAATGGACAAGGAGGAGGATCCCAGCGTCACCGCCGCCATAATCAACGTCATCTGCGAGCTGGGATGGCGACGGCCGCACGATTTCTTGCCACTTGCGCCAAGGCTGTTCGAGCTCCTTGTCGACGGGGGAAACAACTGGATGGCCATCAAGTTGATCAAGCTCGTAGGTTACTGAAATGGCGCAACTTGGGTTTGGCGACGATAGACTAACCGACATTAGTTTGCTACCCTTACGCCGCTGGAGCCTCGACTAATACGCAAGCTGTTGCCGCCTCTAACGGAGATCATCCGCACCACGCCTGCCATGTCTCTATTGTACGAGTGTATAAACGGCATTATCCAGGGAGGAATTCTTGGTGGTGCCGAAGAGATATCAGGAAGAGAGGAGATCGCGTCCCTCTGCGTTGACAAGCTGAGGAGTATGATCCTGGTTGATGGTGATCCGAACTGTAAGTCCATAATCGCCATTTACAATTCAACTACGTTAATCTAACTGGGTTAGTAAAATACGTGGCTCTACTTGCCTTCAACAAGATCGTCGTCACGCACCCCTTCCTCGTCTCGCAGCAGGAGGATGTCATACTAGAATGTATCGACAGCCCGGACATTACTATCCGGATCAAGGCCCTAGACCTTGTCCAAGGGATGGTATCGCCGGATAATCTGCTATCCGTTGTCAGCCGCCTCATGAAACAACTAAGAGCCAGCCAGCCGCCGAGGACGGACCAAGACTCGGGCAACGAATGGGTTGGCGATTCGGATGAGGATGCCAACACCGACTCCCCGAGGCCGAGGCCGTCGACCCATGAACCCCTATTACCTGAAGAGTATCAGATCGATATCATCGGCCGGATCCTCCGAATGTGCTCTCAGAACAACTACAGTAGCATCACCGACTTCGACTGGTATCTCGACGTACTGACCCAACTCGTGCGGTTGGCGCCATCGTCTCGGACATTAGAGCAGCAGCAAGAAGATCCCGGCTTCTCGACCTCACGGTCGACTGCTGGCGATGTGGCCGAAACTATCGGCAATGAGCTGAGAAGTGTTGCTGTTAAAGTAAGGGCCATGAGAGGCGCGACAGTTAGGGCGGCGGACCTGATACTTCAGCAACTCCTCCTCGAAACACCTCTTGAACAGCGTATCTCGTCGATGGCACTGAAGTCGATAATCTGGGTGTTGGGCGAATACGCCACTTCGCTCGCCGATCCGGATACGACAATCGGGTTGATACTACAGCTCATACCGAGGACGTCTACCCCCGCTATCCTTACTACATCCCTCCAAGCCACCATGAAGATCTTCGCTCTTATTGCGGGGGACGCCTATCAGCCATGGTCGCCCGAGCGGAAGAGCCGCATATCGCTTCTCATCGCCCGGATAATCGACTCATTCGAGCCGTCTACGCAACATCCCAGCCTAGAAGTCCAAGAGCGCGCCGTCGAGTTTGTAGAGCTCCTGAGGCTCACCTCTGAGGCCGTGGCCGGACACGCACCGTCATCGGACGACTTGCAACAGGATCCTCCCCTGCTTCTTACACAGGCCATACCGTCGCTCTTTGCGGGCTGGGAGCTTAATTCGGTGGCGGTAGGGGCGCAGGCTAATGTGCCGGTGCCAGATGGCCTGGATCTAGATAACCCAATACACCCCAATCTAGAAGGGCTCCTCGCCGAGGCGGAGATGCCCTTCCTGAAGGCCGAAGGCCCCGACGAGTTCGACTCGTACTACAACCAGAAGGCAGCCGCCACGTCCCTATCCTCCGAGACCGCCCTCCCCGCCATCGCACGCCTCAGCGAGGCCCCCGATGAATACACATCCTCCTACCAGCAGGCGAGCGAAGACAGCTACCTAGACGCCGATATCCTCGCCCGCCGCAAGGCCGACCGCATGGAACGCAACCGCGACGACCCCTTCTACATCGGTAGCGACGTCAGCAAGTCCTCGACTCCCATCCACAGGATCATCCAGTCGTCGAACGGGCCGGACCTAGACATCGACTCCATACCCATCATGCAGCTCGACATCGACAAGCTGGCCGCCGACGCCCCCCACCCCGCCCCGAAGAGGGACGTGAGGCCGGCGCCCAGGCGGACCCAGATCGTCGTGGCGGCGGACGAGACCCTCTCGGGCTCCGGCCACTCGACGCCCCGCTACGACTCGGAGGACTCAAAGGGTAGGAGGAGGAAGCAGCAGCTCCTGCAGATGCCGACCTCGTCTGCCCTGGGCGCCCTGAGCCTCGAGGGCGCGCCGCCGGAGGACGTCCGCGCGCGGGACGACGAGGAGATGGCCAAGGCCATGAAGGAGGTCGAGAGGCTGAGGCTCGAGATGCAGCGCGCCAACGAGAGGATCGGCGTCGCGAAGGGGGTCGACGCGGGGGGCACGGTCGTCAAGAAGAAGGCGAAGAAGAAGAAGGCGGCGGCGGCGGCGGAGGGGGAGGGGGGCGTCGTCGTCGCGAAGAAGAAGAAGAAGAAGAAGCCCGTCGAGATTCAGGAGTAAGGAAATTTTGTGTTTCCGGCCCCGGCGGCGGCTGGAGGTTTTGCATGAAAACGTATATAGAGGGAGAGGAGAATGGAACATGGCGCTCAAGTTTCTAAAAACATATTCCGAGACTATCGTGACCCCACGGTGTTTCTCCAGCAGATATAGGTACGTTTTAGCAAATGATTCCCATTTTACGAGGAAGGCGAAGAGTGTATAAAAAGACGAAGAAAAAAAGGTAAAAAAAGGCCGTCCCTGGCCTCCCGTTTCCCGTTCTCTTGTGCCAAGCCCCCAAAGGTTTAGAGAAAAATAAGAAGAAGAAAAAAGAGTACCAAAGGAGGATGGAGAACAAAAGGACATAAAAGATTTGCCAGCTCGTCGCGGGTAAGACTCGCTCTTCGTACATTGTGCACATGCTTCATCATCCCCGTCACCTCATCCCGTCCCACCGCCTCGTCCCAACCCCACCAACCTACAAACCCCTTCATCATCTGCTTTTCATTCCCATAACCATTCGTACAACGTAAAGAGCGCTCCTTCCTTTCTCCCCTCTCAGAACTTACTTTACTCCATGGGCCTATCCTCAAGCGTCACGCCCCGCGGAGGAATAGCCGACTTGGGGGATTCCCGCCCAGCGTCCATCGACAGATTGAGCGGCAACCTCCTCCCGCTCGAGAATCGCGCCCCGCTCCGCGAGAGGCTGTCCCTCTTCTCGACGGGCGAAGACAGCCTCTTTTCTACAGGCGACGATTGCTGCAATGACAGTCTCTTCTCCACAGGTGACGACTGCTGCGAATCTGAGTCTGCATTGGGCTCGCCGTTGGCCGGCTCGACAGGTTCGGAAGCGGGGGCAGCAGCGGGACCGTCGCCAAGCGGAACCTCGAGGCTCTGTCTCTTTCCGCCGCCGGCTAGACTCCCTAGGCTAGACCGGTGGCGGTCGGAGGCCCCCGTGGGTTTGGCGATGGGGAACCTAGTCTCAGGGCCGCCGACGGAGCGATCGCGCCTGTGGCCGCCACGGGGGCTGGGGGCCGGACTGGAGGCACGGCCGCGGCTCGACCCCGGCGTCTTCTCAATCAGGAGCCTGTTGCGCTCTTCCATATGCGCTTTGCGGGTGCTCTCGTCTGTGCTGATGGCCCTGGGCCGGGTTCCGCTGCGGCCTAGGGAGCCGGTGTAGCCCGGCGTGGACATGCGCTTGAGCTCGTTGAAGATGGCGTCCTTGTGGGCGAAGAGGTCGCGGACGAGGCGGTACGCATGCCTCTCTTCCAGAGTGAGCGAGGTTTCCGTCTTGGGGCGGAGGATGCAGGAGGCGAGGTTGTTGGCGAGGGCGGACACGAAGGCTTCATCAGCAGAGGTGAGGTCAATCAGGCGCGTGAAGTGGTTCATGCAGGCATCGAGCGTCGCGATGTTGGTGAGTCGCAATTGAGAGAGCGTCTGCTGTAGAACTGCGATTCGTGCACCATCTCCGGTCTCGGGGGCGGTGTTGGAGTATATGGTTCGGATGATTTCGTAGACGTGC
Source organism: Cephalotrichum gorgonifer (assembly GCA_900312665.1). Taxonomy (NCBI): domain Eukaryota; kingdom Fungi; phylum Ascomycota; class Sordariomycetes; order Microascales; family Microascaceae; genus Cephalotrichum; species Cephalotrichum gorgonifer. Next base: position 732,797 of record ONZQ02000004.1, on the reverse strand, counting down.
GATGAGATCAGAGAGTCTACAGCGGCGGTTAGGTAAGAAGGAAGCCACGTAGGGAAGGTTTCGGTGACCAGTACTCACCAGGTAGCTCGAGAAGATAGAGCTTGAGCAGACTAGCAACGGTGGCTACATCAAATCCATCGAAAGCCTCGGGGGACGGCGGCTTGCCATCGTTCAGCCTAGAGCGTAGCTTGTGGGTCCGGGTTAGTGGCACGTCAGCGAGCCAAACACCTCGCATGGCTGCATCATCCTCGAGGTCTGGATAGTGATTGTCTAGGTAGGTAAGAATCGTGGTGACGATAGTCGGCACGCGCTTCCGATCACTACTAGCCCGGGCTTCGAGATCGATACCGAATGTCTGCTCATCGACCCTGTTGTAGTAGTTCGAGTAAACGGTCACCTTGGGGATGAAGCTACCGGTACGATAGGTTTCAATGAGATAGCGGAGGTCGCTAGCGGGCTGGACAGCCTCTTGGAACAACATCATGGTGTCCACAGATGACTGGAGGCTCGGGATTACGTTGCTAACAGTCCCGGAGAAGTCGAGTAGGACGGTCTTGATCGCCTTTAGCCTGTCTAGCTCACACCGCTCGAGGAACTTAAGATGGAGGAAGATGGTCTCCTCGAGGTCGCAGCGCATCTCATCCAGCTTCTGAACTGCGGCCCTGTATCGCTCATCCGACTCCTTCGCCTCCCTGGCTAGCTTCTGACTCTGGGTCTCGTTGGGATGTTGATTGTTGAGCACGTTCCAGTTGGAGAGGTACTCGCTGACAGCGCCGACGACGGGTGAGTCGGAGCCTTCAGAGGACGCTGGCATCGAGAAAGTTCTCGCGGGCGCCTTCTTCTCGGGAACGCCGGCGATTGTGAAGGACTTGGGCCGCCATTGGTAGGACATCTTGGAGCTGTTGGCGAATGTGTTGCCTACGTTGCCTACGAGGCGCAAGAAGCCGTTGGTGACCAGGTCCTGGCCTATGCGCTCGGCATAGCTGACGCTGGATGTGCCCATGTGCCGTTGAAGATATTCCACGATGTCGGTGCCAGCCGAAACATTCTGGTAGGTGCCGAGAATGGGGACCTTGGTCTCGCCGAGCTTGATAGTCGTGAGCATGTGCGCGAGGATCTTCTGTAGCTGCTCCTCGGTGTAGATCTCGTCCCCGATCTCATAAACGGTCTCCTCCAGCTCATCGTTCGTTTCCTGGTTCTCAACGACTTTGATCTCGGGGACCTTGACGCCAGGTACATTGGCCTTCGGGCTCGTCTCGGGGTCTGGGAATGCAAGCTTATTCTCCTCCTCGATGTCCTCGAGGACTCGGCACTTGTTCAGGTAGTTGCTCCTCAGCTTCTTGACGACCTCGGCTTGCCGATCGTGGGCCTTAATTCGCGCCTGTAGCTCGTCCTGGGACTCTTGGATACGAGATTCGTGGGCGTCGCACCAGCGAGAGAAGGGGTTAACGACGAGGTCGCGAATGTTTTGCGCAATCTTCTTGTGGCTCTTGCTGGCGTCGTCCATGTTCCCTCGAACACCATCATACGCCTACGATAAAGTCACAGTTAGCTGAGCTGAGCATCACTTGAGAGTGTCACCGTTTCCCGTTTCCCGTTTCTCGTCCCCCGTTCCGCATCCCGGGTCTGAGCTTACCTTCCGCACGCTTGCGCCGTCATCGTTGGAAAATCCCCCAGTTATCTTATCCACGGTGGGGGCGATGTCGCTTAACCGCTGCCCATAGATCTCATCGGCCTCTGCTCGCATGCGCGCAATGGTGAGGACTTGACGGTTCTCGAGGACGCCTTGCTGAAGTTTGCCGAACAGGACGCCGAGGCCTAGAATTGCACAGGGAGCTTGTCAGCACAGGACAGATAGCTCGGTTAAGGAAAATGGGCGTGGGAAGGGGAGGTTGGAGGATGGAGGGTGAAGGACGCACCTGCGGCGTAGTCCGTCGACCAGAACGAGTCCGTGAAGCCCGGCATTTCAAGCGATCGCGCGTGTAGACCAATGTACGCTCGTAGTAAGGAATTTGACGGTTCGGGTGGCAGTGGTGGGTGGTTGGTTGGTAGCCTGCTACTCGTACAAGGCGAGTTTCTAGCCCGTTACGTTCGCGCAGCTTGGCGGGGAACTCGGCTGAGGAAATGGAGTTGACGCTGACGGTGAGGCGCTGGCTGTGCTTGCGATGCAGGAGTAGGTGTAGGGAGTAAGAAGACGAGGCGAGGCTGTTGTTGGGAGGGAAATTATTTCATCCCAAGGCAGGAAGACAGCTGAAAGTGTCAGACACTGACAGAGGTGTGTGAGCGACTAAGGTGAGTGGTTCAGGTCATGGAACAGAACAAATCAGCTCCCTCCTCCGTCAGGGAACGTCCACCAAGGAAGGATTGTTTCTGCCAGGGACAGGACAGGGGGCAGGCAGAGTGCTCGTACACTTGCTTGTATTGTACTGTACGGAGTACAAGCAATGGATCTGGGCTTTCCTTTCCCGGTGTGGCAGTGACGCAACTCACAGCCCAGAAGTGGACCTGTTGCTGATCGGCAGGGTGGTGGTACAACAAGTACTTGTACTGCCAGTACATCCACGTACTGTTGCAACTCCCATTGGAGGTACATACATAGGTAAGCAGCACAAGATATCATTAGAATGGACCTCTGGTAGGCTATGGAAGTGATATAGAAGCAACTTCATACACAATGGATGTCTTCGATAACAGCGGCAATAGGCATAGAGACTGATACACCACTCTTGGAGCCAGTATGGATGGGACGACGACTTGTTTGCATGAAATCATGAACCATGCTGGCGCACGAGTATTTTAAGGCGCTTACGCTGCTCGTATATCAACTGGGCTCGACGAACAAGGATGGTCATACTTTAGGCGTCGTATTTGCGAAGTCCGGCCGTTTTAGGTCGAATTAGCAGATATGTACTCCGTACAGAGCACGGATATGGGGTGCCAGTGGACCTAGTACTAATCTTATGTACCTACATATATATATGTATGTACTCCCATGTTTGTCGGACTTTTGAACTTCCAGGGCCTCCGACCCGCCAATCCAGCTACTAGTACTTGTATGCAACCCCGGGTGGCAGAACGCGCTCTCCACAGGCAAACTTAGTTGCACCGACCCCCCGTAAGGAGCCCGCGCGCCAATGGGTTTGGAGAATCTTCCCGTCCCATACCCACCCACACGAAGTATGTGAGGTATGGAAGACACATTCCAGAGCGGATGGACCGACCTGGAGAATATGGACCCGAACATGTTAGAGTTGAGCTGAGGAAGTGATGTGGCATAGAATGTAGAAGAATGTTGATCTTCAGGACAATTAAGCCAGCCGAACTCTGTCCACCTCCGTGCTATTAATACCTAAAACATGTACTTTTTCGGATTGCGTGCCCGGGCGTGCAGTCATTAGTAAGTAATTCAGCCCTGGCAATGATAAGACATCACCTCGTTCTAAGTCGGTCCGCCGCCGCCCCCTCTCCTACATGTCTCCTGGTATCAGCATCTTACACGAAGGCATTGATATTCTTCTAGTTTGGATATCATATGAAAATGGGCGTTCGCAAGGATACCCACTCGTACCTTCCATCATCGGGGACGGAAGCACCATTGAACGAGGCAGAGAATTCCCGCCGTCGACTGACGAGAAGGCTCCTCCTCGCTAGTCTCCTACTACTACTTCCCATCATCCTTTTATTATGCCCAGCACCCTCTAGATACAGGTCTACTCTTCTGTCGCCACATGGGAGTGACCACGGATCCGAATCCCAGTCTGTAGAAGACCGCGTCCGTCGCATCCTTTCTCAAACCCCTTTGATAGGTATATCATGTCTATCGGGCTGCTTCCCCGCTCACACACCGTCGATAAACTGTGGCGAGAGTTACTAACTGCGCCTCCAGACGGGCATAATGATTTGCCTATTGCGATCCGAGCCCTTTTCAAGAACCACATTTATGATGCCAACTTTGGGGAGCCCTTTGAGGAGGGCGGCCTGGCTGGCCACGTTGACATCCCTCGTTTGAGGGAAGGCATGAACGGCGGCTTCTTCTGGAGCGCTTACGTCGGGTGCCCAGAGAAAGGTGACGATTTCTCGGACGAGAATTATGCCGAAAGTGGGTTCGAAGACATCACTCCCTTCCAACTTCCCTTCTTTCCCTGGCCACTACTAACACCCACCTAGGCGTCAAGACCACACTCGAGCAGATTGACCTGATCCACAGGCTCAAGAACGCCTACCCGGAACACTTTTCCGGCACATTCGACATTGACAGAGCCCTAATTGACTTCAAGGGCGGCAAACTAATCTCACCCTTGGGGATCGAGGGTCTCCACCAGATCGGGAACTCTGTCGCCAATCTTAGACTATACTACTCTTTGGGAGTGCGATATGCCACGCTCACCCACAACTGCCATAACAAGTTCGCCGACGCCGCTCTCCTGGAGCACCCTTTCCGGAAGGCTGAACCGAAATGGGGTGGCGTAAGCCCGGAGGGCCGAGAGCTAATCCGGGAGATGAATCGAATAGGCATGATTGTTGACATCTCCCACACAAGGTCGGTCCCCTTCGCTCAGTCTATGCAGTGTTAAGGGTGTGCTAAATGTTGTACTAGTGAGGACACACAGAGGGACGTGTTGGGAGGGAATCCCGACTGGTTCGGGAGCGAAGCACCCGTAATCTACAGCCACAGTTCGGCATATAGCATCTGCCCCCACCCCCGCAACGTCAAAGACGACGTCCTTGAGCTCGTCAGAGACCGCAACTCGCTGGTCATGGTCAACTTCAACCCACCGTTCATCTCTTGCGTTGACTCCAACAACAAGAACGGAGTACCCGACTACGTTCTCGAGAATAATACCATCCATCAGGTGGTCCGGCACATCACTCACATAGGAAACCTCATCGGCTACGACCACGTCGGCTTCGGAAGCGATTTCGATGGCATTGCTACTGTCCCGGAAGGGCTGGAAGACGTCTCAAAGTATCCCGACCTTGTCGCGGAGCTCCTGCGCCAAGGCGTAAGTGACGAAGACGCAGCGAAGGTTGTGGGGGGCAATCTCCTGCGTGTATGGAGGGAGGTTGAGGAGGTGTCTGACTACCTACAAGACGCCGGGGAGCTGCCTTTGGAGGATGACATCTGAAGCGTATACTCTCCGAGGCGCTGGGCCTAGTAAATTAAGGAGTTCCAGAATATGTAGCCATGGACCGAGATTGGACCAAGATTCCGTGTGCTATGTTAATAATCGTATAGTCTTATACAGGTTCAGGGCGAAGCCCACGCCCCCGACAGCCTCCTTCACGTTCAAGTCGACGTGATACTAGTGTACAGGTCCGGCATCACCGGCGGACGCGCATCGTAAACGTATGTCCCTCGCTAAAAAAGGCCCCAAGAATGTCACCGTCGATGCCCAAAAGAGCCCATCCACGGTGTTCAAACCCAAGCAACTGGGCCCATCCGGCTTACCCCCTCCGCTCCATCCTGTTCAGCTTCCTCGCGGTAAGGATCTGGTTCCTCGTCCTCTGTCCACGAACAGGCAACCCCATCGCATGCCTCCTCCCCCTGTAGCTCCCCATATCCTTCAACCTCTTGATGTTCTCATGCAGTAGCCTCCGCGCGTCGTTCTCGATCGTCATCTGGGAGAGCTCCGCCGTGAGGGCCGTGACGGTCTTGGCAGAGAGGGAGCCGACCTTCGCCATGGGGAAGATTGTGTATTTGGCCATGATCCGGGCGGAGTTGGTCGGCCCGAGGTTGTAGAAGCATTCGAGCGCTTTCTGCAGGTGGGCGTTAGCGAATTGGGCCGTGGAGATGCGTGAGAGAGCGCACGGGAGAGGTGAGGGTGGTGATTACCTTTACGGGCATGCGCCCGTAGAAGTTGACGCCTAGGAGGAAAACCTGTCGGTTCTGTTAGCATAGATTCGCGCATCGAGATTGGAATCACGGGCGATTGGCGTACCATGTTGGCGACTTGTCTCCTTCCGCCTTTGTTGCTTCGGTCGGGATAGTCGAGGTCAAGTTCCGCATCGCTAGGTGTGGAAATTTGAGGTGGCTGTTACAAAGAGGTTCAGCCACACGGGTTTGGCGGGCAAGCCACAGGGGCGAGCCTCCTCGGGGGCCAGCAAGCAGCCGATGATGACGGACGATGAATGATTGGCCGAATTGGCCTTGCTCCACCATTGGTGGGCCTTCCGGCTCTTAGAGCGCACGGTATACAGTGCGGGGGGTACCCAGTGCACTTGAAACACTGGTACAGTAGGTTGCATTACGTGCTGCGAATATAGTACACAGCTAGCTGTCCTCTTGATTCTGAAGCGTGCTTGTTGGCCAACCTACTTATTCACCATCCCCCCCCCCCCGCCCTTTCTCCCTCTTAAACCCTCCCAATTCAACCATCCCCACCCCTCAATCAGACTCCTAAGCCACCGCTGCTCAACATGTTCACCCTCCGGAGACTCCTTGTCTCCCTTGCGCTGCTCCTCGGAGCCAGCCTCCTCTTCCTCGCCCAGCCCGCCGAGGCGACCAAGGGCCCCAAGATCACCCACAAGGTCTACTTCGATATCACCCAGGGCGACGAGCCCATCGGCCGCATCGTCATGGGCCTCTACGGCAAGACCGTCCCCAAGACGTCTGAGAACTTCCGTGCTCTTGCCACTGGCGAGAAGGGCTTCGGCTACGAGGGCTCCAGCTTCCACCGCGTTATCAAGCAGTTCATGATCCAGGGTGGTGACTTCACCAAGGGTGATGGCACCGGCGGAAAGTCGAGTACGTTTTTTTTCTACCATGATCCTAAGACCAACATCTTTGCAATTGGACAGCCCTCTGTTGCGGGAAGGAAGTGAGGTCGAGGCTAACATCGAACTCTGATAGTCTACGGCGACAAGTTCCCCGACGAGAACTTCAAGCTCAAGCACACCAAGCCCGGTCTCCTTTCCATGGCCAACGCCGGCAAGGACACCAACGGCTCGCAGTTCTTCATTACCACCGTTGTCACCAGGTAAGAAACAACCCCCTCGCCCTTTTTTCCTTCCTCAGGCTCTCTACCGTACTAATACGTGTTCTCTTATAGCTGGCTCGATGGCCGTCACGTCGTCTTCGGCGAGGTCCTCGAGGGCTACGACGTCGTCGAGAAGATTGAGAACGGCGCGACCCAGGCGGGCGACCGCCCCGTCAAGGCCGTCAAGATCGCCAAGTCCGGCGAGCTCCCGGTCCCCGAAGAAGGTATCCACGTGGAACTTTAAGTTTTTCGTCCACACTTCAGTTTTGTGAATGCACGCGCACGAGCAATCTGTTTTCCAAAACCGTTCATATAAAAGCAGATGATTTATATTTATATATATATCAAACACAGCTCTTGGCATTTTCATATCAAGTGAGGAACTACGCTGAGGGGTTGCTCGTTCGCCCCTTGCGCCATGGTACTCCTCTGTTTTACTGTTCCTCGCCCACACTGATTCATTTGTATACTAGAAGGGGAACTCCGCTGATCGGTACCTCTTCCCACTACGCAATAGATCTATTAGGCAACGCCTCGTGGGCCTCGGGCGCGAACCTGGAGGATCAGCCCCTAAAGCTCGATGACACTCCACTCGGTTTCGACTCCCTCCGCAAGGTTGCCTTCTTTGTTCTCGCCCTCGGTTTTGTGGCTTTCTACGTGCGGATGCGAAAGGGCAAGGCCAGCGAGGATGAGTATGTGAAGCACGGGTGAATGTATCAGAGGGATAGGAGTCCGTGGGTAGGTATATATCTATAATCTGTAAATGTATGGGATTGAGTGTAATCCTTTCTGTATGCGAACTGGGGTATTTAGGATCAACGGGAACCATAGCCTTGTTGTGAGCGAGTAACCCCTTCCCAAGTGTACGTATAATGGTTTCGCTGCGTAACTCATATGGGCCGCACTTGGCATCGTGGCTTTGGCACGTGACAGGATTTTTGGAGGGGTCGTTTTCATCAGAACTTACATCGGGGCGAATTTGCGCCAAGGGAAAAAGTGCAAGCGGGCCACCCACGCAGCACGTTAAACCTCACCTCTCACAAGCACTTACAGAGAAGAAGACTTTCCCTGTCCCATCCTCTCTCTTAATAACGTCATAAAAAAGCGCCCAACTCACCCACCGGAAACAGCCAGAGAGAGAAGAAAAAAAAAACATAATAAAAAAATGAGGGTCCTAAATCTCAACTTCCTCTCCTGCGCCGTCAAGGCTTGCAAGGTCACCAACACATCATTCCCCCTGCACCCCAAGGATGCGGAGCTCGAGCAGGACGACGAGGTGGTGTATAAGCCTGAGGTCCTGGTCTCCTTGCTCCCTCGTCTCGACTGGGTGGCGCTGAGGACGACGTGTACGGAGGTGAGTTTTCCCCTTCTTTCACATGCCTCCCATCCCTCTCATCACTTTTTTCCCCCGTCCATGTTGGGCAACCCCGCCCCCGCCGCCGCGCTACATAGAAGTAATGAAACTAACCACAACCCCAGCTCGGCTTCCCCCAACTTCCCGAGCAGGCACCCACGGCGGAGGAACTCCAGGCCGACGAGAAGCTCATGGCCGATCTCCACCGCCTGCTCATGGAGACGCACATCGTCGGGGGGAGGCTCGTGTGCGGGAGCTGCGGGCATGAGTATCCCATCCGCGAGGGGATCGCGAACTTCTTACTCCCAAGCCACCTCGTTTGAAGGGACATGGGCATCCCTGCCGCTGTGACGGAGAGGGTCTAAGCTGGAAGACTAGGGACGGGAGGAAGCATCTTGGGGTGCAGGGCATCAGGTTATGGCGCTAGGGCGTTTGGGAGGAGTGCAAAAAAGTTTTACAGGTCTAGAAGTGTACATAGACGGCCTACTTTCACGGGGAATCATTGCGAGGGGGTGGGGGAGGGGGGCGGATATGTTAGACATCCTGAATTCAGGGACTCATGAATGTTCCTTCCCTCCAGGTATTACACACACGGCTATCCGCGCTTCTAAAAAACCGAGGCGTTCTCTTACAAGATAATCCCGAAGCAAACTTGGAAGGAGAAAAGCACAAAACAAAAAAACTCCATGACATCCCTCAGCTTTCTCCCGCCTAATGACCGCTGAGTCTGTCTCCCAAATAACGGTTACAACAATCTACCCCGAAGCTATCCCAAATCCTACTGCTGCTTCTTCTGGGCACCGGGTCCCATCTCCTTCGAGAAAGCGCCGTACGAGACAGTAATGCTGGACAGCGCGTTGATCCCGACGCCCAGTATGGAGAGAAGGATCGCCGAGCCAAGAATGGTCATGAAGAGCCCTGGGAACGATAACACATCAGTAACTGAGCCTTCGGGGGGTCGGGGAAGATGTATTGTCAGTCATACCACTGTTGAAGAACTGGTACTTCTCGAAGAGGGACCTAGTATCGCGCCCCGACTCGTCCCTCCTTTGGATGGGCAGGGGGCTAACACCTCGCTTCAGCTCGGCATGTATAGGGGAGGCCTTGAGCCTCGGGGCCTCGGCGGGGGTGGTGAGGTAAACGATCGTGTAGGACTCTCCAGCCTGAGCAGCCCTGATCGACTCTCCTAGGACGTAATCTGGAGATAGTCAGCCTCAACAATCCCTAGTGTCTAACATTCGCAAAAGGAAGGGGGGGACCAACCGTTGTCCGCAAGCCTGCTTGCACTGTCCCCGGACGAGAGGGCAGGCAGTTTCACCTCCTCCAGCTGATGGGCCTTGTCCGCCTTCGCACAGCCGTCGTTTATGTATCGAGTGATCTCGGAGAGGGACACCTCGCCCGCCACGCTGGCGACGGTCCACGCCGTCGCAACGCCCTCGTGCGTCAGGGCCCGTTGTAGGTTCGGGGCGGAGTGGCTGGTCGCGCCCCGGAGCTCCTCGGCGCTCAGGTTCGGTTGGAGTACGACGAGGTATCGATCCGTAGGGCAAGATGATAGGAGTCCCTTCGCGGCGTGCTCTACCTGCGAGCTCGTCTGTAGCTGATCATGGCTAAGGGTGTCGGGGAACCTGTTGGGAAAGCTCTGGTTAGGTCTGGAAGCTTGGATGGAACGCGGGAGAGGGATGGGACGGACTGCGCGGTGGAGAGGAGGGCGAATGGGGATGTGTCGGAGAAGGCGGATGCCGTCGTGGAGAGCGCTAGCGCTCCGGCAGCATAAGAGAGACGCATGGCTGGTTCTAGCAACTCGGGATCTGGATCGATGTTGATGGTTGTCGCCTTGATCTGTTCAAGCGTTCAAGCAAGGTTGGCGTAGCCCAGTTTCCGGGTTAAACGTGGATTACATAATGATAATGGTTATGCCTGAGAGCCGCTTGTACAATGTATATGCCTGCATGGTCTTGGCGGCGGGCACCTACCTCGCTCACATCCACTTCGTTTCTCCTACACGACATCTTGATGGCTATCTATGATTTGGGCATACAGTAACCAAAGAACCGAATATTGTAGCTGCAGGTTGTTTAGATAACGAGTTTTCCCCATGTAGCAATGAGCCCCCTCTACTAGGGTTCCAGGCTCGCCAGAAGTCCCGTCTGCTCCCTCACAAGCATGTATCAACCAAACCTTCAGCTCAACCAGCTATGCATCATTCTAGTATGCTAAAGTATAAACAAAGGCTACGTATTCCCAAAAGTAACGGTTTTTTTTTTGGCAAAACACGGAGAAGGAAATCCGTACTCGCTGCTTATTTCTTGGCAGTTTCTTTGATCTCGTCACCTAAGGACAGGCCGGGAATACAGTCTGAAGCGAATGCACTCACGGAACGATCACACATTGAAACAATCCGTAGCTCCGCGCTGCTGTAGCCCTGGATATCTAAAATTCAGGATGGCAAACTTCGCTCCAGATGTTATGAAGCCAGCATCGCCGGAGGTGAGCGTCGCCACGCCACCACCCACCGGTATCTTGAGAGAGGAGATAGTCGCCCTCCGACAAGCTCTGGGATATGGATACTCTACAGAAGATTCGCTGCATCTAAGCGCCCCAGAACTTGGCACCAGACTGCCAGGCTAGCCCATGAAGGACTTGCTCTTCGTCGGCCTCGATATTGATACTTTTCAGGGGTATGAGGAGCTGAAGAGCAGGAAGGATGCTATGGCCGCAGAGTCGGGGACTGAGGAGCCAGATAATCCAGGAGAGTCGCTGTCACGCCTCTTCAACCACTTCGGATGATGACAGGCGGCGAAAGGTCAGACTTGACAGCTGCGTGCAAACTGGGCTATCCCATCCCCATTTGACGGGAGAATCACATCAGTTTTGAAACGCAACGTGGAGCCAAAGCAATAGCCATGGTAAGAGCTGGTCCTCTTCGAGTTTGTAGAACTGGATCTCAAACTGCTGATTCGTCTGGCTATGCAAGGAGTTGAGGCGAGACTTATGTCGCATGATACTAGTAGCCATGGAAGAATGGAATGGATGATAGAGACGAGTGGGAAATAGCTACGATGAACCTTTGGCTAACTCGCTGGCCTGCCTGGTTAGCTAACCGGAGAGGAGAAGATGGAACTAGGATGAGACAGAACATTATCCAAGAGTCCTAAGGGCTTCGTTCGAAGATGAAACGGGCTTCTCTCTATTGGTTAAAAAGTGTTGCCTAGATAATGTACCAGGAAGAAGCAATTATTATTTCTATGTGTTCAATTTACATGCAAGCAGCTTCCAAAGAGCTTCATATGCAGGTGGCTGCCACCAGGCTACACTACTTGCTTTTTACTACCCGTCTGGGCAGTAGCTTATCCGACAACCGCTGCCAGCTGGTGTAAGAAAACGGCATTCCTAGCACATGCACTACGATCCGGAAATTTTGGCCCGGTACGGAGTAGTGATATTTCTGGTGTCAACACCTCTTTTTTGTTTTATATTTAAGCTACCGGTCTAGCAAAACTCGGCAAGATATTACCCGGTGCCCCAGTCGCCTTTACACCCACAGGGTCTTCCAAGATGTTCGCCCGACCCAGACCGAAGAAGAGCATCCTCCCGCCGGCAACAAAGAAGCGGAAGACGGAGCACACCATAGAAGAAGTCTCCTTCGACAACAGCTCCCGCGAAGAATACCTCACCGGGTTCCACAAGAGGAAGGTCCAGCGCATCAAGAGAGCACAGGAGGAGGCTGAGAAGAGGGCCAAGGAAGAGAGGCTGCAAATCCGCAAAGAGGTAGGGAGGGGCTGTTCCCAGTCTGCAAGTCCTTGTAATACTTCTTGTCGACTAACATTCTACACCGCAGTTGAGAGAAAAGAGGCAGCGCGACATCGAAGAGCACGTGCAACAGGTCAACGAACTCCTTCGGGCGTCCGAGGCATCCGGTGCCATCGTCCACGACTCGGACAGCGACGGCTCTGAGTGGGGTGGAATCGAGGACCCTGTTGAACCCGAGATTATAGACCACGAGGACGAATACATAGACGAGGACAGGTATACCACGGTGAGGGTCGAGTCGGTATCGGTAACAAGAGACGGGCTAGAAAAGCCGAGGCTTGAGCCGTTGGGTGATAAAGAGGAGGTGAAGGAGGAGGAGACGGAGGACAAGAGCAAGGACGACAGCAAAAGTAAGAAGAGGGAGAGGAAACCCAAGGCGCCGAAAAAGAAGTTCAGATATGAGTCGAAGATAGAGAGGCAGCTTGATCGAAACAAGGCAAAGGCAAAAGGCGCAAAAAGGAGGGCGCAGAGGGCGAAGAAGTAGCGGGGGAAATGTAAAGACAAGGCTATCTACCGGAAACAAAGGATGTTCCCGGGGCCCGCTGCTCTTCTTTCTTTGCGTGAAGACTGTGAAGTTTTGAATTCCATAAAGCTCATTCGCACTTGTGTTGATCTAAGTGGACACAAGGTCTGGACATCCCCCCATGTTCCCCCACCCGACAGAACTTCCCCCGAGGCCACCCGCTCCCGTCCTTCTCGAACCGTCGCCGTCCTTGCACGTCTTCGGGATCGCTGGTTTAGATGGCACCGATCTCGCGCTGGAAGTCCTCGAGATCCTTCTGGGTCGCGGAGTACTTCTTGGCCATATCCTCGTACTTGGACTCCCACTGGTCCCGCTCGTTCTCGAGTGCCTGCACCTTTCGCTCGAAGTGTCCGGCCTTGACGTCGGTCTGTCGAAGTCTGCGGGCGCGGGGTTAGTATTGTGGCAAGCCGGCTTAACATGGGAACATCCATCGGATTGGGGGGGGGTCAAGATGGTAAACATGTCGGGGTTTCTAAGGAGTGGGGCGGTGTGGGAGGGGGGACAGGAGGGCAGAGGACATACTTCTCGTTAGCCTCGCGGAGGGTTTTGTCGGCTTCCTCAGCCTCCTCTTCCAGAAGCTGCAGCCTTCTCTGGAGGGCCTCGTTCTGCGAGATGGAGCCACTTCCCTCGTCGGCTAGCTTCTTGTGCTTCTCGACATCGCCCTCGAGCTTCTCTACCTGAGACTCGAGAACGCCATTCTTGTGCTGGAGGGAGGTGATCTCCTGCTCCTTGGAGAGGTTCTCCTGCTCCAGAGACTTGATCTTGGCCTGGAGCTCCTCTACCTGTGCGTTAGCGGTGTCCGCGTCCAGGCGGAGCTGGTTCATTTTCTGTTTGGAGATGGCATCGGGTTAGCGGCCGTATTTTATGGCGCCCCAGTTAAGGGGGCGGCGCTGGGGTTGGGCGGGATATGCCCCTCCACACGGCCCTAGCGGGGTCGTCGTCATGGGCAGAATACCTCCTTGATGCGATCCATGGCTGGCGGAAGTTTATCTTTGTTGCGGGGTAAAAGGGCGGTGCAGATGGGCTTTTCGGGGTTTCGAGGTGATCTGGGATCCAACAAGGCGAGGAGAGAAGTTGGGAGATGTCGTCGTTGATATTGGTCCACCGGTTGATAAAGAGGGGAGTGGAGGAATCGTCCCGAAGAGGAAGTGCCCCTCCACAGTGTAATTACGGTAGGCAGCGGTTTTTCATGATGGGGTCCAACAAGGTCCAGCCAGACTGGTCTCAGGTCCCGCTTGATCGACGGGCCACGGGGAGGGATGACGTTGCCCTGTCAACCAGGCTGGTCCGTGCGACGCAAACCACCTTGGAATCCTTGCCGTGATTGCGAACAGCTCCGAGCCTTCAAATGACCGACCACCCCTTGCCCAGTCTCTCCCACCGCAATTATTTCCGACCACCCCGGTAACCATCATCAATCAAATACGGCATAATTACACGATCCACCGCCGAAAAGGGGTTATTCCCTCAACCACCAGGGAGACACTTGTTGAGAATTGAGGATATCGTATCCCCACTAACATCGATTGACGCGAACTATTCGAAACCCGAGCTCAACCAAGAGTATACACAGCACACCAAAGTCAGCAAGATGTTGGCTGCACACCACGATCAGGAAAATGTGCTCAAGAGCCACCAGATGACCGGCAAGCCCGGATCACGACAGCTTGCTCCCAAGACACCTGGGCCCCGCTACCCAAAGACGCCAATGAAGATTCCCCTCAACGACGAGAATGCCCCTGCTACCGGAGGCAAGGGTCTGTTGGGCGGCGGCAAAAACACCGTTATGAAGAAGCAAGCGCTGGCTACTCCGATGGGTGAGTAGGGGTTGTCGCGGTGGGGGTTTACTTCAACTAGAAGCTCGGCTGTACTAATCATATGATTGAAAGGTACACGGCAACGCGCACCTCTCGGAAACAAGACGACCAATGCCAAGGCGAGGGCTGCTCCCGTTCCGGGTGGTGTAAAGGAGAAGATTCAAGAGATTGAGCAGAGCCAAGCGAAGCAGGCCAGCGTTCAGAAGCCGAAGCCGAAGCATGCCGGGACGGCGCCGGCCAAACTCCACGTGCGAAACGACGAACAGGAGGCGGGCGAACCAGACATCGAATACATACCGCCAAGGCCCACGGATCTTCCATATGAATCGGACGTCTTCCCAGATGGTGTACTGACCTTTGAGGGATTGAAGCCGGAGAATCTCCTCCGCGGTTACTACGAACGGTACCACGATCCCGTTGAGGAGGACGGCGTCCGACGCAAGGATAGGCTGTTCGAGGAAAGGCTCCAGAAGGCACTCAAAGAAGGGGATGAACGCATCCTTCGGGATATTGAGAACACTGACTGGTCAGTCTCCGACGTTCCCGGGGCCAAGCAAATTTCAGAGGAGCAGCAGAAGAAGCTCGCTCATGGCTCGAGGCCTGCATCTGCCGCAGATACGACAAGGTCAAGCCGGATCGCAAATCGACGCCCACCTACTATCACCTCCAGGCGGGCTGCGAGCGCCTTGTCGATGGCATCTACGCAGAGGGAGAAGAAACCCCAGGTGCCGCTCCAAATTAGAAAACCAAGGAGCTTCTTGCCCGGAAGGAACGTCTCCATGCCGATCGTGCCAGCAAAGTCGCGTCCTGAGGGCGTTATCGCAGAGGCCGCCTCGCGGAGCACCCTAGGATACTCCAAGGGCCGCTCTGCGTCATCCGCCGTGAATGCCAAGAGAACAGTCTCCCGCACCCCTTCGACAGCATCCGTCAGTTCAAACGGCTCCGACGTCACCATCACGCCGGCCAACTTCCAAAAGATGCAAGATGCAAAGCTCAACAGGGTCGATGAGCTCAGTCGACCGCAGTTCCTCAGTGTCTTTGACGCGGGGGAAGACTCTGACGATGGCGGGTTTGGCAGGAATGTGGATCTCAACTTCGAGGACGATGAAGAGTTCCAGCTGAAGCTGGATGAGTAGTGGACTTGGCCATGGCAATTAGCCTAACGAATCAATGAAGGTCTGTGAAAATTAGTCAAGGAGATGAAGCTGGAGTTCTTTGGCGTTGGGAAGGCGTTTGGTACAACATGGTCACTGGTTCCTTGGGCTGTGTTAGAGTCGGGGGGAAACCATTCATCCCTATATAAGTAGGCGCGGTTTCGATCAGATACTAGAGATAGGTGGTTATTAGGCCTCCGTTCAAACTAATCCGGTTTACCATTTCAAGAAATTCAGGTGTCGCGGAGTTAGTCGTGAGTGAGCCTAGTCAGTTGTTCCCATCGAGAGTGGCTCGGGTGCCAGTGTTGTCACTTGGCAACTTTCTACCGGCCCGCCAGCGAAGACACGGTCTGTAGATCACCTGACTATGTCGCGAGGTCGCGACGGATGCCATGTACCCAGAACCTCGCGAAGCCACTTTCCTAGATTTTTACACCACACTATGCACTACACTACTCCGGATACTGCCTAGGTCAATGTACCATATACTTATCCAATCCTGCCCCCCTGCATGTTCGCTGCAATTCCGCTTGAGGACAAGCAGATCGTCATCCCTGACCAGCGGACAATTCTCCATCATCAAAGTCTCAAACCCCAACCTCGAGGCCCTTTTACCACACTATTCACAACCATCGCGTCGCCTAGAAGCCCAGAACACGGCATCAGGCCTTTCTAGCGCCCGTCTCTTTGACCCTGCACCTGCGCGACACAAACTCTGCGAATTTTTCCCTCATTTCCAGAGTTTCGCACTTTTCTCAACAGCTACCCGCGCTGTCGCGTAGAGAGCCTGACCGTCTCGCGTGCCGCCGCCCTGACACCCGCCCCTGTGTCCACATCTTGGATTGCATGGTGTTCGCGACAGACTCCAACACGACATATCATGGTTAGAGCCGAGCAGATGAGCTAGAAGTTGTGCAACTCTCGCCATGACTCGCCCGCCCGGGGGGGCGGGCTTCGCCCAGTACTTCCCCGCTGCTCCGCGGGCAGTGAGGGACCGTATGACGGAGCGAGAGAGAGCGGAGAGGGCGAAGAAGCAATCGAGCGAATTGTCCGAAGCGTCCTCGCCCTGTTCGCAATCCGCCTCGTACGCTAATGCCTCGCGCATCGAGCGCGTCGATGCCAGTGGCCGGGTGGTACCCCAAGATGCCCCCTTCTCAGATGCCTCCCAACCGCAAACTGATGACAACGAGTCCACACGCGGAGACACGCCTAATGGGACCAGATCGGCGAGCTCTCACGCGAGCGCCGTGTCTTCGGTCTTCAGCAGCACAGCCCGCCACGCCGACCCCTCGGCTACGACCCAGCCCCCTGCCGTCGTCACGACTCCTCTCACGTCGCTAGATTCTCCGCTACATACCAGCGCCATGTCCGCTTCGGGAACTCACCCTACTAACAGTAATCATCACGACCCAGCCTCCAAGGCAGCCTCACAAGCCCCAGACTTCCACTCCCATCTCAGCCCGCAAAACATGTCGGCTCCGTCAGACCGCATTCCAGCGAGGGACCCTGCACGACAAGTTAAAGGATTCAGATGCACATATGATCCGCTCCTCGATCGAAATCGTGGAAAGCTAGCGAAGAAAGACGCGAAGCCGAAATTCAAAGAGTTCGATGCGGTACGTGATATATACATATATGATACTATACCATACACCTTGCAAAGGGGAGGGAGGGCGTCATCTCTATGTTTTGTGTTGAATGCACGAGGCTAATTATCTGAAAACCAAAATTAGGACGATGACGCCCCCCCTCCAGATCCGCGACTTGCGAAGGGAGGAAGGCTCAACTACATCAATGTCGACTTCCACCTTCACAAGGCGCGACTCCGTCACGCACCTTACGATTTAAAACCGTACCCCTTCGATCCGAAAACCTCACTCGGACCTGGCCCACCAACCCAAATTGTTGTTACTGGGTTCAACCCTCTCGTATCCTTCTCAAAAGTGACCGCCTTGTTCTCTGGCTTCGGCGACATTGCGGAGAGCAGTAACAAGCTGCACCCTGAAGACGGGAGCTACCTGGGATTTGCAACATTTCGGTATCGTGACGCACGACCAAGCCGCTCGTGGCCGACTGGTGTCCTCGCCACCGATGCCGCGAGGAGGGCTGTGCGGGGAGGGCACAACAGTCGCATTGAATCCAATCGCATCCGCGTAGAGTTCGATCCTGAGGGCCGGAAAAGCGGGCGCATGCTTGAAGATATCCTGAAGAAAACCAAGGAGAGGACTGAACGAGTCCTGGCCGCTAACGGACCTACCTCTTCTGGGCCGAAGAGCGCACCGCCCCAGGCTGCGGTAGCCGCGACAGGGAACAGCCCGGCCCCGCCTCCAACAGCTCCCAAAGGCCCTTCGGCGCAAAGGCAAGGTGCCCCCGTACCTACACCGGCGTGGCAAGGAGGGGCAGCCCCACCGGCACAACCAAAGCGATTCTCCCTCCTCGAAGACCAGCCGATAGAACCGCAGCTCGCAAACGATCCCTACATCTTTATCCCCAAGATGTCCGTTCCCGTTATGGCGTCCACAATTCCGCATATGAAGAAACGCCTAAAGGCTTTCCGCTTCGAAGATATACGTCTCGACCGATCGGGCTATTTCATCACCTTTAGCAACACGAACTTCGGTCGCTCGGAAGCTGAGAAGTGTTGTCGCTTGGCCAATGGGGCAGACCTGTTCACTTACAGGATGATAATGACCCTACGCCTACCCCCGCCGCCTCGTCGTGACTCGTTAGCCTCCGCGTCCGAACCGCATCATGCATCCCCGGTACACGGCAGGCATAAGTCAGACGCGCCTCAGCGAGATGACAAAGACTCTCAACGGCGAGAGGAGGAGGCCGATATCGAAGAGGAAAAGAGGCAGAGAGCGAAGAACTTCGATCCGACGCTAGAAGCAGTCGAGGTCGTCCGACAGGAAATGATGGAGCACTTGATCAAACACATTCGGATGAAGGTGGCCGCACCATCGCTCCTGGATTACCTAGATCCCGCCAATCACATTGCTAAGAGACGGCGCCTCAATCTGGAGGTGCCAGACTCAGACACGGCTGGCGGCTCGCTTGACGACGGCGACGATAGCTCAAGAGCTGCTACCCCCAATTCTCGAGCTGATCCCATCGAAAGGCGTACGGGCCGGCTGGGGGTTTCAGCGTTGCCACGTATCCGCAAGGCAAAGGGTACCGGTCAAAGAAATGTCGGGTTCACGGATCCCTTTGCCCGCAGGCGTCTTCCGGCGGCGCGCAACGCTTTCCGGTCACTTCACTACCGACTCCAGGGTCCAGACAGCGACGTGGAATCCGACGAGGAGAATGAACCGCGGATTTCTCTTGCTAGAGACACCGAAGAGCTTGAGTCCCGCCCTCGTAGCCGCATGAGCACGGACGACGAAGCGTCCAAGGATGAGCTGGCCTCGTGGGGCCCAGGGGAGGATGATTCCATGACCGAAGCCAGTTTCGCCGTGGCTGACGGTACCCAGTCATTACGGAAGCGGAAACTGGAGCTCTCGATTGAGACTGCCCTCAAGCGCCAGAAGAAGTCGGACGAGGAACTATTCGGTGTAGCGATCGGCCGTATCGAGACCAACCTACTTCCCAAAGACGTATCCGGAGAGGTGACACCAATCGAGGCGAAGGAAGACAAGGCACCTCTATCACGGTCTGCAACCCCCGTCCTGGCAGGCGCCAAAGCCACGAAAAAGAGAGCCCCCAAAGCCAAGAAGAAGACAAAGAAGCAGCTACTTGAGGAAGCAGAGGAGGCATCAAGGAACCAGGAGGAGGCCAAAGCTGAGGAAGTCAAACCAGAGAAGCCGACTGTTGCCGACACAACTACCAGAGAAGAAATGGCACCGTCTATCGAAGAGCCTGATTTGGAGCTTCCAGATGCGGGCTTGTACCCAACGAAGCCAGTCCCCGCAATGGTTCTGCCGAACGACTTCATCCCGGAAATCAGCGCGTTCTCTCAGCTCTCGCTAGGAGCGAAGGACGCTCCAGACACGGCGAAGCTCGGCAGGAGATACAAGCCAAGCGACCTCGGCGATGTCGAGCTGTGGCTGTGGAAGCGCAACCGGATAAGGGAACTTAACAGCACGGCAGGATCAGTAGATGTCTCCGTCGGCATTGAAGGATACTACGTCCCCAACTCGACCGGCTGCGCGCGAACGGAAGGCATCAAGAAAATCCTCAACTCGGAGAAGTCCAAGTATCTGCCCCACCACATCAAGATCCAGAAGGCTCGAGAAGAACGACAGGCTCGCGTCAAGACGGACGGCATGGCAGCGGCCGAGGCAGCCAAGATCGCGGCGGAGAAGCTGGTGGCGAAGGGCAATTCGCGCGCCAACCGTGCCAACAACCGACGGTTCGTGGCCGACCTCAACGACCAGAAGAAGACTCTGGGCCAGGACTCGGACGTGTTCAAGTTCAACCAGCTCAAGAAGCGGAAGAAGCCCGTCAAGTTCGCGCGGTCGGCGATCCACAACTGGGGCCTGTACGCGATGGAGAACATTCCCAGGGAGGAGATGATCATCGAGTACGTGGGCGAGAGGGTGCGGCAGTCGGTCGCGGAGATTCGCGAGGCGCGGTACCTGAAGAGCGGCATCGGGAGCAGCTACCTGTTCCGGATCGACGAGAGCACAGTCATCGACGCGACGAAGAAGGGGGGCATCGCGAGGTTTATCAATCACAGCTGTATGCCCAACTGCACGGCGAAGATTATCAAGGTCGACGGTACCAAGCGGATCGTCATCTACGCACTTCGCGACATTGCCATGAGTGAGTCTACCTTTTTCTCTTTCCCTCCCCCGTCCCCGCTGCCCGACTTCAGATTTCCAGAGCCGAGGTCAATTGCTAACGTATCACAGACGAGGAGTTGACGTACGACTACAAGTTCGAACGAGAAATCGGCAGCGTGGATCGCATCCCCTGCTTGTGCGGCACTGCGGCATGTAAAGGCTTCCTCAACTGAGGCCTCTCTCTCTTTGCCCACTCTTCCTCCCTTTCGCGCTCCCCCCTCTCTCTCTACCTTTCTCTATCTCTCTCTCACCACCCTTCAACACTTTTTTGTCTACATTCCTCTTAATTGAGCAGCATTAAGTCTCTTGGTGCCGCCTGTCTTATCCGCTCTTGTTTAGCCCCACTAGTTTTACGTCGGGGCAGAACTGTCTGTAACATCTTCACGTCTGTATATCTTTATTGCTATTCCTCCGTGGGCTTGCATCATTGGGGTCATAGGGTTGGGTAGGGTTAAGCATTTCGGGGCGTGGGTCAGAAAAAAAGAACAAGCTTGACTACTACTACTACTACTACTGGTCGTTTCAATCGCCTTTTATTTGTTTCCTCTTATACTCTTATCTTCCTTTTCGGACAAGAGGTGGTTTTTTTTTCGACGTGGCGGCTTTGCTTTGACTTGCTTGGTGTTCTGGCGCATTCTTATAGGTGTGCAAATGCAGTTTCGGGAGCGGCACACAAAAGGGGAGCCCGGGGTTCCGGTATGGTTGGTAATGGTGGCTGTGATTTTCGTTTTCTTTGTCCTTAGATGACAGGCTGTGTGCTGTGAGAGGGGGGGAGTGGATTTGGGGGGCGGGGGGGGGGGAGGATCTAGCCCGTACGTAGTTGCGGGATGCGGAATGTGAAGGTTTTCCCTCCCTGTGTTACGTGCTTGTCCTCACCGTTGCCTGTACTGTTTTCGCGCCCGGTCAGGTTTACCTCCCCTTGAGATGTGCACCACAGTTACTGTAGGGCAAAAGAAGCAGGAAACAGGGCCAGTCCGAGCCCAACTACTACTCGGAATCACTCAGAGTTCCAAGGTGAAGGTGTCTGCGCATTAAATCATGTACTTGCGCTACCCCCCGGTCTTCCGTCTCCGCCACTTTCCCGAGCCGGCGGACGGGGCGCCCGGGTGCGGGGGGACGACGCACCGGAGCAAGCCGCTCAGCGCCGAACCTCCCCGGCGGTGCCATAATACGATATTTTACTTAAGATTACTCCAGTCGCAAGCTCACTACGAGTACGCCACGCCACGCCACGCCCCCCCTTTTCTTCTCCCCCCCAACTGCCGCCCACAGCCCATGGTCCATGGTCCATCCGTAAGGACAGGCTATTATTATACCATACCAGAGTCTCGGGTCGATCAGCGCCACCGACCTAGCGAGATGAGTGAACGGGGGAGGGGGGAGGGGGGTTTCAACCGCGGAGGTTTTGCTCCTTGGCCCCCTTTTGTTAATGAAGTATACGAGTGTACTCGTACTCTGTTCTACAAGTGCGCCTAAAGGCTGCGAGCAAATACGTAACTGAGTAGGAGCATTCAAGCGTTCTAGCGCATTCAGCGAGAACTATGGACAAGGGCCACTTCCTCTCTTGGCATTTCTTTTCTTTTCCTTTTTTTTCTTTTTCTTCTCCTCCTCCTTGGAGGGAGAGGGGAGTAACGGCCAAAGGGTCTAACATAAGGGCAAGCCTCTATGCATAATGTTTCTAAACCCACGCTCTCCACACCCACACCCACGCCCTGCCCGGGGCTCAAACGGCGGTGCTTCCTAAATTTATATATATATATATATATATCTCCTTTTTGTTTTAGTTTTTTTTTGGTTTTCCTTCTTTCTCGGTGAGTTGATCTACACCGAAGTTCGTGGCGAAAGATCTGCACTCGAACTGCCCGGAAGCGGAAAGGGTTCGTTCGGCGTTCGTTTCTGCGAAGTCAGAAGTATCCCCAAGAGAAAAAAAAACAGGGCTTTAGGATTATTTTTCTTTGCTTTTCTTCCTATTTTTTTTCTTTCAACTCCGGGCTAGGGGGGGCAGTTTATACCTATTGGTTCCCTCCAGAGCAGCCCCAACGAAAAGCAGCTCCGAGTTTACGACTAGAGAGGTTTTTTTTTTTCTTTTTTTTTGTAGAGAGAGGGAAGAAAAGGGGGGGAACACGAAAGAGGGAACTCGTGCATCTCGGGGAAGGATGAAGGATGGGGGGATGGGGGGATATGTGGGGAGATCTTAAACTACATGAGATATGGGCCACTTATACCTCGCCTTAACCGAGTGGCTTGCCTTTCGATCTTCAACGAACACCGCCCCCTTCCTTTCCCCGGTCAGCCCTATCCACGCGTCCCCTTCGTCCAAAGCACAAGCACAAGCACAAGCACGGAAGCAGATGCAGATGCATCCGGCAGGCAGAACGGGGCAACCGGAGGAAGCAGGCAGGTGAGTAGGTGAAGCAAAAGGCGCCACCAGCCAATCACGCTAGCGGGGAAGCAGAGGTGGGAGGTGGGAAGGGTGGGTTGCCATACATGGAAGAAACGGTGTGGAAGGGGGGAGAGGGAGGAGGAGGGGGAACTAGTAGACAGCTGAACTCTGCATGCCGCAATGGCGCCACGAAACGCAGATCCAGACCGCGTTCGGGGTCAGGGCATATCAGCCATGTACACGAAGTAGGTCGTATCGCGTGTGTGTGCGTGGGAAGCCGCAAACATGAGGGCGAACGAGGGGGGAATGGGAGATGCGTCATGTAGGCGTGTCGGACCTTCCACCTTCGGGCGACATCGCATATGCTTGTCCCCCCTTCGAGAATATTCCCTCCTTTCCCTTGAAACACCCCGAACCAGTGCCCTATCGTCGATGGGAAAAACAAGGGGGGGGGGGGGAGGGATGAATATGGCAGACCATATGGGTTAGGTGCATGAGGTCGAATTCAGACGAAGCAAGATGGGAGCTTTGTGCCGCTAACAAAGCACCAGGCAGGCAGGCATCCCCAGTCCACCCAACTACGCCCCGTTTATAAGTAAGTCCGCCTGTTTGATGAGAATGAAAGAGCAACGCCAAAGAAGAAGCAACGTATTTTAGCAGCCAATGTACGGATGCGGATACACACACTACATTTGCTGCCCACCGTACTTATACGCCGCCCGGGGTGCCCGGTTTCCCCGCTTTAGCCCAACCCTCTCTATCCAAGCATGGCCGTATACCAAGACCAACGACCAGTGGCGATCCTATCTCCCCCTCCCCCGGTACTTGTAGTTCTTCTCCTTCTGCCCATGCCGCGTACCATATGTGCTTTCTGCCAGGGCACGGCATTATGCCCGGGGCCTTCTTCCAACTTATCTCCTCCTCCTCCTCCTCCAACACCCGCCAAGAAATTGAAAATGCAGGCGAAAGATCTCAAAGAA
The DNA here is from genome assembly GCA_900312665.1 of Cephalotrichum gorgonifer. Classification (NCBI taxonomy): domain Eukaryota; kingdom Fungi; phylum Ascomycota; class Sordariomycetes; order Microascales; family Microascaceae; genus Cephalotrichum; species Cephalotrichum gorgonifer. The sequence goes on along the minus strand of ONZQ02000004.1, from coordinate 709,018 downwards.
ACCCATCAACCGACTTCACACGCCCCCTACCCCTCCGTTTTGACCCTTATCCCCTCTATCTCCGCCGGAGCCCTCGGCCCCAGCATCCAGTCCTGCATGGCCAGCCACTCGCTCCACGTGGCCTCAGCCCCTTGTATCTCCTCCTCCGTCACCCTCTGTAGCGGCTTCAGGAACGGGACGAACTGCCCGTCGGCCATGTCGTAGCTCGCCTTCACCTTGAGCCAGTTATCGCTCTTGGCGGCAAAGAGGTAGTTCCGCCGCTCGGAGTCGTGGATGGGGCCGATGCCCTCGAGCCAGTCCCTGCCGAAGAAGCCCTGGAGGACGGAGGGGAAGTCGAAGCCGGTGGCGACGAGGCGGCGGATGTAGGGGACGAGCGTGACGGTCGCGGCCGCGACGGGGGCCCGCGCCGGTATTGCTGACTCGGTTTGGGCTTGGGTATGTGAGGCGGGGGCGGGAGGCAGATCAGCCAGAGGTGCGTTCACAATCGCGCTGGAGAGGACCGGGTGACCTGGGGACTGGAAGGGGAGGTGGATGTTGGTGAATGCAGCGATGGCCTGTACGCCTCCGCTGAATTGGCCCTGGTCTAGGAAGTATCGAGTACACGACTGGAACTTTGCGTACCATTCGATTACGTCGAACTCTGATTCTGGCATACCCTAGGGTCGGGGACGTTATGATTAGTTACCATGCTACCGTTCATTCTGAGAGTATTATTACCCAGGGCGAAAGAGGACCAGGAGGTAAACCTTGGATCCCAACATACCTCGGGTACAGAGTATCCGAACTCGGAAGATGGTGTCATGTTAAAGTTTCCCCCACACAATCAGCTAGGTCCTTCCTTGCCTAATGAGCTCCCTAGTGTGTAGTGGATCACACTTGGATGATGAGATGGCCGCCCGTAAACGGTCCACGGTCAGGCGAACTCTATAGAGCTGACCGCGATAATCGCCCGTAGAGCCTTAGCTGTGGACCACTTCGTGGTGGGTTCGTTGACCCGGGTAGTTTCGAAGAACGTAGGGGCTTGTATTGAGAAATAGTCCGCGTGCGCTGCGTTCCAGCTATCGGGTAGAGCCGAAGAAGTTCAGGCGCTGGGACCGGCGAGTGACTAGGCCACGGGAGCCCGTTCGCATATGATTCGCACCTAGTATAAGATGGCAGGCACACTAACACGGCAACACTGTGACGGTTGGCCAGCGGGAGGTCAGAAGTCGAAGGCGAGGTGGGGATACCGGCTTGTGTATCGTGCGGGAAAAGAAGGGAACAGACAGAGCAGCTCGAGTCTTTAAGGCCGCGTCAATATCTGAGAAGAGAGTCCGATGCACACGAGAGGCGAGAGGTGTGGTCCTCGCAATTTGGAAAGAAATTATTAGTATAACGCTTGTAGCGATGATAACCCCCACGGACAGTCAACTGTCGTCAAGTCTCGGGGTAGATAGTGAGTGGTTCGTATATCCCCGGTTCTCGATGTGACGAAAACTGAGAAGGAAATGCCAGAGGTCGAGACGGCTGCGTGTTATACATGACGGCGGCGGGCATATCATTCGACTAGTTACGAGTAAGCTGTGGTGGAGCGAAAGCAACAAAGACCCCTTGTGGGCAGGGATATTTCTGCGGCGGCACCCGGCACCCAGGCAATCGGTTAGGAGTGGATCTATGGGGAAAGGGAAGGTGGTCCCCTGCAATCCTTGTAATCCCTGCAATCCCTGTCCTGCGCAAGGTACACGCGCACACCCACTGCACAGGGCAATTAGGTGCCCGCACGTACTTCTACTCCGGAGTAATACTCGTTAGTACATGGACACAGTCGAGGCGTCGTCCCCGGCGGAAGGAGCGATCAAGTAAAACCTCACCCCCCGAACCCTTCCGGGCACCCCCCAACCCCCAAGGCCCCCCTTTCCTTCCTTTCTTCCGCGAGTGTGGCCAGCGATAGACACTACGAGTACGGCGTGTACACTAGGGCCTTGTGGCAAGTCACGTCCGGTTGCCAGTCACATCTTCGACGTTACGCGTATTAATGCATAATAATACCTCTGCGGAGGCGACCGGCCCGGGGATACCGCAAGAAGCTGGCTTTTGCGACGAAAGCGTCCAAGGACAGGAGCTATTACATGGGATATAGCTTACCCACCAGCACTTTTTTTGGCCCTTCTTTTGACAAAAAGAGGTTCAGCTTCCTATCACGCAATCCCCGTCATGTATGCTTTCCCGTTTGTTTCTGCCGGCAGTTGGTGATGCCAGTTCAGCTTTTGGAAATGAGACATACTGGGCAAGCGCCAACCGGGCATATATATCCGAGGCCGGCGGCGGGTAGGTTTCAACGAGCACAAAGTGGAGAAGCATCAGAGCAAAGACGGTAGGGGACCCACGTCCGGCCCATCCCATCTTTAAACTCCTTCCTTGTCTGGAAACAAGGCCCAGAATGGCGCGGCCCACGGATGATCCTGATGGACAGCCTGCTCACATCCCCCTCTCCACGAGCATTGTACGAGTACGAGTACTCGTAGCTACTAGGTCTAGACCACCAGGCGAGGTCGGAAGCGGGGGCAGGGTATGCTCATTGTTATCTATGGCGGTGTGGTCACAGACAGCAAATAGCAGGCGGTAGAGGGGAGTTAAAAGTCGGTACGAAATACTCATAGGTAAGAAGAGTACGGGACTTCCACTCACAGAGAAGGCCCAGTGGAAGTAAGTTATCGATAAGGGTACCTAGGGTACCTACCTATCGGTGGCGCAATGTTGAGGCCGTGGGTGCGGTGGTGCCTGGGGGATAAGGGCAAGAAAAAGGAAGCTAAGACGGGGAGGTGAGGGCGAGGGAGGGGGGTGGACGGATGATGTACGAGCACGAGTACTCGTAGATGGGATACGGATGGAAACTGCGCATGCGAGTCGTGCCGCCCAAGATAGGCGAGTAGCAGGTATCATAATGGGAAGACACCTGACTACCAGGATCAGGGGAGTTACGACCGAGTACTTCGTACTAGCCCGACGTTAAGCTACTTGTAGGTCGTTGACACACGACGTTTGATTCGATGTCACAAAAACCAAACCCATCTACGAGTACCTACCTGTATGAGAAGGCAGAGAGGGCAAGACCAAACGAAGACCCACTTCCTTCCCGCTCCCTCGTCCTCCTATTCCAACTCCGACTCCGACTTGTACTTGTATGTTTTTCCCTACCACGGTAGAGGCTAGGAGATCCGTTTGCCCCATCCTATGTGACAGGCGGGGGGCGAGGAAACGCGACGGGGCTCACTTCCACTTCCAGCTCCCGCCGTGCTGGGGTTCCCTGTCACCAAACCCGGTGTGTCTCGCCTCGCCTCCCTGGCGCATAGAGAGATGAGCGAACGATCCGCGATGGTGAAAACGAACTGAAGAAGAAGCCGGTTCCCCGCCCACTCAACGCCACCGTACTCGTCCAGGTATGTATTACTCGTACTTGTATAGGTGCCATCCCGTGGGGGGCCGCCTGCGAGGATCCGCTTCTTGGCCTAACTGCTGGTTGGGATCCCGGCTGGCGTCGATACTAATTGTACTGCTACAGGGCTCGGGTGGTATGTTCGCCCGTTTGGCCTAAAAAGGTAGTACGTATTAGTAAGGACTGTTAGTTAATTAGCAAGCATCCGAGTAGAGGCAGGCTAGGGCCATTTGCCTCGCGCTTGTAATAGCTTGTACTACCAACATATGTAACGACGAGAACCCCGGAAGGAGGTTAGGGTAGGCACGCCCATGGATATGAGCTGAACTGCCTGTCTGTCACATTTCCTCCGCTCGGAAGGGGCGCCCCCTTCCGCCTCACTCCACTAATAATAACACAGGTACAAACAGCTAGCTTCGTCTCATGCTTACTATTCTAGATCTCCGATCTCCCAGCGCAAACCCGATCGCGCCCCCCCTTGTTGACATGAAATTGAGAGGGTGCGTGCCTGGAGCCCGACGCATGGGAGAAACCCGGTCAGGCGGAAATCGTTGTGGGGAAAGCAAGACCGGCGATCAGGACCCCCCATTTGCTTTGAATAGTGTCTTCTCTCCTCATCTCTTCCTCCCTTCCTTCAGGCTAGCCCGGGATTTGGGCAGCCATACGGGTTTGAGGGTCCGCCGATGCGGTTTCGCCGATGCCAAGGGGGCTCGGCGCTACTTGCTCTTTCTAATTTCTTGCAGATATTTGGCCCCCCTCCCGAGGAGTGACCCGCCGCCCTGGTGACCCGGGGCTAGGGTGATTGGTCCCGGCGGATTCAAACGAATGGCCTTGTGTTTGAGGGGGGGCGTTTTTTTTCGCCCCTCGTTAGCTTGATACTTGCAAGGTACTCCCGGCGTTAAGACTCCCTTCGTCCGTGGTAGGATTCAGCTGTCCAGGGTCAATCGGACCCGGACGGCTCCGAGACAGCAGTCACCACCGCCGCCGTGCCGCGATATCAATGAGCTTCGTCTTCTAGTTAAGGGTCGTTTCTCTCCAAGGACCTTGGCAGGACTCCTTGGCAAAAAAAAAAAAAAACGTTTCCCAATCAGCGGCTACGCCCTTGCCATACTCGGAACTGTTCTTGTCCTCCCCCCTTCGGTGTTTGCCTCCGCCCCTCCTTCGCCGCCTGCCGCCCTCTTCTCCCGGCCCCATACCCGATTTTTGTCGCCGGCTTACTTTTCCGTTAGAGTAACTAGCCTTCTTCATCTAGTGTCACTCAGTGTCACCTCTTCCCTAGCCGCAAGCGGCGCCCTACTTGTAACGCGCTGGACGAACCCCCTACGAGTAGTATAAATAGCAAAGACATACCAAGTGGGGCTAATACAGTGATACAGCGTACCCGATAGCCGAACCGCGGGCCTAGGAACATTGAGATATGTTCCCTCCCCGCTCGCGCGACCTCGATCTTTCGTAGCTGGAGGACAAATATCCAAACCCCATGCTGGCGGCACCGGGAACGCACGAGGTGAGCGGGCCTAACGTGGCAAAGACTGGTGTCCTCGGACTCTCGCTTCGGCCGGTTTAGGAGCATATGTTGTGGCCCTGTGTCCAGAGGGGAGTCCAGTCCCGAAGGTCTGACGACCTTGGGTCCCAGTAACGCTCTACTCACGGCTACTTACCCATCGTGTAGCGTCTACCTAGGCCGCTTTACGGGGGAAGGGAGTCCCAGACCGGCGTACGTTCCCCTTGATCCCCCACAAAAGGAGTCTGTGATCGGCCCAAGCCCTCTGTAGATGGCGGCGCCTCAGATGCAGCTTAAACATGTACCCGGAACCTCACCCGGCTCCTAAGACCCGAACGGCGGACAAATCCTTCCGGGGAAATCTGCGTAGGATGAGGCGCGTGTGGAACCGGGTAGTGCGTAAACGCTGCGTTCATTGTTACTTGTAGTTCGTCACTAATATGGGCTGGGCAGGAGTGTGCAAACTCTTAGCAGTGAGAGAGATAACCGTCCCTGGGGTGTACTTAATACAATCCTGCCTGATCATGACAACCTAACGCCTGTTTGGGATTGCTGTATAAGACGACGGCGAAAGTGGTTCGGCTTCGCAATACTTAAACTGGTTCTATAGACTGCTACATGCGGCAATCCTTCACAACTTACTTCCCAACCGTCTCCGCTCTTCGGGCGCCAAATGATCGTCGATGCCGGGTATGAGATGGTCCACAGCCAGGGTATTCAGCAGCCCAGGATGAAGGTCTCGTAGACTCGTAACCCCACACAACTTCATCGTCGTCTCCAGCTCGTCTTGGAGAACTAAAAATGGCCCATGTTAGAAACTTCACCAAGAAACCTAACCGGGAAAGAGAACGGCGACCAGGATAGGGGGGTGAAAGGAACAAAAAAGCCAACTTACTCTCCACAAACCTCCGGATCCCCTCCTCACCATAATTCAACGCGTGCAAGAAACCCCTCCCCAGCCCGACGGCCCTTGCCCCGAGACATAGCGCCTTGAATATATCCGTCCCGCGCGTTATCCCGCCGTCAATGTACACCTCCAACTCGTCAAACACCTCGGGGCAGTTCCTCCTGATCTCGAGCAGGACCAGGATCGTGGCGGGCGAGGTATCCAGATTCCTGCCCCCGTGGTTCGAGACCACGATGCCGTCCGCGCCGGCGTCGAGCGCCCTCTTCGCGTCCATCCACGTCTGGATCCCCTTCAGCACTATCGGCACGTCGGGCAGGCAGCGCCGCAGCCAGGGGAGGTCGGACCACGACAACGACGGGTCGATGTGGCCGCCCATGACGCGGCCCAGCGCGCCGCCCTTGGCATCGTTGCGCGCCGTGATGCCCGTCATGGCGGACGAGACCGACTCGTCCGCGCGGACCCTCTCGTCGGCCTCCCGCTTCCCCGGGAGAGCCGAGTCCACCGTCAGGAACACCGCCTTGACACCCAGGTCGCGGGCGGTGCGGAGGAGCTTCTCCGAGTTGGCCCTCGTCTTGTCCACGTAGAGCTGTAGGAAGACCGGCAGCTCCCCCGTTCTCTCGACGCCACCCTCAGCGCCGTCCTTGGGGCGGATGTCCGCAGGTGCGGTTCCGATCTCGCCGATGATATCGGCTAGTGGCATCGAAGCGCTAGAAGAGACGCACATCGGCACGCCCACGGCCTTTAGCCCCCGCCCCAGTTCCCCCTCCGCGCCGGGGTGCACCGTCCTGGCCATCGAGGTCGGCGAGCAGAAGATGGGCAGCCTCACGCGCCGTCCGAGCATGGTGCACGAGGTGTCGACACTGGATACATCGCGGAGGACGCGCGGGCGGAGTCCGATTTGGGAGTAGGCGGAGGCGTTGCGCGTCTTGGTATGAAGGTCGGTGGCGGCGGAGGAGACGAAGGCCCAGGCCTTGGGGGTGAAGGTCTTTTCGGCGGCACGTTCGAAGTCGGCGAGGGATATGAGGGATGACAAGGGTGGTTTAGGAGCATTAGGGTGATCCATGACAGATAATTGGAGATGGGTTTAGATGAGCGGCCGAAGAATTGAGGTTTCGTCTTGGGGTGTGCCCGCGCTATGTCATACGCCAGCGCCAGAGGTTTCAATGGAGAATATAAGCAGAGGTGTGAAGCAGATGCGCCGTCCAACGTCGTGGTTACAGCTTTATTAGTGGTAGTGTGCTGGGGATACCGTCCAAGTATTAGTCTGTCCCTGGTCCGCTCCATACTTATACGTCGCCGTCGGTACCAATTGTCCCGAAACCACCCCGCACAAACGAGGAGCGCGATGCAAGGTGTCGGACACCCCAATTTCACGCCCGAAATGCCGAAAATGGGTCACGGAGGATGAACGGTTATATATCTAATCGGAGGGAATCTACTCGGATCTCCCCAGCTATTTTAATCACTTCTCAAGATTCTAGCGCCTTGCCGATGAGTTTCTTCGCCCTCTCACTCAGCTCCATCCCGATCGCCAGCCGCCTCCCCTCCTCACTCATCTTTCCCCACGTCTTCCTCAGGATGCCTACCATCTTCTCCTCGTCGATCCCCGACTCCTTCTCGAATTGGTCGAACTGGTCGTCGAGGAACACGAGGCACGCCACGTCCTCCAGCGCCTGCGTCTCCTCGTTCGTGGCGAGGTTCTCCTTGCGGATGAGCGCCGCGATGCGGGAGACGTCGTCGGCGGGGATGGGCGGCTGGACTGAGGGGGAGGCGAGAAGCTCCGAGACGGCGGCGGCGGCGCGGGACTTCTGCTTCGAGCGCCAGGTGAGGTATCCGGCTTTGGTCATGGGGTAGTTGCTTCGGGGATCCTCCCATCTAGACGGAGGCAAGGGCCCCGAGTGAGTATTTCATGACGATAGAAGAAGTAGACCGGGGGGGGATGAGGGGATAGGGGAAGTACCTCCTAAAGTGCTGTGCTCGGCAGGCTACCTGAAGCACCGGAGACGCATCTGGAGATCTCACGGCCAGCCATTGGGTCATGCGACGTGCGTAGCGAGTCTCGAAGGGGGTCGGGTCTTCGGGAGACGAGGGCCTGGGATCGAGCGCATGTGCTTCGTCGATGAGCTCGACGGCTCTCGCGTAATTTCCTGGCAGCGTAGGTAGGTTCGCCATCATGAGGTGATGTTTCGATGGGAGAGTCACTGATCTTATCGCGGCCTCGATTTTCAATCCACTCATATCCATTGGTGCATCGGGCTTGAAAAGACATCAGGGTCGATGAGTCAGCAGCTCCAATTACACTGGACATCACTCGAGTCCACTTGCGTATTCTCTTTCATCCACTCTAGAGAAGACCATGATGAATTAGTAGAGATGAAGTCCTATGGCCGGCCTTGATATGAACCGTGCTCTCAATCTTGGATTCCGTTTTGGAGGCCATCAAATCCAAACTGGCGGGGTTTTCTATGGCTCTACGAAACATGTGGGTAGGTATCAGAGCAGTGGCCCCTCCGATTCAATGATAACCATCCAGTGCACCTTCTCTGGAAGGCATGGCATATCCTGTTGACTCTCATCCCCGAGGGTTGAGCCACAGCTCTTTTGTTTTTGTACATCCATCAGAACATACGGACATTCCTTCTTGACCACTCACTTTTATAAAGAGATCTCCTAACTAGTATGCTGCATATCACTCTTCCTAGCTTCAAACTTGTAGCTTGTATGTGGGCGAGGGTCTACGAGCGGGCAGCTTGCAGTCTTTGCAACCATGAGGACGACCCTTCCTTCTCTAAATACTTAAACTGCTATTTTACTAACTCCGGTAGCTCCTTCTTACTACCACCCACCACTCCTTCCTCGAATGTCGGCGCGTCCCGACGCCCGGCCGGCTCCTTCCTCCCCTCCAAAAATCAAATGGAAATCATTGGCCTAGAATGTGGAATTCAAGAAACCCCAAGCCTTATGTCCTGGAGCCAATTCCATAGGTGATGAGTGAATTTTGTGGAGTGAATTCCTACCTCTTAACTCTCAACTGGAAGTTGAAGCCTGGGCACCAGTCTTTGAACATCGGCATTGCCTCCTTTCATTGCCTCCTTTCGCTCCTCAGCTTCACACCTGAAGCACCGCACTGGAGCACAATATCGGGCACCACGTCCACGAGAATCCCAGGGGGGATCTCAGGGAAGGGCTGTGTGCACCTGTTGCCATTGTCCTTGACAGGAAGCTTGTTCCTCCAGTTACAAAGGACATGCTCCTTTGCTCAAAACTCTAAAGGACTCGCATAATCCGAAGGACCTGTCACACTTCACTCACAAACTCAAAGAACGTGCCACGCCAGTGGATGGCACTGGTGAGATAGCCACCCCAGTCATTTGTGCACACCTTTCTTCCCCAAGCCGAAGTGTTTATTTAATGCCCCGATGTGAACCCTGTTAGTGATTCAATCTCTCCGCTTCTCCAAACCTGAAGTTTGAACCATTGACAAGTCCACGGCTCAGTGTTGTACAGAGCAAAGAGCAACCCATACTCGCGCCTCGGCCCTTGAGGGAACAACCTTTACAATCGAGTACGTCTTCCCTTACCCGAAACGCATCTACCTAGTCTATGGATAAGGTCTTGGCTAACAATTGTTTTGAATAATAGAAGTCGCACATCGAGTGCCAGCTACCGAGAAGCATCGCATTCACATTCCTGTGGTGACTGAAACGTGCCCACCGAATTCACTAGCGCTCCCAGACGAAGTCTAATCGAGGCACACCTGATCTCAACCCGTCGGGACGATGAGCCTCCCGAAGATCATTACCCTGGAGACATCCCCCAGCAAATCTACGATTTCCTTTGATGTTCTTGAGCCCTCGAAAGTAGTCGTGGAGAGCCAATTGAACGCCAACCGAAATGTCACCGCATCAACCAGCGCCATGACGATTACCACCGAGCCCATAGAGGGCGCCGCTGTGCCGTCTTTGGTTTATGATGCCTCAAGCAGCGGGGTCACTTCTGAAGACAGCCGGATCATCGAGTCTGGTCATGACACAACAACCTCCAGTGGCCTCTCCCATTCTGACGATGCCGAAGACTGCCGCAAGATCATAACAGTCCGTCCCTGTGGGCACAGGGTCCAGGGTCGGGCGCGAACTATCATTGCCCAAGACAAGGCCGAGGAAAGCTCTCCCACGGCGGATACGGAAGATTCCATTGTTCAGCACTCGCACTCTGGCGTACGAGGTCGCCGGGCCAATCGATGGACCGACTCCCAGGATGCGCTCCTCTTGAGCATGAAGGAAGGTGGCGAAACATGGATGGCCATTGCGACAGCCTTGGGTCGAGGAAAGCGGGATGTTCAGCGACGGTTCCGGAAGGTTAAGGCCAACTGCGAGGAAGAGACCGACAAGAATATGCCTCATCTCAAGAAGAATTCCCGCGCGGGAGGAAAGTCATGGTCGCCCAAGATGCCCAACAAGAAACAATCGCGAGCCATGGGAAAGTCGACGCCGAGCTCCCAGAGCAGTTCGCAGAGCGAGTCCACGGATTCTAGCCCCGACCCTGGAAGCACGGAATCGGAGGGAGAGCAGCAGCTTTACCTCCAGGAACAGATCCGAGAGAACCTGTATCCTCCATACTTGTCACTGGAAGCAGATGATCACTTCACAAAGCGCGACTGTGCGGTCCTTGCCACTGTCGACAGCAAGATGAGGCGCGGCAAGTGGCTGGAGATGCAAGCCAACTTCTTCAACGCGACGGGGAAGATGGTTCCTCTCAGTGTCTTCCGTGACAAATGCGAGGCCGCTGAGGCTGAGGAGCGCGATCGCATTCGCGAGGCCAAGATCAAGTTCTGGAAGGCTGGTTTGGACTTGTCCGAGCAACTTGATCCTAACACGCCCGGCCAGTTTGAACAGTACGCCTAATACCCTTGACCTCTTACGAACTACCCAAAAGGGGACGAACCGGGCGTCCAACACTGTCGTCCAACATTGGACGCCCTTTGTTTTCAGCAGTTTCCTTTTACGAAATAGACCAAATGACCAGCGCACTTTGATCGGGACACCAAGAATAGACGGGAAACAAAACAACTAGCCATATCGACGATGATCTGACACCACTGATTTTGCTTTCTTTCGATAAGCACGGGGAACAGCTTTGGCGAACGGATCTTCATGGGAGAGGGCTGGGCGCGGAACGACACTCCTTTTCCCTTGGGCTCTCTGAATTTGGCATAGGATGATACATCGGAGTTGGGAAAAGCTGTGGGGAGGGGGCGGGCAACCTTATTTGATTTGAAAGGTGACACTTTGGGGCGCTTGCACGTTTCTTTCTTTTCCCGGCTTCTTCTGAATTTGGCATAGGATGATTCATATGAGTTGGGGAGAGAAACATGGGCTGGAGGGATGGTGTCGCGCGAGTAGATTGGAGTTTCCAACCTTTTTTTTTCTGTCTTTCTGTCTTTCTGGGGTTTTAGTTTCTTACTCGACCATGAAGTGGAAGAAGGGGGTGATCGCGGTGGAGTTTCTTACCCTGTTTACTCGTACTTTCTGTTGCATAAGGGGGGGGGGGGGGGGGTCGGAAGGTGGCATTCGCAGGGAGCATGGCGAGACATGGGCTTAAACCGCCCCCTCCTCCCCCTTTTTCTCTTCTTTCGTAGATAGGAGCAATGATATTGTCCTTTATGAATCCACTTGTGGTCCTAGACTTGCCGTGACTAGTAGATGATTATCCCATGCCGTCTGCCGGCCTGGTATGTATGTCCTCGCCTTCGACGGGACCACTAGGAGAGCGGGGAATGCACCTAGGATGGGACTCGGGACGATGTATGCACCCGATGCAGTGATGGCGATGCAAGGTGCAAGCAAGCGAGGTACAAGCAAAGCGTATGAAACGAGAAAATGATGGATGACTTCTTTCTCAAAATGCTACCTAGGGTATCAATACAAGCAAGAAAGAGACTTCTTCATACAATTACTCCACCAACACCGGCCCCTCCCTCGGCTCCCTGCCTCCTACCCCCCTCAAGATCTATGCACTTTCAACAAGGGGCCGTTCTCAAACAATGCGTATGTATAAAACAAGTTAAAATGTACAGAATTATGGTTGGTCCCGCTCATGGACGGATGTTTCGTATCGAATGGTAGATGGTGGTTATGCCGCTTTGTTGCGGGCTTGGAGGTCGAGAAATTCGACAGTATTTGTTGTACTGGGCTGGATGACCAGTCCGCGAATACATTTGTGTTGTTGTAGCTTGTTCGACGCGTATCCATTCGTTCCGTAGAATGGTCGGGTGGGTCGCATTGCTCGTCCCGTAGAAGACGATGCCGGCGGGATAGTGAGGGGGCAGGTTGGAGAGGCAAGCAACTGACGATCGAGCTTTGACCAGCGGATGGTGCGCTCGTCATACCCCAGGCGCCTCCTAGCCCGGACTACTGACTTCCAGACATGGGCTTGTGTCATATCGGGTTCTCCATTCCGGGCGGAGGTACCGCCGGGGTCGGAGTCTGACGATTGCTAGGAGTATTCCCTGATCCCAACCCCCTCTTCATCATCCTCCCCAGAACAGTAACCAGTTCGCAAGCATCCGCAAACATGTCGTCGTCCATTCCCTCCTGGGCCTCGTAGACTTCGGCAATGGTCTTCTTCGCGACGCTGCGACTTGCCTCGGGATCGTGGGCGCATTCGAATAGGAATGCGGCGTATTCGGTCTTGACGGACAGGCGTAACGAGTGAGAGCCCCATAACAGTTCTTCAGAGAGGGAAATCGCCTCCTTGAAGGCCTGGTGTGCGACGGGGAGGTAGTCGGTCGCAGGAATGAGGAAAGATGCGGGAGATTCGAGGCCGAACCCGGGCGGAGGCCCGACGGGACCGCCTTCCATGGGATGCGTCGGTTGAATGGAGGAGTTGAGGGATTCTAGATCATCGTCTCGAGCGACCCCCTTGCCCTTGTCCAGTCTCGGCACCGCCGAGAGACTCGTCGCCACCCCGGCCAGCACGTCCGGTGTTGATATGGCCAGGTCGGATACCCGCGGGCTGTTGTGGAATAGGACAAAGATGTGGTAAAATGAGGCGCGGAGTTTGTAGGCGAGGACTTTGAGCTCGACTTCGTGGCCCACGCTAGGTATCACGTACTGGTCTAACAACTTCAGGCCTTCCCTCGAAAGCCAAATAATGTGGAGCACTAGCTTGAGGAACTCGGGAGTCTGTTCGGTCCTTTGTCGACGCTGCTTCTTGGCTGTCACCAGTTGCTCGGCGAGGTTAAGGGATAGACCGAGGATCTTGAATAAAATCGAGGAAAGGAGCGGATTGTTCTGCTCCACCATCTTGGCCAGTTTGCCCAGAAACTTCTGGTCAACCTCCGATGAAGCCATGAGGCCGGATATGTCTTGGCTCGAGGGCGACAATAGACCTGTGCTGTATATTAGCACCAAACATAAGGACCGAGATCCTACGCATCTCCATCGAAGCCGCGTATTTGATCGGGCTTAGGGTGCCGTGTCTTTGGCGGAGGTGGCACCGATGTGCCAGTTGCGGGAAGCTGGGCTGCCACGACTTGCTTGAATAGAGAGAGACATACACACCTAGGAACCTGTCGATACTGAGGCTGAAATGTAGAGGCTGGAGAGGGCTCCGAGTGGAAGCTCAAGCAGGTGGGGGAACGATGGTTGGTTGACGATCGGGTGGGTAACGAAGCGGCAGGATGGAGCTCTCGTGGATAGCCTTGGGATTGGAGGTTGGCGCAGAGGTGGGGACAAGAGATTTTGGAAACCACCAGGCGAGAGGGTATTCAATAAACGGCCAATGAACGAGGATCTGTCCAAAGTAAAAGGTGTACAAGTATGTAGAACAAATCTTGACTGAAACAGTATCAACCCGAAGGAAAGATAACGAGTGATCAAGTTCTGGCGCCGATTAGATGCTGGAAGGGAACCACGTAACAGCACTGGGTTCCCAGGCTGTTTGCTTGGAATAATTAGTGTGGACTACGATGCCCGAAAGGTTAGTTGGTAGGATGGTTAATGGGGGAGGGGAGAGTCTTATGAAGACCATACCTATATGTTGTAATGAGTGTGAGGTCGAGGACGAGCAGTAAGAACTCGACAAAATGCTGCAACCCTCAAAGGTGGATACTAGTACAGGAGGGAGGCCAGAAGCTTATGAGTGAGAGGTGGCTGGCGTTGCTGTATGAGAAGCATGTCGACAGCCCGATGGGTTAGGTGGCGATATTGGGAGCGATTGAAAATTACGGCCTTTGTTTACATGGCCATGTTTTGTGCAGTTGACGTCGAAGAGAGGAGTGATCTAACGCGGTCAAGAGGGGTGGGCCGCCGGCCGAGGCCACTACCACTGCAGGGGTGGTGAAGAGGCTTAATTGGAAGGCTTCTGTGCTCGCTCGATCTTTAGCCTCACAAGTTGCATCCTAGATTGACCTCGCGTATATTCCAATCGAGATCTAAGAGCCTAAATCCAAACAGGCAAGGGTGTGATGATGCCGTGAGAGAGATCGGTGAGTAGAATGGCGGCAGGAGATGAGAAGGTGAGATAAGCCCAGCTTAGGTCCGGATCATGGCAGGCAGAGTAGCAGGAGACTAAGCCCTTGAGTGATCCCAGGCGCGGGTGGAGAACAGAGGAGCTTGCTTATTCGCGTCTCAAAAGCTGCATACACTACTTGGATTGTGCATAAACCGGGGCTGTAGACTCTTCTCGGAGGTGGTGGCCGTGGCCGGGAAACGTGGAAGCAGACAGGTTGGAAGATGAGCGAGAGGAGGAGTGCTGACGCAGAGCACGATCAATTGACGCAGCAGCTTGCAGTGGAGCGACCCGAGGAAGGATTGCAGCTGAGGGCTAGGGTTTAAAGGTACCGCCAGGGGGGTTAAAAAAGCCACCAAGAGATCCGGTGTCCCAGGGGTTAAAGACCGAGATGCAAACAATGTAAATGAGTGGCAGGGCGAAACGAGGCCCCAGGCGATAAAGAGCGTGGGTGAGAGAGAATGACCTAGCGCGACGGGTCGGTCGAGCTCTGTGTTGGCAGTGGTGACACCAAGGGCCTTGTGAGGCAGGGGAGAAAAAGAAACCCGGTAAACGAGAGACTGGGCGATGAGCGAATGGGACGCGGAACTGCTTCGCGATGGGGTCGGCAGAAGGGATAGTGAAGCTGCACGATGAGTTGTTCAATTGCGTGGACGGGACGGAGGGAGGTGGAGGTTGGACTCTGCCGAATGAGAGGAAGGCGCGTTGGGGGG
>ONZQ02000004.1:658880-693931 GCA_900312665.1 Cephalotrichum gorgonifer | reverse complement strand
TGCGCTCATGTAAAGTACAAAAAGCGAAGCCGCGACCGAGCAAGGATTCCGGATACATTCATATTTACTCTATTAGACCGCATAGGCACCGTCTTCCAATTCCGGGAAACTGAGTCCCGGGGGTGTGTATCCATTGCAGGGATCCAGCAAATTTACAGGCAATGCCTGCCTGGCCTCCAAAATTGTGAGCACAAGGTATACAAGTAAGAGGCCCTGAAGCGTGCAAGTACGGATGTATTACCGAAAAACGAGAGAGGTGTTCGCCCATCCAGGATTAGCGGGCAATATTACGAGTGCTTGCGGTGGTCCGACAAGCAATATTAGAAGGAATATTTGGTGGCAATAGGGATGGCGTATCATCAGGCGTCCCTATTGGCGCCTTTCTTTTCTTCTTCCTTAGCATTTTTCTTTTTCCCTTGAAACCTTCGTCAGGTCGCAGGGATTACTTCAAATTGAGAGACCGAATCTTCTTCCTCGTTTTCGTTCCCCATCACGGTGCAGCTGGGGGGCCACGAGGTATGAATACGGGGGCGGGCCTCTGGACGGCGTATGCCGGAAGGTTGTGCATGTGCATACGGATCTCGTTGCACTTATACGCACAGGATGCAGACTAATGTACCTCTATGCACAACCTTCGACCTGCACAACGTGGGAGAGGAGAATCCCGATGACTTACTCCACTCAAACCCCAGGTATACTCGTACTTCATGTTCTATATTCGTATCATATCCACGTAGCGCCTGGTGCCGGGCCTTAGACCAGGCTATGAAGCCCGCCGAGTCTACTGAGTAACGGGTACGCGTATAGTAAGATATCTTCCCAGAGGACTGGTGCGGTAAAACAGCGGAAGGAGGACTCACTCGCAAATTCGCAAGGGGGTCCAGTCAAGGCGCTCCATGATCACAATTGCCAGTAGGAGCCGTCCATGGCACGGGGCGGGGGCCACCTTCCGATCATATGAGATAGCACTTGTAGCGTGTAGGAACGACCATCGCCATCTCCACCATACCCTCGCCGCACCCGCCGACAAGTATGGGCCGTCATCGAAGAACAAAATTGTCGTTGCCTCTGGATGACCGTGTCCAGAGCACACTGAAACACCCCCATACGACGTCGTCCGGCGAGCGGGCCTTGCTTCCAATCTGATGGGTCTGTGCCTCCGGCGCCGGCTCTCACACGACGCACACAAGCAATCTCGGACATGAGACAAGAAATTGAGTCCGCCTTGTGAGACCTCTCGGTTTCACACTCCATGCCATTGCCATCGCCGTCTCTCTCAGGGTCCTGCCAACCGACCGCCAGCTCTTGAACATCAACCTCGGGCCTCCTCAGGCGTCGTACCCTCCTTCGGAGCAAGCGACTGCAGTGCAACCGAACCACTTCCTTACTTGCTTCCCCCCAGTGGCATCGAGGTGGGTCATGGGGTATTTATCAGAAACTACGCTTGATCAATGCCACCCACGTACAACCTCTGAGCATGGAGCACTTGTCAGTCAGTTCCTTCCTCCACTGCACAGAGGCGGAGGATTGATGTGCTCCGGTGACACGAGCGACGCTGGTGTAACCACCCCAAGGGTACCTAATGGTTAATGAGGGCCGGGCAGGCCAATGGCCCTCGGCGGCGATGACAAGGTTAGTTCTACCTGGGGGTCGTCCAGCCCACCCATGAATGAATGCAACGGCCGGAGCATCGCTGTCGACAAAAGGTGGGCGGACAGATCCGCTGCCACCATGCCTCTTCGCGCAGTTTCGCCTGCCATCTGAGCTCTCGCCTTCCGATTTCTGTTCGACGACCTTTCTTCGCACTCGCAAGCGGAAAATGGTATGAGAGTAGTATTCAAGATGAAGGAAATTGAACAAGGTTATACCCACACCCCCCTCTTCCGCTGTACATACCCAATCTGGTAAGATTGAGCACCCAAATCCCGTACTTGCTGGTAGCAGGTTCCAAAAATTCAATTAGGCGATCATGTTGCATGCCCATGCAGTTGCTTGTACCGATGATTTGGCTGACAGGCTCGAATACTCGTATCCGTTAATACACCGTAATAATAACGAACTTCCAGATCCGATCAAGACCCCTGCCGTCAGGGCCCAGCTCTTGTTCTTCACCCCTGTAAGCCGGCTAGGGGCCCCCACCTGGGCACTGGCGCGCGGGTCCGACGCGTACGGGCCCTCGCTCGTACCGTACGGAGTACTTGTACTCTTAGGTGGACGTGTTGCGTTCACATGCAGCCTCCATTACCAGCCACCTCATTTTCAACTCTCGTTCTAGAGTGGTGTGCCTTTCTTACTTGGGACCCAGCCAGCCCACAACGATGACAACTCATCATGACGACCACTTCAATTGCCGAGGGCCAATTGATCGCTCAATCGACTGACTCTTCGTCTTCTCCACCGTGAGTGCCAAGCGGCGATTTGGTCGTGAGTGGTCGTAAGGGTTTGTATCGCGGGCCTCCAGATATGCAGCCGCATCCCCGCCCCCCTGAGCCCATATCAACGCGCAGACACGAAATGGTCGATTTGCCGAACCACCATCCGCTCCAGAATGACTTATTTCTCTATCGAGTTTTCCCTCGTTGCGCAGAACAGCGGGGCGAGTTTGGTGGACACTGATCCACAATCCAAGATGCAAGGTGCCTGAAACTGGCGGTGAGGGCTGCATGGCTGCATGTGCAAACCCTCGGACCGTGACATTTCTCTTGCCCTCGCTCGGTTCGTGGCGACGGAAGTGTTCTAGCCCGTGCGGGTGGTCTCACTGGACGAAGGAGGATGGAGGGAGGAGGGAGGGAGGGAGGGAGTGGCTCAGCCTTTGATGGGGCATCGATCTTGGGGCCACTATATGCAGTGTAACGGGGTCACCTGAACCACGGGCGTATTGTGGGCAGGCTCAGTGTCGGATCTCCACTGCAGCCCCTCCTGCTCCCCCCAAAGCCCCTCCCGGGTTCGTATAGAAAACGCGTGGGATGGATGCCAGAGGTTTCTGGGTGGATGAGGTGATACTATGGAATCTGCAGCCCTACCGGCCCCCCTGTCCTGAACAACCCGCCCCTTGGATGTCTCAGACACCGGTATATCAACACCTCCCTCGTGGGCTTCTTCTAGTCAGCTCTATGTTTCAAGCGGCGACCCGTGCCGGGAACGAGACAAGCTTACTTTCGCTCGGGTGGGAGGTAGCACCGCGCACAAACGTGGACATGCTCGTTTGGTGTTTTGATATGCGGGACTTTTCGTGCACGGATAGGTTGTGATGTTGGACCATCGGCTCCAACTGAGACTTCTCGGCATTTGCAGCCATCGGCGAGTTGACACGAGTATCTTGCCCGTATTGGAGCTGCAAGATGCAAGCGGCATGGAGATGCGGGTGCTGAGGGACAGGTCCCTGCTGTATATCGTGCCCTTGCTGGTTACGAATGATATAGGGTTGCCGGTCCCGAGGTATCAGGGTCTACACGCCGTCGTTTGGTCCCACGTGAGCTACGGGTGGCCCTGCAGCCTTTCTAGGCCGTCGCTGGGGTTCCTTCTTCCCCCTGAACCGGAGGGTTCTCTAGCCTAGACAACGCAATACCATAGCTCCATTCTCTAGCCCGGAATCAACGCCCTCGGAATCCCTACCGCCAGAACCACCATCATCAGCCTGGGGTGTAGGTGACGTGCCTACCCTGATGTGTCGTCTGGCAGTATGGGTGCCGTTTCTCTCGGCGAGTTGCAGATCGGCAACTCGATGGGGGCCGAGCACCTAATCTCGTAGGTCGTCCTCTGGTCCCTAGGTAGAGAAAGGGCAGGACGAGGTCGTGTTCCTCTGATGAGTCTCCCTTTCAGGAGACGAACGATGCCGTCGGTAGTTGGTGGCAAGACCTCATATCTCGAGCTCTCAGGTAGCTCAAGGGCTCCGTATCAACACTGGGGAGACCCCAGAACTAGGGTGGCTTTGGAGGGGTCATCATTCTCCGTGGTTGGTATGGCAGCGAAGCGGGAAATCCAAGGGGGGAGGCGAAAGGATGGGATCGGGATATCATCGGGCTTGGGATCTAGCCTTGGACTAGCCTGCGCGAAGCGCTTGTCAACTTCGTGCGGCCTAGGCTGGTTGCGAAGCTCCTGGAATCTTCGCCGGCGGAAATCAACATCTTCTGATGATTTGAGGTTTTGACGTAGCGTGGATGGCGGGTCATGAGGATGAAACTGAGGTCAGTGGCCAGCAGCCCAGAGTCAGGATAGATGCTGGAAGGTGAAGATTCTATAACAGCAAGAGGAATTAGTGGTTCAATCACGTGCCCTTCAGGTCATTTCGCGACTTTCCAGGCCGATTTTCGGTGCCCACAATGCCGAGTTGAGGGAAGTTCCGGTACAGAAATGGGTGGGAGCATTTCGGTAGCTTCTCTTGGTATGATTCTCCAACGATGGCTCTATAGTAATCCTCATACTAGGAAAGACAAGCAGATATCAATCATATGTCCTAGTGAGACACGACTACACTTCCACACCGGGTAGGCTAGACGAACCCAAACCCGTTGTCTCGTCTCATCCCATGTCCTGCCAGAGCTCGTCTTGTCTCGTCTTGTGCCAGATTTCAATCTCAGTCTCAGTCTCAGTCTCCATCCCAACCTTAACCTCACAAGTCTCAATCTCAGACGACAAGCCCCCCTTCTCATACTCATCAGCGTGAGCTTCCTCCCAACACCGTAGACTCACTTTTGCGAAAGAGAGGGACATATCCAGCCATGACAACCACGACGGCCCTCCGCGAGCTCATAGCCAGCTACAACGAGCTCAACCCGCCCCAGGTGGAAGAGCTACATGAGGAGCCCTCGCCTCTGGAGTTCATGCGCTACGTGGCGCGGAATGCGCCCTTCGTCGTCCGCGGTGGCGCCCGCGGGTGGGAGGCCTACAAGCGCTGGGACAGGGAGTTCCTGGCCGAGGCGATGAGGGGGATGAGGGTGAACGTCGCGGTTACGCCGAGGGGGTAAGTTCACCCCCCAATCCCTTCTTCCTCCGAGTAGTCTCGCTCATAGTGCGAGTTGTGGACGGGGGGCCCCGGCATTTTCTGATTCTGGAGGCATAGAAATGCGGATGCACCAACGAGGACGGCAGACGGGGATCTCGTCTTGGCGAAGCCCCACGAGGAAGAGCGGGATTTCGAGGAGTTTTTAGACTATGTTATATCTCAGGAGAAGAACCCGTCGTCAAAGGGTGAAATCCGATACGCCCAAACTCGTATGTCCCCTCCCTTTCTCCCCTTTGGTTAGTTTATATCTCTCTAACCAGCATCATAGAAAACGACAACCTCCGAGATGAGTACTCCCCACTGGCCCCCCACCTCCCCGCCTCGCCCCCCTTTGCCCACATCGCCCTCGACCGCGCCCCGGACGCCCTGAACCTCTGGATCGGCAACTCCCGCTCCGTGACGGCGCTCCACCGCGACAACTACGAGAACATCTACGTCCAGGTCAGGGGCAGGAAGCACTTCGTCCTCCTCCCGGCGCTGTGCGCACCCGTTGTCCAGGAGGCCGTGCTGCCGCCTGCGAGGTACAACAGGCGGCCTCGGGAGGGGCCGGAGTCGGCGGAGGGGGGCGCGGGGCTAGTGCTTGAGACGGAAGAGGGGGAGGGTTCCCCGTTTCCTACGTGGGATCCGGACGGGGTGTCAGTTGGCGGGAGAGAAGGGGGGGATGGAGAGGGGGAGGAGGTAAAAGGGGGTGAGTTTGAGGATGTCGTTCAGCCTCTGAGGGTTACGTTAGACCCTGGGGATATGCTTTACCTGCCGGCTATGTGGTGAGTTTCCCAGCCAAAGGCAGAAGTTGCCGTGTTAACTAACAGGCGCAGGTATCATAAGGTCGCCCAGTCTTGTAGAGATGATGACGAGGGCTTCGTCCTTGCCGTTAACTACTGGTAAGTCACAGGCATACGGGATGGATCGGCGTACGAGGAAGTGTAGGCTAACGGAATTAGGTACGACATGGAGTACAGCGGCCCCTTGTACCCCTTATGTAGTCTGGTGAGGGATATGAGCCTCTCATCAAATCAATAGATGCGCAAAAAAGTATAAACCAGAATCTCTAACTGCAACACGCACCCACTTCCATCTACTTCCTCTTGGCGATCACCTTCTGCTTCCTCAGCTCCTTCTTCATCCTGGGGTCCACCATCCTGTACCGTCCCTTGACACCCTTCGGCCTCCCCTTGATCCCCTTATTCGTGTTCCTCGCCACCACCACCTTGAGCTCCTTCCTCGGCCTCTTCTTCGCCGCGTTGGCCATCAGCTTCATGATGCTGCTCGCCTTCTCCTTCTCCGTCAAGCCCTCGTCGTCCGCGAGCATGTCCGACTTCTTCTTGAGTTTCTCGAGCCTCTGTGCCGTCTTGATCTTCTTCCGCGCCTTGGCCTCCTGCACCTTCTTTATGGGGCGTGCGTTGAGCGCCCGCATCTTCTCCTGGATGGCCTTCGCCGCCTGCTTGGTGATGGGCTGCAGGGGCTTGTCGTGCTTGTGCTCGTCATCGAGGAACCACTCGGGGAGGTTGTCGCGGTCGCGGAAGGCCCACTTGTTGAAGCCGTCGTCTACGAGGTCGCTCTTCGTCTTCTTGCCAGTGGCGAGCTCGTGGGCGAGCGTCATTGCCTCCGCCGTGACAATGTCGATGTCTAACAACAATCCGTTAGTCTGCTGGAGAGGTAGAGTGAATTTTCATGCGAGACATACCTATTTTGCCGTCTTTACCCTTCTTGTCTTGCATCTCCCAGTCGTCCTCGTCCTCCCGCTTATCAAGCTCAAACTCGACTTCTTCTTCGGAGTCTTCTGAGTCGTCATCGACTTCCATCGACTCAGGTTCTTTGACCGCCTTGCTCTTGACCGGCTCCAGAGTCTTCTTGGACGTCGCCTTTTCACTGCGGTCCTTTGACTTTGCTGCCCTTGAAGGAATTTCCTCATCCGAGTCGCCACCAAGAACACCCTTAAAGATGTCTTGGTCGAAGAAGTTGCGCGCTCGCTTCGACAAGGCGCTGTCTGTAGGCTCGTTGTCAAGATCCGTCAACAATTTCTTCGGGCCGTCATAATCACCACCCTCATCGCCGCTCTCCTCTTCAAGTTCGGAGTCGTCATCATCCGCCTTCTTTTCGTCCGCAGACAGGCCCTCCCATTCATCGTCATGTTCTTCTCGGGCCCGCTTTGCACGGGCCTTAGGGTCCGCATCGCGCACTCGCCCCGTGTACTGTTCATACATGGCATCAAGCTCCTGTTCCAAGCCCTCTTCGGCCTCATCCTCAGAATCGGTATCCGCCGACGAACCGATGCCACTGTCGACATCGGGCTTCTTTTCCGACTTCGTGATAATAGCCATGTTGCCGCGAGCAATGCGCCTCAGCGCGTCCTCCTTGTCGATGGATTTGAGACGGAACATGGAGTCCTCGCCCATCGGGCCGTCCTGCTCCATGCCGATATCCATTGGCGTCACCATGTTCATCTGCATTCGCACAATCTCTTTCCGCTTCTGTTCGTTCTCCCTGCGCCTCTCACGCTTCCTTTTAGCGCTCTCCTTGTCTTTTAGGTTCTGAAGTTCCTGCTGGATCCTAAGCTCCTCGTCCATCGGCTCCACTTCCGCGACCTCTTCCTCCGGCTCGGCTTTCTTAGCCGCAAGCCCAAAGATTTCCCTCGCCTTCAGACGCCACTTGAGCAGCATCTTGAATTCTTTCCGCCCGAGGACTTTGAGATCTAAGCAGCAGTTCCGGATGTCGTCGGTGGTTTCTGGTAGCTTGTCTAGAGCCGCCAACGCAATGTCGCCCCCGGGGGGTTGCACGAAGCTAATACGGTTGGAACTACCGAGGATGGCGATAGGGTCGGTGTTGTTTATGAACTCGCTAGCCGAAACTTCCTTGAACTGAGTGTAGTCGCCCTCCTCGTAACCGTCACGCTTCCGCTTCTTCACCTCGGGGTTGTACACCTTCGCCTCATTGTTGGGGGCGGGGGCAGCGAGTTCCTCGAAGACGGACCGGGGGTCGAGGAAGCGCGGGTCGATCTTCTTCGGCGCCTTGAACCCTCGGCAGACGACGAAGATCTCGGCGGACACGTTTCGCGAGGACGGCGGCTTCGTGGCCTCGACCTTTGTGAAGAGCTGGTTGAAAACCCACAGAAGCGGGTTGTAGTCCTTCGATCGGAACACCTTGGTTACAAAGGTTCCTCCTTCCACCAGGAATTCAGTGGCGAGCTTCATTGATTGTAAGACCAGCTCGGCCTGGTTGAACGAATCCTGGGTCCATGCGGTACCGACGTTGGGCGCACCGTCGTGAAGAACCGTGTCCGCTTTCCACGTCTTCAGATGATGTCGGAGAGTGGCTCGGCATTTTTCCGTTGTAATATCGCCCTGGAATGTAATGGCTCGAGGAATAGGCTTGATCGGGGAAAGGTCGACTCCCACAATGAGAGAGCCGGCCGGCATGGTCTCGGCGGCAACTTGAGTCCATGACTAGAAAGAAGGGTTAGCACAGGCCAAACTAATTCAATAAGGGGGACCCAAACTCACTCCTGGCGCAGCGCAAAGATCTATGAGGACCTTGCTCTTCTCGAGAAAGCCATATTTCTTGTTGAGCTGGATAAGCTTGAACGCCGCACGAGCACGATAGCCCTTTTCCTTGGCAAGCTTATACCACTTGTCCAAACGACCTTTTCCATGCTTCTTTTGGATAGCCATGTTTCCGAGCCGCCGGGGTGCTGGTTAGAATGGCGGGAGGGATGAAGGAACGTGGTGATGCTGGCGGGCAGATTTCACCGTTGTACATACTTTCCAGCCCCGCGATACCTACAAGAATATTTTTTTCTCGTCTCATCCTCGAGATTTTGCTCCGTTGTTCGATAAGAAGGGCGGTGAAACAGATAACGGAGAATGGTCGGATAATTGCCTCTGAGGTGGGGTCGCGTGTCCAACATTTGAGCTAGGAACAGGGTCCAAGGGATGCTTCAGTGGGGAGTTTCCGTTTTCGAAGTTCGGTGGGGCGGTTCACGCGTAATTATTGGCCAGCACGCTTTACTTCGCGCGTCTATAACCACCCGCGTAAAGTGACCCTGTAAGTCGTCCTGACGACTGGTTAGCCTGTCTGTGCTGAGGTACGTTTCCAACCTCCACCAAGGACCATCGGTGGATTTCTCCCCTCAGAGCTCCTCAGATTGGTCTTGGCCTTGAAACTTTCCCGTCGTTTATTCTCTTTCGACCACGTTCAGTTCTTCTCGTTTTCTAGGCATCGTTTAGCGGAGCATGTTAAGACGAATTCCATTTCCTGCTTGATTCGACCTTGCATCTTGGCCTCCTCGTCTTCCGCCATCTTACGTCTTCCGTCTCCCACCTTCCAACTTGCACTAGGTGACTGGGGGACACTTGACCATGTCCGCCGATACTCCCCTCTCCAGATCGTCCACTGGCCCAGAAACCTCTCCCGAGCCCCCCGTTCGAAATGCATTTCTTTCGCCTCCACGAAGGAAGGAGAGACGGAACCCATCTGTTACGCCAAGGAGGTTCGCACGCTTCTTTGGTACTCCTGCTGAGCAGGGTTCATCACAGTATGGACCCGAGGGAGGGTCCTCCTATGGTAGCCGCTTAGCTTTGAGCGACATTGATGGCTCAACTATGAACTCTCAACACACCCGCGTCAAACGAAGGCTATTCGACAATGAAAGCTCGACCTCGACCCCGACTCTTTCACTCCCCGCACCGGAACCCTTGTCGAAACGGACACGTACCGAACAATACGGCTCTCACCCGTTTAGTGATGAGAATGTGCCCTCTCTAAGCCACCGACTAGGCCCTCAATCTCGTGCTGAGGTATTCCTCGCTCCTAGAATCAGTGGCCCTTCGACAACCAGCTAACGCTAGCTAGGATCATGAGCGTTCTTCCTCACCATGCCTTCCTTCGAGCCCGCCCCTTCTCCCTTACGAGATGGAAAGCCAACGGTCAAAGACATTAGTAAGATAGAGCCATATATCCTCAGGTGAAGTCTGGAGTGGCTAACAATACCTCCGCAGAATGATTTTTGGCTCTGCTCTCGCTCCGGCGTGCGGCCAGAGGAAACTAAGTGGTCTCCCCGCAACCGGCTTGAGGATATCGACATGGACTCCGAAGAGGAAGAAGACGATGTAAGCCTTCATCTAATTAGTATCGGAAATACCCTCGTTCTAACCATCTTTCGGTGCAAGGTGATTCAGGAGCCTGCGATTCCAGCACAGCCCATTCGGCGATTCCGCGAGACGAATCTTCACAGCCGACTACTTCTTCGAGAGTATGGATACTCCTCGCGCACAAGCCGCAGCATGTTCAGGCGTCCGGCTCCCAACCTCCACCCCGATATTGCAGCATTCTGCAGTAGAAGCACCGATGTGATTCAATGCAATGCTTTCCGGAATGAATACCAGCTCATCCCGTTCAGTCTCGCCGTCACGGAAAGTCAGTACACGGAAAGATCTCCATCCCATTGTCTTAATACTGACATGTAGCCACCACAGACCAGGGAAAGATGATAGCAGCCGTTGGTGATGAGGAAGGATATGTTCGGTTCATTACAAGGACAAACGGGGAACTGGGACCGAAATACTTCTGGCAGGCTCATGCCAACGCAATCATGGATCTCGACTGGTCTCCTACTGGTACCCGTCTAGCCACGGCTGCCGGTGATAGGAGTGCCCGAGTCCTCGACGTTCACTCTAAAAGCCCACTCATCAACCTCACGGGAGGCCACGACAGCTGCCTGAGACAGGTCAAGTTCCAACCTGGAGACGCCGCCGGAAATATCCTCGCCACCTCGGATAGAACCAGCAGGATACAGATCTGGGACACGAGGTATAAAAGGTCGACCTGTACAATACCCGAGGAAGTCTTCGTATCACCCGACGGCACCGTCCTCTCGGAATCAACTTCGTCCAACTTTGGTGACCCCATCAACACCATGTGGTCCGCTCATTCCCGCAAGCACGAGAACAATAACTCCGCCTCTGTCACCTCCCTACAGTGGCTCCATCCGGGCCAGTCTCACCTCCTCCTCTCTGCCTCGGAGGCGGACGCTACCATTAAGCTCTGGGACACGAGGTACATTGGCTATACCCGCGATCACAAGCCGAAACCCCTCTCTTACACCGCCCAACCGGCGGACCATGTCCGCCGACCCTACGGCATCACCTCCATGAGCCTAAATACCGACGCCTCGCGTCTCTACGCCGTATGCAAGAACGGCACCATTTACACCTACTCCACGAGCCACCTTATCCTCGGCCACGGCCCGGAGCTCGCCACCCTCGAGCCCCCGCGCCCGAAGAACGGAAGGGAAGCGGCGGGTCTCGGACCTCTGTACGGCTTCCGGCACGACCGCCTGAAGGTGAACACCTTCTTCATCAAGTGCTCCGTGCTCCCCTCCCACGTCCTCGGGACTGAGATCCTAGCCGTGGGAAGCTCCGATACCTGCCCCGTACTGTTCCCCACGGACGAAAACGCCATCCGCGCCAACTGGGGCCTCAACTCCGGCTCCCCCTCCGTGGAGGAAGCCCCCTCCTCTTCGCAGCAGGGCGACTCGCAGACGCCGATTGTCAGGAACGGCACGGCGCTGACGGAGGGGACGTCGCGCGAGGTTTCCTCCGTCAAGTGGACGTCCGGCGGAGACCTCGTCTCGCTGTCGGACGACTACTCCATCCGGTTCTGGGGCCGGGACGCAGAGCACGCCAGGTTCCTGAGGGGTTGTGGTGACTTCGGCGGGGAGAGGTTCGGGTGTGGCTGGGCTGATGTCGGTGCCGACTATGACCGGGATGATGACGGGGGTGAGATAGTCGATACCGGGGTGGAGGAGACGAAGAAGAAGGGGCGGTGGTGGTAGTTTGGGGGGTTTCCCCCTTTTTTCCTCCTTTTCGTTCCCTCTCCTTTCCCCGTTCGATATTTTTTTGGGAGAACTCCTTAGCCGCGCTGTTGTTGAAGATGGTTCGGGTTCCATGGGGCTTTGGTTGATCCACGGGTGGAAGAAGACGGAGAAGAGAGAAAAAAGGGCGGCTGTGGTGGAAGAGACGGACAAGCCTCTCTCCCAAACCCCACAGTTCCGTTCATGATACGGGGAAGAAGAGGTCTTCATGTGATTTCTCACCTGCGTTCCGCGGGCATTACATCGTTTTAGAGTAGTCTTTTTTCTGGGCATTGTACGGCGTTGGAAGAATAGCAGCATTAGATAGATCAGCCTCGACTGGGTCACCCAGCTTCATGAATACTAAGTCCATGAGTCCACAATTTCAATGGGAAAGAGTCCCGTGTACGTCCTCACATATATATATCCTTGAACAAGGTATTGTTCTGTACCGTGAAACTCGGATGAAAGGTCTAATCCAGGGCGGATGTATTGTGTTTACTCACTCGCCCCCGGCCTGTTCTAATTCTACTTATAAAGATACCAAACATCCTGCTTTCTGTCATCTCCAGGAGATATACGTGTCCGTAACAACCCTTCCGCCACCAACCGCTTCGCCAGGTGTTGAGTCAACAGGTCTCACGAATTATAGGGGTTATTATTCGGGCACCCCCTCCTAAACGGCTCGGCTCTGCCAAGGAACACAGCCGTCGTACACATAACCAGCCAAGTAAAGGTCACGAGGATGACCAGACGCGCGAAGAACAGGAGTACCACATCACGAACCGCCTTGCACTGATCGTCCACCTCATACTCTTCCTCCTCATCGGCCCCGTCGAAACTCAACGCTGTCGGGACTGAGTCAATTTTCTCAGGAGGCCTGATCATGGGCGTGGGGATGCGCTTTATCTCGTCCGAGAAACGAATGGGCCTCGACGAATATCCCTTGTCGTCGCTTCGCATGTTATCTTCGTCGGAGGCGTGTAGAAGATCCTGTAACTCATCATCATAGCTCCGGGGGGCTTTTCTCCCCATCCGCTCTTTCATGACAACTACGCTGTCCCTGGGTCCACTGAGCCAATCGGGTCGTCGTGCGATAGGCGATGAACTGCGGGCGACAGCCTTGGTTTCGCTTGGTTTGACGGGGGATAAGAGGCTCTCAAGATGCTCCATAATGGAGAGGATCTCCCCGAAGATGATTGTAGTCTCGTCGACAATATCTTTCTTCTCGTCTTCCGATAGGAGGAATTCAGATTCGAGGAGGCGCTCCTCAAAGGCTACCTTGAAGTCTTCACCATTGTAAATTGCGTCGAACTGTAGGAAGTTCACGGGTGAGGATGACATTGAGCCGAAATCAGTGCCATAGCCAGAGCTATACATGGTTTTTCTCGACTCCTTCTTAGACGTGGAGCCAAGGGTTACTTCCCCGGCGGCTGAAGGTCCCAGGTAAGTAGTCGCTCCAGGCTGGATAGGAGAGACTGGGACGTTCTCCTAGAACGAGCTATCCTGCGATTCGAGGGAGGACCGAATGTAATGCCCACTGGCGAACAGTACCATGTAGAAAACGTAGCCGTATGCGATCAGGATATGTGGGCACTGCTCTACCGTCTCTCGGATGTGACTCGTGAATTGGCTCACTGCGCCGCCTGAAGTAACTATTCTCCGGAGCTCTGCATCAAGCTCTACTAGAGACCAACCTATGAGCCTCTCCAGGTCGCTTCGCAAAGCTTGCGTCCGTTGGAGACCCGGGATTGACAGTTTCGAGAGGACGATCCTGGTGTGAAGAGGGAGATGCGGCCTCTTGAACTTGCCCAGGTGTATCACACCCGAATTCGGCTCGCTGCTGGTTGTTTGAGGAGAGGTCACATGGCTTGAACTGGGCAATCCCTCACTAGGGAGAGTCAGGACGTCTTCCCAGAGTGCCTCAAAGGTCATGTAGATTGGCGCTATGTGGAGGAGCCCTGAGGCGTAGGTCGACGGGTCAGTCGCTTGAGGGGGGAGTGCCAGGGGCAGTCGACACATGATCAGGCTGTCAAGCTGCGTCTGTATGGTTCCTGTGGCGGACCTGAGGGCATCTGCGAGGGGGTGCCGGCCACGTCCGCCGTCAGGAATGTTCCGCGTCGATGGGGACATGGCGAATAGTCGTCGAGTCGAAGAAAAAAGATGTATCTGGGGCGTATGATAGTCTGGAAGGAAGTGGTAGTGTATGTAAGAAGTCGAGGATTGGAGAATCTTTGTGGGGATATAAATGATTCAGCACTAGAGATGCTCCTAATATGCAGGTATGGATATGAGATGAGGTTGAGGCGTGTCGAAGAGGATAGGCAGGCCTTTGTTTCTGTATCAGAGGACGCGAAAGTCGTCAATGTTGGGAATTCTAAGATGCAAGCGGCGCCAAAGGCAGGTAATGAGAGGGATAGGAGAGGACGGCGGAAGGTAACACTGACTCTGTGGCCTTGAAGGGACAAGAAGGTGCGAGTGACCTGTAAAGACGAATCCTTATCTAATGTTGATCGGGTGCCACCTGCAAGGTAGGGGCCGGCCCAGGTGCCTTCCTGGTTATGATGTTGATAAAAATGTATTTGACTAATGTAGCAGGCACTGTTCGCCGTTGTCCGGTCCCCCGCCCCCGCCCGGCCCCCGTGTCCCGGACCCACCCCTCCGTACTATAACCCGGATCTCGGTGGGGACTAACTATGTACGTCCTATGCGCGGCGTAAGGGTGCTTGGTTTTAGAGCGTTGTACGGGGAGCGCTATCCTGGACGCTGCCATGTCAAGCTTGGGAGGGTGACAAACGACATCAACACATGACCAAGCCAGTGAAGGAAAGGATCAAGGAATTTATTTGTGCTAGGAGTTATTTCGGTGGTTCTGGATTCTTTCTTACTTGCATATCATGGTTGGTTAGGCACCATGGCGTCCACCTGGGCCCGTCCTACCCACGGTACGGTCTGACTTTCCCCTCCCTACATAATTCCCGGTCATTCACCCATCATTACCTCCGCAACAATAACAGTTCTAGTCAGAGCATTCGCAGTACTGGGGCAGCATCCTCTGCTACAGTACTATGTCAGATAATCACCGATTGGTGCATGCCTCCCGCTAGTCATATCCGCAGAGGTAGATACCTTTAGGTCATTACCCGGTCTTACAGCAGGCTGAGGAATCCTGATCCTCCGATGCTTCGGGACGGGTGTCGGCACACCTTTCCCCCCGCCTCTTGCCGTCCTCGCCTCGCGGATTTGGAAATATGGACGGGGATCATCTCACCATCGCCGATACCTGCATGGCGAAGCGAACAAGCTGCTGCCGGCAATTTGCTTCAGCCCTCTGGAATCGTGCTTATATCTTCACGGCAACTCAATGGTTACCCATATAAAAGATCAAGGTCAGGACTCATGGATGATGGTCCGACCTACGCTAGCTTCCCTGTCTAGGATCAACCACGGTCAGCGGGCAAAGGAACTGTGTCCGTCCTATTTGTAATATCTAGGAATCTTTCCATCATGCGCCTATTTTACGGGACTGGCCTGTTGGGGTACCTCGGGCTTGTGCAATGCGTCACTGTCAACTTTGACTATGAGTCTATCCAGCTCACGGAGGAAACGGTCGCAGCCTTGCCCGCACTATCGTTCGGGAACACTTCAGACGAGCCCCTGACTCCCCGCAGACCCCGTTGTAAGGTCCACCCGGGTGATAAGACCTGGCCGTCGACAGCCGAATGGAAGGGCTTCAATGCGTCCTTGGGAGGGGTTCTTCTCAAGCCGACTCCGCCAGGCGCCGCTTGTTATCCGGACCATGACGACTACGACCCGGAACGGTGCGACTTCCTGATGGGCGATGCCCGCCGCTCCCGCTTCTGGATCGATAACCCCCTCGGGGCCGTTGTGCAGTGGGCCCAGGGGAATACGTGCCCCGTCGAGGTTGATCCGGCCGGAGAGTGCACGCAGGGGGGATACCCGGCTTATGTAGTAAATGCCACTTCTGTCCGGCATATCCAGATGGCCGTCAACTTCTCCAGAAACAAGAACATTCGCTTGACAGTTACGTGAGTTCCCTCCCTCTAACCCTATTCAATATGCCAAGGCCCTGGCAGGAAGACAATGCTCACTTAGCACCGTAACAGAAACACCGGCCACGAGTTCTCAGGTAAATCGACCGGTTACGGCTCCCTGAGTATCTGGATCCACCACCTCAAAGGAATCGAGCTGCTCGACGACTACACCATCGGCGAATACACAGGGGGCGCGGCCAAAATCAGCGCCGGGTCCGAGGGCTGGGAGGCACTGCGCGTCCAGAACGGATCCAGCCCCGGAATCACCATCATCGCTCCCGGCCAAGGGTCCGTCGGCCTGGCCGGCGGTTGGCTCCAGGGAGGCGGCCACTCCACAATCGCGGGCTACTACGGCCTCGCGGCCGACCAGGTCCTGTCCCTGAACGTCGTCACCGCAGACGGGCGCTTCGTCACGGCCGACGTGCACGAGAACCGCGATCTCTTCTTCGCGCTCCGCGGAGGCGGCGGAGGTGGGTATCACACGAAAGCCCCAGCCGGCCCAACGAACCTCGTCTTTTTTGGAAAGTACGGATAACTCATACACGGGCTAGGCACGTATGGTATCGTTACCTCTGCGATCGTGCGGACATATCCCGCCCACACGTACGTCAGCGGTCTATCGTACTCCTTCACGACCGGCCCGTCAGAGGTCAACGCGAGAGTCTACGACCTCTTTCCCGTCGCGCCATCATTCAAGATCGAGAGCCGCGAGACCTTCTGGGAGGCCTACGCGGAATATTTCGCCTTCACCAAGGAAAGCACCGCCGTCAAGGGGTTCGCATTCGGGGACGTCACGCCCGTAGGGAACGATAGTTACACGTTCGCAAGCATGTTCGCCTTCCCGCAGGCGAGCCCGTCCGAGGCCGAGGCTCTTCTGGAGCCCTTATTCGAGAGGTTTGCCGCGCTAGGCGTCAACATCACGGCGCCAGATGCAGTGAGCGTGCCGTATGCGCGGGTTGTCGACCCGCCCGGCCCAGTTCCAGGACAGGACCTCTTCGCATCAAGGCTGCTTCCACGCTCCCTGTGGGATGATGAGCCGCGACTCGGGGATACCACCCGGGCTATTCGCCAGGCCGTGGAGGAGGGGGGCCTACAGGTGCGCTCTAGAGGCTATAGTCCCACGCTCGCCATCGCGGGCTATCCCACCACAGACGTCTCCTCCGGCATCAACCCTGCCCTCCGCGAAACTGCGATGCACTTGGTAATTGCCGTCACAGGCGAGGGCGTCGTCACGGCGCATTCCAGCCCGGAGGAGTGGCTTGCTTCGCATGCGACGCTGGAGAAGTATACGGGGAACCTGCGGGACTTGACGCCCGACGGGGGCGCGTACGTCAACGAGGCGGACGTGTCGGAGCCGGACTGGCAGCAGAGCTTCTGGGGGAGCAGGTATCCCGAGCTGCTGAAGGTGAAGCGGGAGAGGGACCCATGGGATTTGTTCTGGGGTAGGAGGATGGTGGGAAGCGAGGGGTGGGAGGTCGAGACGCCGGATGAAGTGCCTAGTCAAAACGGCCCGCTGTGTAGGACGGGCTACTCGTATTGACAAGGCTGGGGGTACGATCTCGCTCGGCGCTGGCTTTCTACTCGGCTCTTGACTCGTAGGCAGCCTACCGAGTGCGTGAGGCGCACAATGAACTCAGAGTGAAAAGGACGGAAACGGGAGCTTATGCCCCCCCCCAGTTAAACTCTCACCCAATTAAACTCACAGAGTTCTCTTTGCTCTAAATAACTCAAAATAGAAATTAAGACCCAGTCATTGCGTGTTTTCTCTCCCAATATCCAGTTGAAAGGAACCATGCCCCAACCCTGTCGCGAACGCCCCTCGATGGTAGATGCTAACCTAGCCAACCTAGTAAGAAAACAGAAAAGAAGAAGAAGAAGAAAAAAAAAAGAAGAAAAAGGCAGTGATGGCCACCCTCCTGAAAAAGGCCCAAGTGGTATATAGGCACCCTCTAGTTCTTACACATATCCCCCCCGTCTATGTCATTGACACACCGTGTATCTCAAACACCCCTTCACACACCCTCCCGAGATTCTTCGCCGGCCGCCTCTCCGCCACTGGCAGGAGCATCTGTGGACTCCCGACTCTCGTTGTTGACAAATAGGAAGGACAACACCACGATCGCCGCGCCGACCCAGTATACGGGGCTCGAGTACTGCTTGTACGTGATCATCTCCCCGATCAGGGACAGCGGGATCGTGAGGGACAGGCCGACCGTCACGACGAGCGGGGTGGTAAGGAGCATGGCGTATGCCCAGGAAATGTCGCTGACGAAGGAGGATATCGAGTTTGCCTTGTAGCGGAGTTAGCAAGGCAGGGGTAGCGGTGAGGAGGAGAGATGGGCTGGGCGAAATGGAAAGAAAGGGGGGGGGCGACGTACCAAGATAATCAGCCATATCCTGGCCGTCGGTGGCATCGCAAACTATAACAAGTCCCACGTTAGTAAACCTGAAAGAATAGAAGAAGAAAAAGAAATCACCCCGCCGGCTCAAGGACGGGGAGTTGGTGAAATACTGGGAACGTACCGGCTCCATCCCCGTGAAGTGCAAGATGAAGAACATGGGCCACAGAAGTACCAGGATGAACATCCCCACTAGCCCGAAGAACAGCGGCATGTTCACCTTGTTCTCGTCGCCGACCTTCCTCTTCATGACGGTCACGTACACGCCGTAGATGATGGCGCTCACAAGGGCCATGGCGTCGCCGAGGGCGATCTGCCCAAAGGTCTTGTGCGGGAAGTTCCCCCTGTTCTCATCGCTCTTGCCGGTGAGGTCCACCGTGGAGATGAGTATGACGCCCGTCAGCGATGCCAGCACGCCGATGAGCTTCCTCGTCGTGAAGGCCTCGACGCGCAGGAGGGAGCAGAGGATGAGGGTCCAGACGCTGCTCGTCGACGTCAGGATGGTCACGCTCGCGACGCTGGTGTACTCCAGACACGCCGAGGCTGTGTAGTTCGCCATGAACCACAGCATGGAGAACTCGAGGCTCAGCTTCGTCGTCTCCAGGAACGTGAGCTTGTCATCCGCGTCGTCGAGCGGCGCGTCGATAACTTCGAAGCTGCCCTCGTCGTCGCTGAGGAGGCGCTCGCCCGCGGTAGCGTCGGGGTCTTCGTCGGAGGGGCGTCCTCCGTGAGACTTGACGCCCGTCTTGTACTCGCGGTAGACCAGCGCCGCCTCGTTCTTGAAGTGGACGAGCCCGTGCTTGGAAATGTAGCGGAGGGTTATCCCTAGGAGGGAGAAGGCGAATATAGAGCTGTTGACGTAGACGACTAGGAAGGGCTTATCGTACGAGTTGTCGGAGAACATGGACTGTGGGGGACTTTGTTAGTTTCCATGCCGTAAACGCCCAGGTTGGGGGATCCATCCCAGGAGGGGAGGGAAAGAAAAGGAAAAAGGGGGGGGGGGGGGTGGGTGGGGACCTACACTCGCTAAGAAGTTCGCAAGTGTCCAGAGGAAGACGGTGATCGTGAGACAGGATATCCCGAGTGTCCTCCGCCCGTAGTGCCCTAGGCCTAACCGTTCCAGGAAGTCTGACTTCTCGCCCCGCTTCTGCTCGGAGTCCTGGAAGGAGAGGCGGTGGTCATCCTCGCCGGTGCTCGATACTGAGAATGACGTCCTCGGCTGTCCATGTGAGTGTTGGGAAGGTGCTAGCTCCGCGGGGAGCATAGGCTCCGTGTGTGCCATGGCGACTGGAGGGGCCGACGGGTCGACAACGGAGGTGGTAGATGGTATCGGGAGCCAAGGCCCGGGGAAGAGGATGCTAGGATGTCACCTTGTCCTCGCTTTCATCGGGGCTCGACGGTAATGTCCTCGCGGCATCCAAGGGGGGGCGGGGGGCAGGGGGGAGCTCGTGAGGAGCTCGTGGGTATTCGTGGTCGGTGATGGTGGTTGGTGTCAATGTCGGTATCGGTGTCAGCGCGGAGTGTGCGGCACGGGGCTTGGTCGTGTGGGCGTCGGCTTGGCTCGTGCTACCACTACCGCATTGCTTTCTGGCGGTCAAGTTGGTCGCGGTTGCGAGACGAAAGGTAAGGTCGCTCGCTGGGTTGCTGTTGCGCTGCGGGCTGCGGGGGATGGGCAGGGGCGGTGTGAGGTGTACGAGTACGAGGAATATGCGATTCTGAGATGGAGCACTTGAGGAGTCGAACATTAATTACGTATGTTGGAGATTGGGGTACCTACCAATACCAGGGATGTATCCCGAAATTTTGACCCTAGTTCAAGATTAGCGCAGGTCATCCTGAAACGCCACGCTCAGCCAGTTGGTTAGCGTACAAGCACACTCCAGAGTAGACAACGGCGTCATGTTTCGGGCACGTTTATTATTACCTTCCTCAGACCTCCCTCTATTGCATACTTGGAGGCAGATATGATCCCTAGGTCAAAGGCGGCGGACCCAGCATCTCACTGTACTGGGTGTACACGCATCTCGGCCGAATTAGCCAAATCGGAAGGACTAACTAATAGCACAAGTAAATAGTCTTTAGAGTGTGGTCATCCGAAGCTTCCTATGGCGAAGCTTCCTATGGAGCGTGACAAGCACTTGTACAAGTAATGCACTATTTCACCATCCTAGCAAGGTATGGTGGGTTTGTGGTGCGTTTCGGGGGCTCTCCGTACAGGGAAATGCGTAATATGACCTTGCATATGCACATGTATGCATCGTTGGTTATCAGATCTCACGCACGGATTCCAACCCATTCAGTGGCCCTGGAGCTCACCCCGGGCCTCCGCGAGACCGGTCACTCTCAGAGAATGGAAGTCTTTCACAACAGGTATCGGTAATATACGGATATTATCTGGACATCTCTACCCTCAACGTCCCTCCACCGATGCGCGTAGGGTCAGCGCCCAGCCGTCACGCAAAACCCTCGTAATAAACAAAAACGTCATGGAACTAGAGACAAAGGGAAGCCTCAGAAAACAATATGCTACACCCTGTCGCGGCCAGCTCACTAGAGACACACGATAACTCTCCCCGGGCTGCTACCGTCAACTAGCCATGAAAAAAAAAGATCAGGAAACAGGAAACTTCAGACTTCACTTCACCTCACGAATGGCCGTGAAACAATCAACCTATCGAGATCCAACCCCGCTTAACATGCGCACCCATCACGGTCGTTGTCGATGTGGATGTTGATGGGATCCTGGAAGTCACCGCTAAACTCCTCAGACTCTTCTTGTGCGAGGGCGTTTCGGGCAATCACTGTAGCAGCGTTAGTCACTGTATTGTTCCTCTACGGTTGACCTTTTTTTTGGGGGGGGGAAGGGGGGGGCTCACCCTCGAAAGCCTGTTCGACATTGATGGCCTCCTTGGCACTCGTCTCGAAGTACGGGACTCCACCCTTGGACTGGCAAAAGGTCATCGCGCGCTTCGTCGAGATGACGCGCTTGCTTTCCTCGACATCGACTTTGTTCCCGAGAACCACCTGTCCCGCATATTAGTCGTGATCTTTTTGGTCCCAAACTCCATTGTCGGGGGGTATGAACATACGAATGGGAAGTTCTCGGGGTCCCGCGGTGACGCCTGGATTAGGAACTCGTCCCTCCAGCTGTCTAGTGCGTCGAAGCTCTTGGAGTTGTTGACGTCGAAGACCAGGACGCAGCAGTCGGCCCCGCGGTAGAAGGCGACTCCTAGGGACTGGAATCTCTCCTGGCCCGCGGTATCCCACAGCTAATCAGCAGCCCACAGTGTTAGCAGGACCGTCCTTCCGTATATATATTCCTGGCCCCTAGCGAGTGTATATTCCGTTCCGTACCTGCATGGTGACTTGGCGGTCGTCAACGAGGACCTCTCGCGTGAGGAAATCGGCACCGATGGTCGCCTTATAGCTCCCGCTGAACTTCTTGTTGACCTAATTCACTCGCGAGTTAGACAACGGCGCGCCGGGCGGGATCAACCCCTATTCTTCATGGGGAATAAGGCACCATACATATTGGTTCATCAAGCTCGTCTTCCCAACCCCACTGTCCCCAAGAACGATAATCTGCGCAACAACATTTCTCGTCAGCGCCTCCTAGCTCCGATGGCCGGTGTCGTCAGGGCGATGCGTGCGAACCTTGAGGAGAACCTTCTTCCTGGTCGACATGGTGAGTTGTGGTTTTTTGTGTTGGCGTGGCGGTATTAACGTCGATGAACGTCGGATGGGAGCTTCTGCGACCGAGCTCCTAATGTGTTGCTTTTTGGGCAGCTACTCGCGATGTCTCACGTGGAAAATCAAGGGTATCGGAAATACAGGAAGCCGAGGGGAGGCGGCGATATTTTAAAACAAGCTCGATCTGTTGTTGCCTGGTCACAAGGGTGCTTGGTACGCTAAAGACTCGGGATTGGACTCGTGCGTAAGTGATGGGGAGTATCGAGGTTGACAAAGACGGAGGTTGGAGGCTGAAGAGGATGGAGGCTGGAGACTGGAGGCTGAGGGCGGTAAGGAAAGCTGCTGTTAGGGGTCTTATCGGCTAATCATACATTGCCCGACCCCATTTGGGCCGCCTATCTGTGGCGGCAAGGGCGGGATTCCTGCATGCTGTGGGGAACTCAGGAACGCTGTGACGGCCACTGAGCTCGGCATGGCGTCACCGGCCAAACGGGTAATACATCACACGTGATGCTAAATAGTGAAGGTGGACATGCTCCTGATGAGTCAACCAGCACATGAGAGCCCACCATTGGATGGTGGTCAGGTAGGCGTCAGGTACTGGAGTACGGATAGGAACGTACCTAGCTAGTTAACATTGACCCCCGTACCTAGTATTCGCCCCACCTTTCCGACCAAGGCATGAATGTGCTCAGCCGGTCTTCCTTTTCCTGTGGAGGAAGCACACCGACGGTGAACAGCCGAAGTACGTCAAGATGCCTGGAAGACATCAGGCTCGCCGCAGCTGCTGGTCAGGGTGAAGCGACCACCCGCTCCCCTTCAGCTCTAATGGAACCCCGGTCGCCAATCAGTTTCAATGGCGGATGAAGACTTATTCGGAAAGGCCCAAGGCCTGAGCGACCTGGAGCTAGCCTTCCTCCTTTGTCTGATGAGCCGCGAGCATTGCATCATCAGCTCGATCCCCTCGGCCCTCGACGACCTCGTGCAAGAGCTTCAATTTGTTCGTATCAAGCCTTGGTCTCGCCCGTCCCTTTCTCCCCAGCCCTGGCCCCTAACCCCACACTTCTATCAGGCTCCGAATTAACTCGTGTTGTATACAGATAGCATCAAAGACCTTCGGCCTCGTGTCCGTCGTAATCAACTGCTGCCCCACCACGACCCTCGATGACTTCGTCGCCGCTCTCCTCCTCCCCAACACTCCAACCCCCCACCCAACCCGGTCCTCCTCCCCCTTTAAATCCCGCTCAGATGCCTCCTACTTCAACCCTCACTCCCGCTCCGGCATCGCCCCCCTCTCGCCGATAATACCGCACCCGACCTCACCCGGCCAGTCCGGCCAGACCCTCTTCATCCCCGAGGTCGTCCTCGCCCGTAACCTCGACCGCGCGCCGAAAGCAGTCCAGATACAGGCCCTCGAACTCCTCCGGACCCGGAGGATATTCACCCGCACGGCGGTGCAGACGGCTCCCAAGACCTTCCTATTCGTACCGTTACTGGGCGCCGAGTCCGGCGGCGCCGCGCGCGTCACGCCTCACCTGAACGACTTCTTCTTCTTGGCGCACTGGCACGACGTCGAGGATGGGCTCCCCTACCTAGAGGAGGCTGAGGGGGGCGAGGGATGGGGAGAAGATGCCGAGACGGCCTCGACGGCGAGCGTGGTGAAGAGGAGTACGCCCGGCGGTCCTAATAACGACCAGAGCGCCGAACCCCTACTCTCCGAAGGCGTAAGCCCTCCTCCCCGCCTCCCGCGGAAGCGTATTGGGGTCACAATACTGACTCCCATCCCATAATAGGATATAAGCCGCCTAGCCTCCCTAAGCCGGACGACCCGCCTAGATATAGACGTCCACCGCTACCAGATGAACCTCGTTTCCTTCCTACGCATCCACCGCGCCGTGGCCGGCGGCATCTCCTATGCCGCCACGAAGCACTTCGACCAGCTAATGCGGTGCCTCGCACCCCTCCACGGCATCGACTTCGTCACGCCCGCGCTCGTCGCCCTCGCCGCAAGGAAGGTCTACCTCCACCGGATCGAGATAGCGGCGCCGGCGGAGGAGAGGAGTGTACAGTGGGGGAGCGACATCCGTGCCGTCGAGGTGCTGCTGGAGGGCATTGGCCCGGAGGACGTGATCGAGGATGTCCTGGGTATGGTCACAGCTCCGGTGTAATGATCAGGATTTTCGTTAAGAAGAGTCTCTTTCTCTCTCTTTCTTCTTCATTAGAAATGAGTAATTGGTACACAGTCTTACACCTGAAGACCACCGCCGTTGGATAACATCCCCCCCTCCTAACTTGTGCTTCTTCCCTTGCCGTTCAACTGACGTTAAAACCCCCCTGTTCTTGGCCTGATGCCGTTCGTTAATTAAATAGATACCCAAGAAAAATTAAAGCCCCTATGCGTTTCCCCATTTCCACCCCATAACTTAGATAATAGTAGAAGAAATTCTTTTTTCTCGTAAAAAAGGGGGAATAATGAGGCCAATCTAGAACACCTCCTTAATCTTGCACTCCCAGCCGGAGCCGGGGGCGAGGTATGGTAGGCTGGCGCCAAGGCACCACCCAAGCTCGTTGCCGTCGATCTTCTTCGCGATGCGTACCTCCCGGTCGATAGGCATCTCGTATCCCGTGTGGAGCAGAGCCAGCATGAAGCTGAGATCAAGGCAGGACTCGGGCCTGTCGCGCAGCTCCTCGAGAGCGCCGGGGATGCTGGAGAAGACGTCCCAGCCGGGCTCTCCGGCGCATACGGTGCCGGTGAGGTCGTGCATCTCGCGGAGGTTGAAGGAGTCGGGCATACCGAGGGGCTTGGTACGGTCGTAGAAGTACGAGAAGGCGTAGACGTCCTCCTTAGGGAAGGTCTTGGACAGCTTAGGCTGATGGACGCCGTTGAAGGAGCAGGGGGCGAGGGCGCACTCGGCGTCCTTCATGAGGATCTTCTCGGCAAGGTTGCGGCACTGCGCCGGGGAGGGGCTCGAGGGGCCGGTCATGTTGAAGGTAGCAGTTGCACCGAGGGGGTGGTTCTCGCTGAGCTTGACCTCGACCTCGGTGGTCTGGTCAGGGGTAATGCAGGGGTTGATGACGGGCTTCGTGTGCCAGTCGCCGGTAAGCTTCTTCTCTTCGTAGATGGCCTCGACGAGGGTGCGGTGGACGGCCTCACGGGCGGCCATGAGGCCGTAGCCGAGGTGAGAGTGCTGGTAGAGGGTGAACTCGCGGCCGCCGAAGGAGAGCTCATACTTGTGGTCGCCCTCGGCGAGCGTCTCGGGGATGGCACCCGCGACGGCGTCCTGGAAGCTCGGCTCGAAGACGATCTGGGTAGACCCGCCGCCAAGATCGAAGACGGCGGCCGTGGGGGTCTTTTCCGGCCCGCCGATCTTACCGAGGAGGTAGTTGGCAGTGATCCATGCGTAGACGCCCTCGTCGGACCCGTCCATCATAGCGACACCGCCCTTCTCCTTAGAGACGACGGGGAAGGGGTACTTAGTCTCCAGGTTGTTCCTGACGGTTTCAAGAATCTTGTCTGCCTTCTCCTTGCCGATCATGCGGAGGCCGGCCGTAGCCTTGACGGCGATGGGGCTGCAGCTCTTGAGGGCATCGGGGACAGTCTTCATCGCGACATCCAGGAGGGGGCCCAGGGTGCGGGCGGCCGCCTCCGGGTCGTCCTTGTACTTGCTCAGGCCGCCAACCTCCTTTTCGGTCATCGCAAACTCCTCGTGCTCGAGCTTGGGGGTAGGCCCACAGTTGTTGAACTTGTAGACGTGGATGCGAGAGCCGGTGCTCCCAGCGTCGATCATCAATACATACTGGACGATGGGCTTCGACGGCGAGCTGGATTGCGTGCACTGGTCGGATCCGTACGAAGAGTCGGAGGGAACTTGGCCCTTGCCTGAGGGTGACTTGGTTCCAGCTATCGAGCGTAATTCGAGTCAGCATTCAGCCCAAAGCAGTGTCGCGAGACCGAGCAAGTCTAGAGGGAAAGACACAACGGAGACATGAACATACCATCATTGTAGATGTCCACGCCCTTGGGCGATAGCCAGTAGAAGAAGACGAGCACGACGAACACTATCGCCGTGGTCTTCACCCAGCGGGTCTTCTGTGCTTGAGACATCCAGACGGCCTTGACACGCGCGAAGAATCCCAGATCCTGGTGTCTGTATCGAGCCCGCTTCTCGAAAGGGTCTTGTGCGACTTGCTTCGTTGGCAGCGAAACCGATGTTCTCCTCATAACCTCTGTCAGGGACGACTAGGCGCGGCGAGTTCGATATCGGTCGAGGGATTGTGGGTGCGCGAGAAACGCCTGGTAAAACGAAAGATAGAAAGGAATGAAAGAACGAGAGCCACGGGGAGCGAGGGCGTGGTGGTGCTGAACGAGGGAGGATGGGAAGAAGAAGAAAGACAGATTCGGGTACAATTCTGTACTACCAGCCTTGGTTCCCTGAAAAATAGCCCCCTATGACTTGCCTGGTCGCAGAAAATATGGATCAAGGACAGGGGACGTGGCGCAAAATTTACTAAGAGATAAAGGAGGCGAAATAGGGGGGAGGCGCTGCGGGTTGGGTCCCACTGCCCCAAACCTGGAGGTGGGACATGAAGTTACTGACCAATCTGGTGCTCGAAAGAGTGAAACTGCCGTAATACGCGTCGAAAGGTGTCCATTAAGATCCCTGTTTGGAAAAATACAAGGTACTAGCTACTATATTGGGGAAGGTTTCAGGTACTAAATCCCTGATCCCTCAGGTACAAGGTACAAAGCGCTAAATGGTTGGAAGAGATGAGATCTAATATGCTTATGCATGTGCCTTGCCACCAACTCGAATGCTTGGACTATTAGTGCGGAATATACAAGTTCCAGCCCACGCCAATGATTCAGAGCGCGCCCGCAAAGTCCGCCTTCATCATCGCCACTTCCGTTGCGGTAGTAGTTACTAGTGAACATACAAACAAGCCCTAGAATCGTTAAGAGGATAGCCTAACCCGACGACTCTATTTTCATTCCCGCGACTGCCCCGAAAGTCCGAGGAAGCTAGCTGTAGTACGGAGTAGAATAGTGGAAGGCTGTGTTTTGGTAGAAGGCTCTAATCGTGGAGAGTCGCAAGCTGTTGCTGCCTTT
Source organism: Cephalotrichum gorgonifer (assembly GCA_900312665.1). Classification (NCBI taxonomy): domain Eukaryota; kingdom Fungi; phylum Ascomycota; class Sordariomycetes; order Microascales; family Microascaceae; genus Cephalotrichum; species Cephalotrichum gorgonifer. The sequence continues at coordinate 666,828 of ONZQ02000004.1, read as the reverse complement.
GAGGTTGTCTATCAGTGGTATTGAAGTATCCGACTCACCCGCAACCTCAACACCTCATCTGCCACTTGCGAGGATAACGACTATTCTTAACAGCACTCCACTGTCAGTACCTGCGGATACTCTTCACTAGGGAGGGATAGTACATTTATCCCCTTCCCCTTATATTTTCATTCTCGACGTCGTGGACCTTTCGTCCATTACGTGGGACAGCCGTTATTATTCAACATCCGTCTCGAGACTTATCTCGTCCGCTGAGCAGCATGGATGTCCACCTCCTCGTCTACGACCTCTCGCAGGGCCTTGCGCGCAACATGTCCATGGGTATCCTGGGGTTCCAAGTCGATGCCATCTACCACACATCTATCGAGCTGAACGGCCGTGAATATGTTTACGACGGTGGTATCGTAGATATTGTCCCCGGGAGCTCGCACCTTGGCCGACCTCTAGAACGCCTCTACCTGGGCAAGACGGAGCTCCCTCTGGATGTCATCGACGAGTACCTTGACTCTCTGAGACCGATCTTCACAGCGGAGGTAGGCCTATCCTATGTCGATCGAAGCCAGGACCTGCTGACCCTCGTTCCCACAGGCATATGACTTGTTCAGACACAACTGTAACAACTTCACAGACTCGTTTGCTACCTTCTTAGTGGGCAAGGGAATACCAGACCACATCTTAAACTTGCCGCAAGCTGTGCTGGATTCTCCCATGGGTAGGATGCTGCTCCCTCACCTTACCCAAAATGTCAACGCCGCCAGACAGACCGGGTCGATCCTCGGCATCCAGAATAACAACGGGGCCGCTCCTGTATCTAATGGCCAAGAGAGGAGAGGGCATCCTCATCAGCAACTCAACCTTCCCACCTTTGTCAATGCGCCCAAAGAGCCAGTGGTATATTCCAAAACGCCGCCCATCCCCAAACTCTTGGCCAAGATGGGGTCCGCCGCTCAAGATCCCGCCGTGGCCGATCTGAAGACATTTATTGAAGCGCGAGACACCTCGGGTGCGGCGAATGCCACCCTCCCCGACGTGAAAAGGGTCGCCCTTTTCGTACAGCAGTCGGTGCGCTCCTTGCCATTGGAAGTCCTATTTTCTGTGGTAGACCTATTCCGGTGTGCCCTCGTGGATCCCAGGATAAGTGCCTTCTTCGCGGAGGAGAAAAATCACGAGACGATCTCTAGCGTCCTCGAGGTCGTCCTCGAGGCGGCCAGCTGTCCCTACGCACTCCGGCTCGTCACCCTCCAGATGGCCTGCAACCTATTCACATCCCCCCTCTACGCCGACGAGATACTATCTACCGAAGCCCAAAGGGTCCAAATCGTCCGCCTCATCTCCTCCAGCTTCCTTGACGACGCGCATACGAACACTCGCGTCGCAGCCGCCTCCCTAATGTTCAACCTCATCCTCGCCCATCGGCGCGTGCGGGATGGGAAACACCCCCACGGGAATCCCTTGCCAGAGGCGGACCAGATCGAGTTGGCGGCGTCGGCACTGGAGGCCATCCAGCAGGAGGAGGAGTCAGCGGAGGCGCTGCACGGCATGCTCGCCGCGCTAGGACATCTTGTCTACGGATCTCCCGTAGACGGTGAACTTGCGGATTTGCTGAGGACTCTAGAGGCACAGGCTACGGTTGTGGGAAAGAAGGGGTTCCCGGAGGAGAAGTTGATTCAGGAGGTAGGGAGTGAGCTTTTGGGTAAGGGGTTCGGAACGCCATGAGGGCTTTGTAGGTCATAATAACGATACCTAGATAAGTATCTAAGCGGCTCATAGCGCATGAAGAAATAGACACCTTGTGAGCAGCAGTTCTAGTACAATGACCACGGCTTGCTATCAGCTCAGAATCGCAAACGATGGAACCTTCGTAAATATACACATGTCAACACCTGCCCACGCTTGGGTATTCACGATCAAAGTTTCCCGATTAGTCATCACTAACCGAATTTTTGGGACAGACCAAGACTATAAAACTAAGGCGGTGGTCCCTTCCTTACTAGACTTTCCCTCTTTCTCCTTTCTTCTCCATCAAAAAGCAAACAACTGAGCCGCCACGACCGACATTCCGCACTTCACAATGCCGTGTTGCCTTTCCCCTTTACGGGAAATGCTCAGGAGAAGGAATCTCAGCCCTTGATAGGAAGTCTCTCGCCGTATGTCTGGTCGACGAAGAGATGCCAAAAGACGGGGCATATCACATTTTAAATACAATACCTGTAGTAATTTCTCTAGCTGGTCAACCGGACCGGGGGGTGGGGTATGAGCGTAAGCACACCCGGCCTCGGGGATGGAGGTATTGCGGGCAACTTCGTTGTTGCCGCGCGAGGTGTTTCTCCTCAAGGAGGAAAGTGATCATCCGTCGTGGATCGGGAATCTGCGTATGAACCGTTTGCCAAGCTACTCGACAACTCCTGTGGTGAGAGCTTCGGGGTTGTGTGGCTTCAAGGTTGTCGATGTGGAGAATCCACGAGTAAATCGACGCGACAAAGGAAAAAAAAAATTACCCCAGCCATTGGGTTCTATTCTGGGTCTGTCAATGGAATCGTAGAAGCCAAGATTTTGCTTCTTTCGGTATTGTTGATGGAATCGTACGAGTAGATTGCAAAGATTTGGATTCAAGATCCGTCGTTCTCGTTCTCGTAAGCCAGTCAAGTCAGGCGTTCCTGGCGCGGGATTTACAAATCTTCGTGGGGAAACCTGGTTTTCACCTTACAGGCTACGCATGCCGCCTCGCCTCTTTCTTCTTCTTCTTTCTTGAAACATTCCACGTACCCCACCAGGAACCAGGGAGAAACTCTCCGTTGCCCCTCCCCCTCCACATTCGTTCCATCGGGTGTCGACATTTACGAGCTGCTCTCCCTCTCTCACTCCCTCGAGGCAGTGTCGGGATTAGGAAGGCACTCTTGCTATACATACCCTCTTAAGCGCAAAGGGGAAGAGGAAGAAGAAAGGAAAGGCAACAAAAGCAACGCATATTACGCACACACTCGCTCATCATGGCGCCCATCCCAATCACCATAATAACGGGTTTCCTCGGCTCGGGCAAGACGACGCTGATCCTCAACCTCATCCCACAGCTCCGTACAGCCAACCCGGACTACAGGCTCGCGCTCCTAAAGAATGAGTTCGGCGATCTTGCCGTCGACTCGCAGCTGGCGTCGTCGAGCGCCATCTCCGGCGTGCAGGAGCTACTGGGTGGCTGTATCTGCTGCAACCTCGTTGGCCAGCTCGGCGATGCACTGAAGGAGCTCAGCGACAGCGAGCAGCCGCCGAACAGGATCGTGGTTGAGACAAGCGGATCCGCGTTCCCGGCGACTCTCGCGCTGGAAGTAAACAGGGTGGCCCGGGAGACGGGGAACTACGTGCTCGACGGAGTGGTGAGCGTGATCGATGTAGAGAACTGGAAGGGGTACGAGGATACGAGCTACACGGCGAGGATCCAGGCGCGGTACACGGACCTGGTGGTGTTCAACAAGTGGGAGGTGTGCTCGGAGGACAGGTTCGACGAGTGCCGGGACAGGCTGGGCGACCTAGAGGTGGACGTCGCGTGGGTGAAGAGCAGCAAGGGGTGGGTGTCCGCGGACCTGGCCTTCGGGATCGACGGCGCGCTGGCGAGAAGCCTCACGGAGGGGCCTGGTGACGGACACGCCCACGGTGACCTCGACGATCACGGGCACTCCCACAAGCACGATCACCAGACCGAGGTAGAGGTGCTCTCTATCGAAGTCAAGGGCCCGCCAGATTCTGCCGTCGACACGGCTCAGGTCCTAGCGCTGCTGAAGGCGGCGCCCAGGGACGAGGTCTACAGGATCAAGGCCGTCCTCACGCTGGACTCCGGGCCGACGAACTCGGACGACGACAGCGGCTTGCCGACGCCGCCTCACCCCGGCGGCCGGTACATCTTGAACTGGGCGTTCGGAAGGTGGACGTTCACGCCCGTGGCCGAGGACGTCGCGGAGCATGAGTCGAGCCGGCAAACGTTGCTGCGCATGACGATGATATTGGCGAGGTACGAGAGCACTAAGTGGAAGAAGAAGTTGGAGGCGGGGGGGTTACTGGGCTTGGCGGGGGGGAAGGAGGGAGAGCTGGCCGTTACGAAGATACTCTGAGCCACGATTGCCATACGCTCGTAAATGATGATGAATAGAAGCCATACAGAGTAGATAGCGCAAGATGATACCGAATGCGGAATAAGTCGTTCCGAGTGCAGGATTCGAGTGGGAAGTCACACCCTGGAAGCGCCAAGAGAAGAGGACGGGATGTGGTGCTGTCGAAGATGCCGTGAGTTCCATGCCATGGAAACATAATCCAGGCAGCATCCATTCGCACCCCTGTTGACAGCCTTAACTCCGTTGGATCAAGCTCGCATATCTCGCACCTAACCGGCACCACGGCAGGCAGCATGTGTGGCACACACGGTCCAACCGTTTCACGGATGTACAAGTACAAGTTTTGTGTTTACCACCGTTATAGCTGCCGTGTTAGCCGGTACAAGTAAGTGGGCGGAATAACGCCGGCCACGATTGAATTAACCCCCTGCCCCTTCTCTCTTCTCTCTCGCCCTCGAACCTTCCTGGGAAGGAAGGCCCCCGATGCATGACCTCTCCCGCGCTCAGAGCCGTGATCAGTACCCCTGTTAGGCAGCGAGCGATGTCACTTCGCAATACTCACGTCTGGTGACGACGGCGGTCTGTCTCTGATTATTCGTGGTCGTACAACCTTAAAGTCTGGGGAATTTGGTGCGGTATCGGATCTCGATTTGGAAATGGGGAAATGGGGAAGTGCGATAAAGGCAATAAACTTTTATCCTTCTCCGAGAATGCTTACAAGCGGAGGGATGAAAAGTGTCAGCGGGCCCCTCCCTCATGTGGTACTTCAATACTTATTGATTCCCATTCTGGATCTTGTTCTTCTCGTTCCTGGGATGCTTCCTCATTATCCTTGCCGTTCCCGTTCGTTCCCATCTCGTTCCCACGCTTGGCAGACAAAATAGTGGGACATCCCACTCGATTTCGGATATAACTTGGTGTAAACCCCGTTTAGGTTCTTACAGGTTCCGATTGCGCAATTTTGTAGGTGTGGGTACTTACTTGTACCGATTTCAGGGATGTGTCCCCATTATTAATCCAAGTTCACGAACGCCCAATTGGTGACAGGAGGCTTTTCTAGGCGCATTTCTTGACGAACTAGTATTGGCCCTCGTGGCTCTTGGAATAAGCAAGTACTCGTATGGTAATAGGAGACTAGTGGCTGTCCTGGGCAAAGTATCGGAGTCCGGTCGCCGACATTGCCGACTCTTAGCGGCGGGGTGTACCCGATGGCGTGGGCACGTCCTCATCCTTGCAAAAAATGGACCAGCTCCTTCGGCTTTCTCGTTCGTTCCGTACCTAATAATACTGGCGTACTCGTATACAAGTACGGGTACTTGGGCGCATCGATGTCTCTGATTTATAAACTTGCTGCTTCCTTCTCTGGTGTTATCTATTTGTGCTAACTGGACTTCGGTGATTCTTCCGCCCATACTTTATTAATAGATTTGGAGTGTTCTCTTCTTCTATAATCGCATTCGCAGAGTCGCTACTCGCTTTTCACGTACTTTTTTTTTCCCCACAGGAAAAGAGGAAGGTACAAAGAAAGTCGTTACCTCGCCAAAGATATAAGTCGAGGAACGACCAAAACTTGGCTGATCACCGCGATCCTTGTCCGATCAACCTCGCCTGTCCACCACCGCGCGCGGCGCTGCAGGGCCGATTAGAGGTTTTACCGTATCATGGTAGAACTCGACGAGAAGCCCGAGAAGGCCTCGGATCCACAGTCTGAGTCCGCCCAGCCCGCCGCCATAACGAAAGAGGAGGACTTGGACCGTATAGATGATGTAGAGAAGGAGGCCTTAAAGGCCGGGGCAGAGTCGGCCGCGCGGGACCCGGCGTTAAAGCTCACAAAGAGTCACGCAACTGACGCCTCGGCGACTACCCAGGCTACGGCGCCACCAAGCGTGAAGCAGCCCGAGAAGAGGTGGTACCGGAAGCTCAACCCGCTCAGATGGGGCTCTATTCCTCCTGTTCCGACGGAGAAGAGGCCATCTCCGGAGAACACGGCCTCGTTCTTGAGCCTTCTGACTTTCAGCTGGATGGGTCCTTTGATGACTGTAAGCAACACCCCCTTTACCCATTAGCCCAGTGGTTCAATGGTTCCCCCTGAGACACCATGTGCTTATTCCCTTTCCTCTGCAGACTGGCTATAAACGACCTCTGGAACGGAATGACCTGTGGACCGTCAACCCGGCTAGGGCCGCCGAACCCATGACCGAGAAGCTCCGAGAATCCTTTAAGACGCGCAGCGAGAGGGGCGATAAGTACCCGCTCCTATGGGCTATCTTCGAGACTTTCCGTTTCGAGATCTGGATCGGTGCCGTGGGAGCGTTTTTCTCCCAGATCTTCATGGTCCTCGCGCCCTTCACCCTCCGCTTCCTCATCCAGTTCGCCACAGACGCGTACGTTGCGAACATGATCGGCGGCTCAGCGCCCTCCATCGGCAAGGGGGTCGGGTTCGTGCTAGGGATCACGGCCATGCAGGTGTGCCAGAGTATGAGTACCAATCACTTTATCTACCGCGGCATGATCGTCGGAGCGGAGGTGAGGGCCGTTCTTATCGGGCTTATTTTCGAAAAGTCCATGGTCCTGTCTGGACGTGCAAAAGCAGGAGGCGCCGAGGACAGCCCTGACGTCCCAGGAGGGCTGGACGACGCTGGCGCTCCTAAAGCTTCCAAGAAGGCGTCCAAAGAAAAGAAGGGGGGCGGAAAGGGGGGGTCAGATGTGGCCGGTGACGGCACCGGCTGGGGAAACGGCCGCGTTGTCAACCTGATGAGCGTTGATACCTACCGAATCGACCAGGCTTCCGCGCTCTTCCACATGATATGGAGCGCGCCGGTGTCCCTCCTGCTCACCATCACCGTCCTGATCATTAACCTAACCTACAGCGCCCTGGCCGGATGCGCCCTCCTGGTGGTGTCACTGCCTCTCCTGATGCGGGCAATCCGTGGCCTCTTTGCGCGCCGCAGGAGGGTCAACAAGATTACCGACCAGCGTGTCGGCCTGACCCAGGAAATCCTCCAGTCCGTCCGGTTCGTCAAGTACTTCGGCTGGGAGAGCGCGTTCCTCGGGCGCCTCAGGGAGATCCGCGACCGCGAGATCCTCGGCATCCAGTTCATCCTCTCCATCCGGAACGCCATCAACGCCATCAGCTTGTCGCTTCCCGTCTTCGCAGCCATGCTCTCGTTCATTACTTACTCCCTGACCGACCATGACTTGCGCGCGGCCAATATATTCTCCTCGCTGGCCCTATTCAACAGCATGCGCCTCCCGCTCAACATGCTCCCGCTCGTCCTCGGGCAGGTCGTCGACGCGTGGTCCTCGATGAAGCGGATCCAGGAGTTCCTGACGGCGGAGGAGACGGTGGAGGATGTAATCTACGAGCCTGACGGGGATAACGCGCTCGAGATGCGGCACGCGTCCTTCACCTGGGAGCGGACACCGACCCAGGATCCGGAAGCCACCGTCAAGGGTAAATCCACGACCAAGCAGGCCGAGTCCGGCGTCGAGAAGCAACGGGCGTCGTCGGGAGACGAAACCGAGGGCTCCTCGACCACGGTCGCCGAGAGGGAGCCGTTTAAACTCCGCGACCTGGATTTCTCGGTCAAGCGGGACGAGCTTGTCGCCGTCATTGGGACGGTCGGAAGCGGAAAGACTTCGCTGCTCGCTGCCCTCGCTGGGGATATGAGGAAGACGGACGGCGAAGTTATTCTCGGCGCGTCGAGGGCGTTTTGTCCCCAGTCTGCCTGGGTCCAAAACACCACTGTTCGCGAGAACATCTTGTTCGGAAAAGAAATGGACAAGGAGTGGTACCAGGAAGTTATTCGTGCGTAAGTCATCAGAACATACTCCGGAACCCCCCC
>ONZQ02000004.1:618046-658860 GCA_900312665.1 Cephalotrichum gorgonifer | reverse complement strand
CTCCACCCCTATCATCTAGGAGGGGGCGGCGCGGATTTGTGGCTGACAACGCTGACATCTTTTTCTAGCTGCTCGCTTCAGCAGGACCTAGACATGCTGCCAAATGGAGACATGACCGAGATCGGCGAGCGAGGCATCACCATCTCCGGCGGCCAGAAGCAGCGGCTTAACATTGCGCGAGCGATTTACTTCAATGCTGACATCGTCCTCATGGACGATCCCCTCAGCGCCGTCGACGCCCATGTCGGGCGACACATCTTCGACCAGGCCATCTCGGGCCTATTGAAGGGAAAGTGTAGGATCCTCGCAACTCACCAGCTTTGGGTTCTACACAGATGCGACCGCATCATCTGGATGGAAGAGGGCTCGATACGGGCGGTAGACACCTTTGAGAACCTCATGAGTGACCACGTCGGATTCCAGAACCTAATGGAATCAACAGGGGTCGAAAAGAAGGGGGATGAGGACGGGAAGGGGCCCGGCGCGGGTGACGGCCAACCCGACGAGGGGGGGAAGAAAAAGAAGCGCAAGGGCGCTACTCTCATGCAGGCGGAGGAGCGGGCGCTCGCGAGCGTCCCCTGGTCCGTGTACAAGGCGTACATCAAGGCGTCCGGGACGATGTGGAATGTGCCCATCGTCATATTTGCTCTCGTGCTTTCGCAGGCGGTCAACATCGTGTCGGGCCTCTGGCTGTCGTGGTGGACATCGGGCAAGTTCAAGCTGACCAACGCGCAGTACATCGGCGGCTACGCCGGTCTCGGCGTGCTCCAGGTGGTGCTCATGTTCCTCTTCTCAGTCCTCCTCACCATACTCGGGACTACGGCCAGTAAGAGGATGCTACACGATGCCGTGACGAGGGTCCTCCGCGCACCCATGTCCTTCTTCGACACCACGCCTCTGGGGAGGATCACGAACCGGTTCTCCCGCGACGTCGACGTCATGGACAATAACCTCACGGATGCCATAAGGATGTACTTCTTCACGCTCGCCATGATGATTGCTGTCTTCTGCCTGATCATCGCCTACTTCCCCTACTTCGCCATCGCCCTCGTGCCCCTCTCTGTCCTCTTCGTCTTCGCCGCCGCGTACTATAGGGCCTCCGCGCGGGAGGTCAAGCGTTTCGAGTCGGTCCTCCGTTCAACAGTCTTCGCCAAGTTCGGCGAGGGCCTCAGCGGCATCGCCTCCATCCGTGCCTACGGCCTCCAGAAGCACTTTATTGGCGAGCTGCGGAGCTCGATCGACGAGATGGACGCCGCCTACTTCTTGACCTTTTCCAACCAGCGCTGGCTCTCTCTGCGGCTAGACCTCATCGGCAACGCCATGGTCTTCGTGACGGGCATGCTCGTGGTGACCTCGCGCTTCGACGTGTCCCCCTCCATCAGCGGTCTGGTGCTCAGCTACCTCCTCTCCATCGTCATGATGCTCCAGTTCTTCATCCGGCAGCTCGCCGAGGTGGAGAACGCCATGAATGCCGTCGAGCGCCTGCGCTACTACGGCAACAACCTCGAGGAGGAGGCACCCCTGAAGACCATCGAGGTGCGCAAGTCGTGGCCTGAGAAGGGGGAGATCACCTTCGAGAACGTGCAGATGCGCTACCGCGACGGCCTCCCGCTCGTTCTGCAGAACCTAAACATCCACATCCGGGGCGGCGAGAGGGTCGGGATCGTGGGCCGCACGGGGGCCGGCAAGTCGTCCATCATGTCGACGCTCTTCCGGCTCGTCGAGCTATCCGGGGGCCATATCCTCATCGACGGCCTCGACATCTCGACCATTGGGCTACAGGACCTCCGGTCCCGGCTCGCCATCATCCCGCAGGACCCCACGCTGTTCAAGGGCACGGTGCGGAGCAACCTTGACCCATTCTCGGAGCACACGGACCTCGAGCTCTGGTCCGCGCTTCGCCAGGCAGGCCTCGTAGCTCCCCAGCAGCAGCCGCAGGGGGAGCACCCGAACGGCTCCACGTCGCAGGACGCGACCCCCTCGCGTGACCAGACCTCGACGCACCTGGACTCCGTCGTCGAGGAGGACGGGCTCAACTTCTCGCTCGGCCAGCGCCAGCTCATGGCGCTCGCACGCGCGCTGGTGAGGGGCAGCCAGATCATCGTCTGCGACGAGGCCACGTCCTCGGTGGACATGGAGACGGACGAGAAGATCCAGACCACCATCGCCACGGGGTTCAGGGGCAAGACGCTCCTGTGCATCGCGCACAGGCTGCGCACCATCGTCGGGTACGACCGCATCTGCGTCATGGACGCGGGGTCCATCGCCGAGCTGGGCACGCCGGTGGAGCTGTGGGAGCTGGGCGGGGTGTTCAAGGGCATGTGTGAGAGGAGTGGGATACGCCTCGAGGACATACGCAGCGCGAGGGAGGCGCTGGAGGGCCTGTAGTCTTGTTGCGGTTTGGGTGTGTTGTTGCCATAGTTGGCTATATAAAAAAGGGGAAAGGTAATTTAGGAAAAGAAGGGGAGGGGGGTTTTCAGATCCCTGACATTTTAGAGTTATCATTATACCTTGCAGTTCTTTTAGTCTTGTGTCATAGACCAGATATGGAGATATCAAAGAAGAGTGTATCGGGATGACGAACCACTTTTGACTGCTAATACGTCCGGCACGGATACGGACACGATCGTCGCACCGCGTACCCATAGTTACACGGCGTAGGCGCGGTGTAAATGACGCACAGCAGGGCTGCATCATTGACGTACACACCCTCTGCTCTCTACGCCCCTTGTCCCCTCACTTCCACAGTCCTACAGCTTGCTCCTCCTCCCTCCCACCTACCAGTGTAGACGGGAATAAACAAACCAGCCATACCATCACCATATTCGTCAAGATAAGAATCAAGTTTCGTTTTATATCCTATTTAAACTCATAAAGATAAAAAAATAAAAAAAGGGCTACGCTAAGCTCCAAGGCATTACTTCCTCTTCCACCTCCTTTTGTCCTTTGATACGCCCCATACAAGGAGAGAAGGGGGAAGAAAAAAGGGACAGAGTATGAGAACCGGCAAACGAACGGGGTAAACGAAAAACCAACAAAGGACAAAGTAACCCGAATACCTCCCCCGCCCCCCCCAATGACTCCCGAGTCTTCTAGATGTATGCCGATGAGCCCCAAGTAGAATGCACACACGGCGCAGCGAAGATATATATAGACAGCCACCCCACCACCTCCTCCATCCCTTTCGTTGAGAGTAGTGGAGGTTCCTTGCCGTGTGTACAAGGACACCACCATCTGAGTAAAGGAAACGACTCTAATGAGCCAATATTATGACGAGGCTCTCGTCCTCATAGGCATATGTGCAGCCCACATGTTATGTATCTTCCCCCGCTTCCCCCTATGTCCTTTGCCGTAGTCGACGAGGCACTGTCACCGAATCCCACATCACCGCCTTGTAGGGCGATCAGAAAAGCCCTCCTCCTAGTGCCGTCCTTGCGACGAGTGTCTGCTGCCGGCCTGCGCCGGCATCTGGGGCGGGGGGAACATGCCCGGGTTCTCGTCCAGAAGGTCATCGAGGTAGGCGCTGGGGGCCCGCTGGCCGGGTTGGCCGAGATTCAGCGAGCTCATGCTGGGATCCGCCTGGCGCGCCGGATAGTGGGGCGAGCCCTCGGGGCTGTGTTCGTACATCGTGTTGCGCGAGAACTGCTGGCCCCTAGAGTCGGGTCGAAGAGTCGAGTAGCCAAGAGCAGACTGGGAGCCGGGCGCTGGGGAGGAGCCGGCAGCGTAGAAACCTGAAGGGAGGTACTGGGAATCGCGGTTGGCGCCCGCAGCGGCCGTTCCGGCAGCGGTCGGGGAGAAGAAGAGGTTCGACTGGCTCGGCGTGCCGGACGGGACGGGACCACGGGTGGTCCTGCGGGCGCCCCGGCCAGGTGGAGAGGGCTCTCGCTTAGTGCTCTTGTAAAAGGCGGCGGGCGGGGCGAGGTGGGTGGATTTCTCATTGGCCATGTGCTGAGCGGCGGCGGCGCGGGCGACGGATCTGTGCAGTAGGCAGGCGACGATAGCACGCCATACGAGGATGGCGAGGCCAAAGGCGCCTAGGATTGCACCCACGGCTATGAAAACGGTGCCGTTGGGCAACGTAGACCGGTCCATGAAGGGAGCGTTTATGGTGGGCGGTACAGCCGGGGCAGGGTAGCTGTAGCTGCCAGCAACGCCGGGTATAGTAGGGAGAGGCGCATCGCTGTCCGTTGAGGTTTTCCCATCACTGAGGGTGGGCAGAGGTCCCGCCGTGGTGGGCGTAGGATCCGGGGTATTCGTGGTTCGCGTGGATGTACTCCTCGAAGATGTGGTCTTCTGATCCTCATTATTATTGTCCCTCGTGGGCGCGGCGGGGGTATTGGTTGTTCTCGGGGTGGGAGTATTCTGCTCGTCCGCGTTGTCGTCGTTATTGTTGTTGTTGTTGTTCCCCTGGGCGAGGACAACCGTTGACAATACGGACAAGAGAGCGAGGCTCTCGAGGCCCCATGGCCTAAGGGGCGCAGGCAGACGCATTTTGTCGGTGGCCGTTACAGAGGGCAAGGAGGGTAGTATTCGCGCCAAAAGACGGGTTGTTCGACTGCTTATCCGTCGAGCTGTGCGGTCTTTGATCGACACCAAAGGGTTCTAGAGCGAGGGTGGGCGAGAGTCTTGAAGGATTAAAAGCGCGTTCGAAAGACGAGTGTCGCTTGTCAGGTGTTGGTAAAAAAAAATGAGCGAGGATTTCAATGCAACTCGAATACGAGAATGGGTACGAGCGACGGCGGAAGTGAGATCGTGGCTGTGGCTACGTCGACAGAATGAGCGATTAGAGAAAGCAAATGAATATAGACGGAAGAACTAAACGAAGGAATGACAAAGTCAAGAATTATAAGAGTAAAAGGCGTGCGGCCCGACGATTAATGGAGTGACGATATGGCCGCGTACGGGTGGATATCAAGTCGTGAGAAGGAGAGAAGGCGATTGACGGCGAACCCGACGAGAAGTGGAGGGAGATTGGACTTCCTTGGCCCTGCCGTGAACCGAAGCGAGAGGTCTTGGGTGGGATGAGACATGGGACGGTGACTTCTGCCCGCTGCTAGAGTGCCAGCAAATGCCATGTACCATGTACCATGCCAGGCGAGCCTGTCAGCTGTGCCAACTTGTCAGCGCCCGTCCTTCTCAGCTCCTTCAGACACTGGCTGCCAGTTCGCTTGCCAGGTGGGTTTCGCCGTTTGATGGCGTCTCAAGTTGGGTGCTGAAGGACTTGATCAGTACCGAGTACAGTGCGTCCAACTTTGGTTTTGCCAGGAAATTGCGGTCTCAGGCAGGAGTCAGAGTGTAAACACAGGGCTGGCGTCTTCAAAATAACACTGTATTTCTTGGTACCCTGCTACCAGATCCAAACACGGCTAAATCAGCCGAAACACAACCGCCACTGTTAGACGTGGTTGCCCAGCGTCGAATTGGTCCGTGCCCCTGGCAACTGTGCGACTTGGGCCTTGGTCCATGCACCCCTGCATTGTATTGCAAATTGCCTCCCAAATTCTTATCCACCTTAAACGAGAATCTCAAGACGGCCAAGCAAGACCAAACCTGCCACTCCGCCAAACTCATATCCGGACGCGCTGCCGTTATTTTTTTACGACGCCTCACCCGCGAGCATCCTCTTACGAGAACCCGTCATACCATATCAGCCGGTGCTCACGCAGCCGCTCTAATCTTCATCATGGGTGTAGCCAAGCGCACTCGAAAATTTGCAACGGTATCCCACCCCACCTTATCGATAAGCGTCGATATATGCTTCACCCATCACATCACCTTGCTTGCGCCTTTGACCCTCACCCCCCCCGTCCCATGGCCCGCCTGCTAACCCGTGGGGTCTACTATACTAGGTCAAGCGGATTATAGGAAAGCGTAAGTAATATGAGTTGCGTCGTTGAGCATGTAAAAACCGGGACTGACAGAGGTTATATAGGTGATGCCAGGCTAAAGGAGAACAAGGGCGTCGCCGATGCGGCCAACAAGAAGAAGGCGCAGGAGGAGGCTAACGATGAGATCGTGAGGGAAATGTACGCCTCCAGTCTCTTCTCTGCACCATCTCAGACATGTATCGGGCACTGACCGCGATCAACAGACCCCAGATGCCATCGCAGATGTTCTTCGCGCACAACACGGCTCTCGTACCACCTTACAACTGTCTTGTCGATACCAACTTCATATCGTCAGTATCCTCCCTCAGACCAGGACTAGCGATCAACTAGCACCCCCGTCAACGTACAGGTTTGTACTAACAGACCGTAGACACTCTGTCTCGCGGAAGCTCTCCCTAGTCCAGGCCAGCATGGACTGCCTCTACGCCAAGGTCAACATGTTCATCACCACCTGTGTACTCGCCGGTACGTCTATCACCCTTTACCCTTCTACGTCCTCTACCCTACGTCGAGACCCCCTGGCTGACACAGGACCGTACCAGAGTTGGAGAAGCTCGGCCCGAAGTACAGGCTCTCACTCCGCGTGGCCAAGAGCGAGAACTTCCAGGTCCTCAAGTGCCAACACAAGGGCATCTACGCCGACGACTGCATCTTCGACCGCGTCTCCAAGTCGCGCATCTACATCGTCGGCACCGACGATAAGGACCTCCAGAGGAGGCTGCGCAAGGTGCCCGGCGTGCCGATCATGAAGGTGGCCAGGGGCAAGTATACCATTGAGAGGCTGCCGGGGGCTGTCGAGTGATGTGCCAGGGACGGGGATTTGCTGGCTTGCCTCCTTACTAGGGCTAGCTTGCCGGGCTTATTTTATATTCTCTATCATTTTTTCAGGCGTTTGGAACCGCAGGGAGGGCGGTAGATTTTAGGGTTTATGACTTACTTTTCATGCTCATGGCGCTTTCGAGTGGTAGAAAAAAAGTTTGTGTTGCTAAATTGATAAATTTATGTGAGTGGTGATACAGCATTGCCACTTGCTGATCCGTGGCTACCGACCGGTTCCCGTACTTGTCTTCATTACCTTATCACTCACCACCACCGCACAATCCCTCGATGAACGAACGATAATTTTGAAACTACCAAGCTGCCCTGACCAACTTCACATCCACGTACCACCAAACACAACGTCCGTAGTCCTTGTTCCAAACCCTCCCTGCTCACCCAACCAGCCTCTCTGAAGTAAACCGCGAAACCCAAGCCATACCCAGATCCAGCGTTCGCCAGACCAGAATACAAATGGACCTCAGGCCCCTCAAGCGGAACCGCGTCCCGCTCTCGTGCGACTCCTGCAGGGCCTCCAAGCAGAAATGCGACCGCGCCCGCCCTGTCTGCGCCCAATGCCTCCGCAAGTCGCATGCCCACGCCTGCCGCTACACGGACCGCCCAGAGCGGCTCCGGCCGGGGAAAGGCGTGGCGGCGAGGCTACAGCGGCTGGAGGGGATGGTCAGGGAGATTATGGCCGAGGGGGATGTCGCCACTTCTAAGGGTGGAAACGCCGATGGGGGCGGAAAGGAGGGCGCAGGGGCGGCGAGCGGAGGGAAGGAGGAAGAGGAAGCTGTGGTTGGGGAGAAGGGGACGGTTGTTAGTGGGCGTCGGGCAACGAGTTACGTGGGTGCTACGCATTGCATGGCCATTCTGGAGGATGTAGGTTATACCCCTTCCCCAGGTTCCCTCGAGCCCCCCAACTAGGGAAAAAGTCACGAGACCGAGGGACTATTATCCCATGCCAAGTTATCCCCGATCTGACGTGGCACAGATCGAAGTCCTCAAGAGCTACTTCGACGATCCGGAGGAGCCGGAGGAGGAGAGCCCCCTCTCGGCCGATACCACCGGCCTGGCACCGCGGTTCCTGCTCTTCTCGGCCGGTGACTTCCGGAGCAAGGAAGACCTCCTGAACATCCTCCCGGAGAAGTCCGCCATGGACCGTCTGATCGCTCGCTACTTCGGAGAGCTGACCGTCGCTCAGCGTATTCACGTCCCATATACCCACCCTCGCGTCTATATAGATGACAAGGGCCACCGTACGAATTCTAGCTAACCTGGGATGTAGATATTGTACATAAACCTACGTTTTTAAAAAAGGTGCGTGTCTGGAGCGTTTAATATTAGTTCTGAGCCGGGCTATTTCCATCCTCACATCTCTAACGCTCCATCTCGCAGTACGACCAGTTTTGCGGGGATTCGCAAAACGTTCCCATAAACTGGATCGCGCTCCTATTCATGGTTCTTACCCTCGGCACCATCTATGCTCCCCCCGATGACCCCTCCCAGCCTGCCACCGCGATGCCCAGCCCGGGGCGGATGGCGCAGATCAAGGCTTACCGCGCCGCGGCGGGGTGGGCCCTCGTGTATGGCAGATACACCCTGGCCGGGTACAATACCATCCCGCCCCTCCTCCTGTTCGTGGAGTCTGAGATGTGCGTCAACGCCAGCAACCAGATGGACAGCTACGTGCTCCTGGGTGTCTGCGTGCGCCTGATGCTCAAAGTGGGTCTCCACCGCGACCCGAGCAAGCTCCCCGGCATAAGCCCCTTTGAGGGCGAGATGCGCCGCCGCATGTGGGGCGTGGCCGTTACCATGGACCACATCGTCTCCTTCCACGTCGGGCTTCCGAGCATAGTACAAGGCATCGAGAGCGACACCGCTCCGCCGCTCAACATATTGGACGAGGACTTCGATGAGAGCTGTATGGAGCTGCCTCCGGCCCGGCCGCCGACGGAGTACACACGGCTCAGCTATCCTATCAGCAAGTGTGCCGTCTCAAAGGTCTTCCTGAAAATAGCCGCTCACTCCCACGCTCTCTCGCCCCCATCCTACGCCGAGGTCTCACATCTTGACCAGCTCCTTCTTGACACGTGGGCCAGGGTGCCTCAGACAATGAAGCCCCGCCCCCTCGAGGAGAGCGTCGGGGACCACCCGCACCAGATCCTACAGCGCGCCGGTCTCGCCGCCCTCCTCCAAAAAAGCCGATGCGTCCTCCATAGACGCTACCTCACGGAGCCGATACTTAGGGAGGAGCATTCCCACTCACGCAGTATATGTCTCGAGTCAGCCCTGGCACTCCTACGCTACCAGGACCAGATGTGGGAGGGCATGCAAGCGGATCACGTCTTTAACACAAGTGCCTGGTTCATATCCATGTTAGCGTTGTATGACTTCCTCCTCGCGGCAACGGTGGTATACATATGTGTGCGAAGCCCATCTTACCCAGACGGCGACGGCACGAGCCCTTGGTCCGCTCCGGGGACGGTCTTGCCGGCCAAGGAGGAGCTTACACAGCTTATCAAGTCGCACAGATGTTGGACCGGCATGACAGGGAGACCCGAGTTCGAGAAGGCGTCTACTGTCATTAGTACGATGCTTCACAAACTTATCAGTATCCCCGATGAGAAGGGTCATCCCGAGGGCGTCATGGGACCGCCATACAACCCAGCGATATCCGACCTTCGACTAGAGGCGCCCTATAGTACTTCCGCTGGGATGGCACCATCAGGTACGTAGCTGGAGGTTGCTGGCTGGCCTAATTCCCCTGTTCCAATGTCCACGTGGCTGTAGGCGTCATTCTGACAATTGTGGGCTAATATTAACCTCCGGACAGTGGCAGCGCCTGGAAGCTACAGTTGTCCCCCGCAGACACCTGATTTCGCAGGGATCTCGTGCAGTATGCTTGATTCGGACGTGGACAAGGTGACAGATTGGTCAAACTTGAACCTGGGGCTGATAGGATCAAGCGCCGACCTGGATTGGGTATGTCTAGCGCTCGCGGCGTAACTATCACGATAAGTCGTTTCGCAGGGGAGGGGACTAACACATGGGCAGCGAGAATTTGAAAACTTGGTCACAGACTCGTATTTTGCCTCGGCGGAAGCCCAAATGCTGAGCGACCAAATGGCAACATGGTTGGATATGCAATCCAGCGAGCTGCCCGAATTGGATTTCGATGCGCCAGGTACGAGTACGAATACGGATATGGGTACGCAGGGGTGACCGAGTTGTTCTCCGTGCAGAAGTAAAGTGAGTGGTTAGCGTTGTCCGTAACAATACAAGGCCTGCATATTTGGCAGCGACCACTCGGCCGAGTGCCTTGAGGACCCTTCTTGCTTTCCTCCGTGGCCCCGGAGCCTAAAGTACTTGTATACAACAGCAAGAGCGAGTGACAGCCCGCGTGAGCCAGAGCCAGCAACCACAAGGGCAAGAACGAGTGACAGGTGAGAGCCAGAGCTAGCAACCGCAAAGGCAAGAGCGACGGCGGGAGCAAGCGGAAGTGCTCGGAGAGTTCAACAGAGCGAGGAAGGTGGCGGTGAGTATTTCCAGTGATTTTTTTTTCATCGTCACGCGCTCACTGGTTTATCCGGCTCGCGTGGCTAGTGATCGGAGACGATTCTTCCCCGCGGCACACGGTTGGCTGGGTCTTGGGTTCGGCCTGTCTCCTCCCTGCACGGTCTCCATCGGAGACACTATTCCAGGGCACTTAATCTACCAGATTTCTCCTCTCTGTCTACTCGTGCGCTATTAAGACTTGCGCCATACAGAGTTACCGCGCTCAAGGTCCCACAAGGAGGAGGGACCACTTCGGTATTATGCAACGGGGGTTTGAATTAGGTAAAGGTTTCCACTTCTTCACTTCTCCATCCAGGTATTGCTGCGCACGTCGTGCTTGTCGCAAGCGAGGAGCGACCTACCCCGCCGAGAGGGGATCGCTGCCCCTCCATGGAATGTCGACTGAAATATTTTAAACCGGCCCGTGCTCTGTCCGATGGACCGCTGTGGAAGGTGGACCCTGGTCAGACAGGTCCCTAAGTCTGACGCGAGTGGACCGCCCTATCTCCATCTTCCTTGCCAGAATGGCCAGAAAGGAATGGTGTAATACTCGTGCCCTGCCCCGTAATACTAGTTCGGTCACGAGCGCCCGTACCTGAGCCTGAGCATGCACGCCCTGGAGCATGGGTGCAGGCGGGTGGCTACAAGTACTTCCAACAATATGCGGCGTTCGCCTTCGGCCTGGACTTTGTCGCCATTCACACACCATTAGAAAAGCTTCTGCTGGGTACAATTGGGTTTCCAATCCATTACGTACAACCACATTCCGATGCCGTCATCTGCCGCGAGCGAGAAACTTGTATCTCCGCGGGCCATTGGTAGCCGCTCGCTCTGATTTCATGCATTTCCCCGACTCGCCGGTATCCGAATCGAATTCTATGTATTCCTCCGTGAACTAGTTTGTTAACCACCCCAGCCGTACAAGTACGTAGTAAGTGATGGGATGTGGCTTCGGGACTAGTGGATCCCACTAAGAACACTTTTTTTTATATATACCTTGGTCAGAAATGGACCACGTGCCCTGAAATAGACCAAGTACAATGGCATAATCGGAGGGATCTGCCTCGCTGATGTCCCCCCCCCCTCCCCCCGCGGCCCCCCTTGGAACCCATGGAACCCGTGGAATCTGGGAGCAATGCCATTATCGCATCACTTTCCTTCCAGTTATTCCACGCATGATAACATAATTCCCCTGCACACCGTCATCCCCTCTCCGCGTGGGGACGCTGGACGGACTGACAAGGCCGACGCAATCCAATGCCAGCTTACACGGGGCAGAAGCCTAACTTAGACTTCATTGGCCAACTGTAGGGAAGGTCCCGCCTGTTCGTCTTGAAGAGGCCTGTGTCGTGCCGATTCTGGTACGTAATTGTAGCGCTCATCGGGTATAGCTCGCCAGCAGGTGCCCTCCAAAATGCATCTCGTGGTGAAATTGGAGGCTCAAATTCGCCCACTAACGATTTCTTTAATGTGGGCTGGGAAGACGTGGTTCCCCCCCAACGGATTTCCCTCCTCGTGGCAGCGGTGAAAAAAAAAAGTGTACGATATCAGCCTCTCACGTAGCAATTCCCCGAGGGTCGTCCAGCGGGCGTTGAGTGACATCCTACCTACCCGTACGGTGTACATATTATGGATGTGATACCCCGGGGGACGCTATCTACCCCATCCATGCAAGAACATCGGGGCGGGTCGGGAACGATAGCTTCAGGCCGGTTGGACATACGAGTACATACTTGTATCGACATCTAACCATCTGGAAGCAGACTGACGACATATCACTTCTCGGCACGGGCTCTGGGGTAGAGGCTCAGGAGTACATAATTACAAGGTATTGCATATGTACTCCTACAGGCCACTACTGCTGTCCGCCCAAGACAGGGACTAGACCATCTAAGTCAACGCCCGGACCTGGACAGGAGTGATCTCGTAATCTCTCCCGATTGGACGAGCTAGCTGGTCAAGAGTGTTTTGGTAACTTGGGAGGGTCTCTTTTATTCCTTATCTCTGAGATTATCTGGCCGATCCTGATCAAGAAATGGCGAGCTTGGACATTTTATTTTTTTTTCCGTCCTAACAACGTACCTACATATTACTCGTAGCTTTTAGTACCTGGATGGACAGGTACTCCCGATACTGTTAATGATAATCCCTCTAACCACTCGCACGGCCCGCAGCCACCTCCTCATGGGATCAGTAAACCGCCTGGTCAGGGGTCAGCCGCTCTTGCCCATTCTCATATCTGTACTCGTAGAGACCCGTGAGACCCGTGCTGACTCTCCGGCCATCAGGCTCTTGACCAATCAGTCCGGATATATTACGCGCAATCTTGTCGTTATCATGACTGGAATACCTAATCCAAGCGGACTGCTGCTGATACAACCTCCAGCGGAATGGAAAGTGCCAAGATGATCAGATTGCGAATCTGGCGGTGGCACCTTCCATGTTCCTCACAAAGCCTCCTTTAATATGCGCTATCTTTCCCCCTCAACGACCTGCAGGCAGCCTCTATCCAATGCCAGCCGGAAGGCAACGGCAGCCACGGTGTTCATGAACCCTACAAGGACTAATGTTGATAATGTCTCCTTCCCAAACCGCGATAATTCCTCACCACGCCATTCCTGGAGCACGGCTCCGGTCCCGCAGGGTGCTTGGCGATGCATGGAGTCGCCCATCCCAAAATAATACTAGCTTCTTTTCCCCCGCCTTCTTCACCACTTCAAGAGGGTCCCTGTGCATGTCCTATAATGTTCGGGTTCTTTCGACAACCACGACTACTCGTATGGGCGCGGGGAAAGGGCAGCCTCACCTGTACCTAATGTCTCTCGTTTTTTTTGTTTAGCTATTACAACTAGGGAATTGAAGGAATACGTGTTCCCTGGCGCCATAACTCGAATGGGCACTTTTGTTATGGATCCGACCCGGCGGCTGTCGTTTCGTCCCGCAGGGGCACACCATCGCTCCTTATCATCTACTCGCTCAGATGGAATATTCCTACTTGGCCATGTGACGTCTCATTCTAATAGCGTACTCTCTATGGCTGCCGCCGTCCGAATAACATGCTCCTTCAGTGTTCAATCGTGTTTACTTCAAGTCGGTCCGTATGCCGAGACCGGCACGGATGTAGGAGTAATGCGGTCTATACTTGTACTCGGCGACCCTCTTGATCTCCTACGAGTAAGGTCTTTCTTTCCCTCCGGGGGTTGGAAAACATGGGGATTAATACGAGTAGCATGACGCTAATCCTTCCCCACAAATGAGCCGTCGCAACAGCCCTCGTGCCGCCAGCGTAGCCCGCAAGAGGCAAGAGAAACTAACTCCAACAAACGAGACAGTGAGCTGGTCCAATCCGCATACTGTAGCCCCAGTTCTCGGCCTTAGGCTTCTGTCCTGTCCCGCTGTTGAAGGTTCACCCACCACGTGTATACTTGTAGTTCTTGTAGTTGACTACTCGCATACGAAGGAAGAGGAGAAGAGGGGGGGGGCGTGTATGGAGGAAGAAGTACTCCCCATAGCCCGTACTCGTACTCGAAGCCTGGCCAGCAATGCACACTTTGGCAACACCGGCCCAAGAACGTGCCATAATAATACTTGCTTCCTGCTCCACACCTCCGTTCTCCCCCGACATGTCCTTGTAAGCTGTCGAATTATTAGACTTTTAACTTTTCTTCGCCCTGCCCTTCGATTTAATTATCACTTCTTCCCTGCTCTGGCTGACGCTGGGACTTTCCCCCTCCTACCTGCATTATACTACCTTTCTCCGAAGTCGCAAACCGCGATCTTCCTTACATTCGCACATCTGGCTCGGTGCAGTCAGTCCTCGCTCGCCCTCAGAGGAACTTGTGCTCCCCCCCCCCCCTTCTTCTTCCAAGCACACACGACATACACGCGCGTTTGTACCCGTGCCCCCCAGGCCTGCGATTGGAGTGCGAATGTGATTGCGCAGAACCAGCCAAGGGATTTATTTGACTTGCTGCCTTAACCCGCCTTCAACTGCATCCGAAACCAACCCGGTTATCCAAGGTCCGATCAACGGGCGTCTGCCTCGATTTTTCCCTCTCCCTCTCTCCCTGACTGGGCTCTCTCTCTTTCTCTCTCTCCTCTTCGCCGCTGCAATTTTCTCTTGGACCATCCCATCGGCCATTCTCTGTTGGCCGGCCTCGGGCCGTGTGTCATAAAAATCCGTTCCCCCCCCTTCCCCCCACCAACCGCAAGCATCCACCTTCCGTCCACCCCGCCTAACGAAATTCATCCACTGCTTTTTTGGTGCACCGAGCGCCTTGCACCCTACGGATACCCCCCCCACCGTCCACCGTCGCTCTTACCCTGCATCTGGTCCGCCTCATGCTGTCCCAAATGAATGGGGTTGGCCTACCCATCCGAACGGCCCCGAATCGGAGCAGGCAAAATGACATCCTCTCTTCTTCTCCCACAATCGGAAGGAAACACAAGCACTCCAGATCATCATATTCTGAGGCCTCCCCTCTCGTGTCGAGGAACAACTCGTTGAATTTCCGCCCCGCGAAGCGTCAGATGCACACCCCGGACAAGACCATCGCCGTCATCAATGCCAGTGGTCGGCAGGCCGCATCCCTCATCCGCGTTGCCACCGTCCTTGGCTATACCATCCGCGCCCAGCTGAGGGATCTGGAAAGCGTTCTTGCGACTGAGGTCTCCACAAACCCAAACGTCAAATGCCTTGTCGGCGACCTCTACACCAGGCACCGGCCCACGAAGGAGAATAGCGATGTGTCGCGCAATGGCCACCTCTCCGGGATCGGCATCAACCATGAGCTCATAACCGAGCTCTTCCGCGGCGCCCACCTCGCCTTTATCAACACCACCTATTACGGCGATGAGGTGGCGATTGGCAAAGCTCTTGCTGATGCCGCGAAGAAGGCGGGCATTCAACACTACATCTACTCGTCCATGCCCGACCACACCCTGTACAACCCGGCCTGGCCTTCATTGCCGCTCTGGTCCAACAAGTACATGGTCGAGCAGCACATCAGGGACATCGGCCTACCCGCCACCTTTGTCTACACCGGCATCTACAACAACAACTTCACGTCTCTTCCCTACCCGCTCTTCTGCATGGAGCTGCAGCCCGACGGTTCCTTCGTCTGGCAGGCACCCTTCCACCCGGATGCCAAGCTACCGTGGCTAGATGCGGAGCATGATGTCGGACCCGCCGTCTATCAGATCTTTAAGGAAGGTCCTGCCAAGTGGAATCGGCGTCGAATAGCTCTCGCCTACGAGATGCTTACGCCCCGGGAGCTATGCGCTCTCTTCTCCAAGGGAGTTGGCCGCCCCGTAAAATACGTTCGGGGCCCGATTGAGATCAGGGTGCCAATTCCGGAGGGCTATCGGGACCAGCTGCAGATGCTAGAAAAGCTGTTCACCCTAGGCAAGGACGACCCGAAGAAGCAGCCCCCGTACTTTGGCGATCCCGAGATAGAAGGAGGTTGCCCCTCCCAGGTCATGTTATTATGGGAGGCGCCGAGGGGGATAGAGGAGTACGCTCGGGAAATATTCCCCCTCGAGGAATACGCAAATGGCATGAGGTGGATGGGAGAGGATAGCGACGACGAATCCAACCCCGAGGACGAAGTACAAGATGGGGCTGGCGGCGACCTTCACGAACGATACGATAATGACGATGGTGACGATGGCGAATACTCCGATGACGACAACGACGAAGGGCTTGTCATGAAGAAGCCGGCGGGCGCGCAAGGACTAGTGCGGCTGCCATAATGCGGCTAAGGGCACCGCTCAATTCTTGCTCATCTTCCCTTTCTCGGTCGCTTCGACTGACCTGTTTGGGGATATGGGCCAACTTGACTCAAAGGTCAGGACACGCTGTCCGTATTAGTATGGAGTATGGGGTACACGAGCCGGCTGGAGCCGGGGCCATTTCGATAGCAGGGGAAGACCCGAAAGCATCGAGTGGCGAGAGGGACGTTATGACCAAGCACATGAATTGCAAGCAGCCCTTCGTCCGCCCTTTATTCTCCCATCCCAGACCTGGTGCTCGACATCGAAGCGATCACAGCCGGCCGTCCCCCCTCACCGAAAAGCAGCTCATCCGTTTTATGATACTCCCCCGGGTGGTAGTTGATCATATGTACGGAGTTATCCTCTCCGTTTTGATAGATAATATATCTAGCGGCTTAAGGGATCCATATGCTCGTGAGTGGTGCTTTCAACTGTCCGTTGCACATTCGGGTTCGCTCGTCGCATCACTTCGTCCGGACTGCGCCAGTGGTTTCAATTCAATAGTCTAGCACGCCTAGTTTTGTGTTCGGCATGCCCGACGAAGGTTACCGTTCTTTTGCAGCACTAACTGGGACGCGACGATTGGCTCTGTCGCTCGGGGACATTTCTTGGTGGAAGGCTGGCATGTGGGACAGGTCCTTAGGTGCACCGAATTGTCACCCCTAACTCCCTACCCGCTTCATCTTTTTAACTGTACCTTTTGGCTGAACGTTCGGCAAATTAGGATCCTTGAATGATCTAGGCCTTCCGTCTGACTGGTGGTGCCAGGGAACTTACATGGAAAGGTATCGCGCATGTATGGAGAGAGCAGTTCGGAACATGTCTCACAGGTCCCATGGAGCTCCCCGCCCGGCCCCGTCTGCGGACTTTGTTACCGCCGGTCCACGAATCCACACCATGGCCCCGTCGTACCTCGGCGTTCTTTTTGCGTGAAACACCAGCCTGCGTCTTGAAGTGACGTGGCAGATGTGGTCTCTCCGCGGTGGATGTCTCACAGGTTTCTCTACTGCCCCGCAGTATTATATATCGCCATCTATCCGAGTGGCAGGGTGGGAGCGTGCCGTGGGTGGCTCTATATGGCGCCGACAGTCCAAAGCGTAGGCGACACCGCCAGTGGTGATACGTAGTTTACTTTCGTTTACAACGCTAGGGAAACTATGCGGATACATTATATATAGCATTGGTATTTAAGTGCCGTCTAAACCATGGGGATACATGAGATAGCATTACAATTCAAGAGCGATCTAATATAAGCGCCCCCAGCAGGAAGCACGCCGTACTAGGTCCAATTCCTGTCCTAATCACACATTTCCTTATCTTTTTTCCAACGGGTGCTCCTTGTAATGGTGCCCCAAGTGCTGTGCCCCTCCCACTCAGAACTTGGCATGCAGGAGGTTCTTGATAATCTCCCTGCCCGTGACGAAGGTGGTCCTCCAGAGGGTGGGGAAGTCGAGGGTGCTCGATAGGCCGTC
The DNA here is from genome assembly GCA_900312665.1 of Cephalotrichum gorgonifer. Lineage (NCBI taxonomy): Eukaryota > Fungi > Ascomycota > Sordariomycetes > Microascales > Microascaceae > Cephalotrichum > Cephalotrichum gorgonifer. The sequence goes on along the minus strand of ONZQ02000004.1, from coordinate 641,354 downwards.
GGCGAAGCCGAAGAAGAGCATGGGGGGGATCCAGCCGCGGGCGTACTCGAGCGCGAAGCAGCCCTCGGGCATCTTGTACTGCTTCACGGTGCCGCGGTGGAGGTGGTGGACGGAGCCCGGGGGGTAGACCTCGGGGGCGTAGGTGCCGGCGGTGTAGGCGGTCTGGGTACCAGTGAGGATGTTGAAGTAGTCGTCGGCGGTGTGGCGGCCCGTGTGGCCCTCGGTGCCGATGGCAGTGCCGAAGATGATGAGGTACTCGGTTACACCTGCGGGTAGGTCTTAGCTAACTGGGCCCGCCGGGGGGGGGGAGAAAGGGACAATGGGGAAAGGTGACATACTAGCGTGGATAATGTACATGGCGCCCATGGCGCCGCCGGCGTTGTTGAACACCCACTCTTGGTCGAGGTTGACGTTGGCCGGATACTTCTCCTTGAGCTCGGCGACGATGAAATCGACAATGGCCCCCGTGTCTTCGCCGTGGGCGGCGATACCGCGCTGGGCGAGGTCGTGGAGGTGCTTGTGGTCGAAGATGTAGAAGCTCTCGAGGTTGCGCTCGAGGAGGGCGTAGATGGGGCCCAGGACCACGAGGAGGACCGTGAAGATCTTGGTCCATCGCCAGCAGCACGACGAGGAGGCGGCGCCGCCGGCGCCGCCGGAGGAGGACTTGGACTTGGACTTGCGCATTTTCGCGATGTCAGGGGGAGGTGAGATTACAATTGATTAGGGGGTGAAAAAAGGGGTGTTAAAAGAAAGATACTGAAACGACGAGTGAACGAAGAGTAAATGAGTGTGGTGACGGGCTTGTGGGGAAGCCTTCGTCTGTGAGATTCGCGATCTCTTATGGGGTCAATCGCGACTAGGGGATGGAGAGAGGAGGATGAATCGCACGACTCGGGATGAGAGAATCCCGACGATGGGAGATTTCGATCGAATTTCGGTGCCTGCGGACCCCTGTTTTTGCAGCTGTCACCAACTGTTCTTCAATCCTGGGTACCTCCTCCCACAGTCCCACATCTTGCGCTGGGCGCGACCGCCTTCCCGATACAATAATTTTTGTCCCCTGGCTCCCTCCCCCCTTGTACGATTTCTGTCCCACCACCTGGGTCCCGTCGCCAAAGAAATTCGGACTCCGGGACTGGGAGCTTTCCAGACCCCCACAGCCGCCAGCCTCCGAACACTCAACCTCGCGACACATAACCACTAATTCCTGCCCTTACCACAATGGCGACCGACTCCAGGTTACCCTCCGTAGCCGTGCCGGGCAAGATCCTCGGCCCGGCGACGCACTACCTCCCCGGGCCGGGGACGCACATCCACAACAACCAGGTCGTCTCGTCCCTCCTCGGCCACGTCACCGTCACGGCGGCGTCCGCGCGCCCCGCTGGCCCGGCGAAGCGCCTCACGAAGATCACGTCCCGGGCGGCGGAGGAGCTGCCGACCGTGTCCGTTGCGCGGGGCGAGAGGCGGAGGGAGGTGCTGCCGGACGTGGGGCACGTGGTGCTGTGCCGCGTCACGAGGCTGATGCCGCGGCAGGCGATCGTGTCGATACAGCAGGTCGGGGGCACGGTCCTGGAGACGGAGTGGCAGGGGGTCATACGGTCGCAGGACGTGAGGGCGACGGAGAAGGACAAGGTGAAGATTTACGAGAGCTTTAGGCCGGGGGACACGGTGAGAGCGCAAGTGGTAAGGAGTTCCCCTCTCTTTTCTTCTTTCTCTCTATTACTACTCCATTCCCCTGTCCCTTTGTTGCAGGGGGCGCGAAGACCTGTATTTGCTGACGGCTTCTGATTTTCGGGCGGATCAGATATCGCTGGGCGACCAGGCGAATTACTACCTCTCCACGGCGTCCAACGAGCTGGGCGTCATCATGGCTACGAGCGAGGCTGGGAACGACATGGTGCCGGTGAGCTGGAAGGAGTTCAAGGACCCCCTGACGGGGCTGAGCGAGCCGAGGAATGTTGCCAAGCCGGAATAGAGGCGGAATGACGCCAGGTTCGACGAGAGGGACAGTTACTCCGAATGCATCGAACGAGAAGAAAAAAGCACCGCCCATGGGGCGAAAATGCACCTCTCCTGTAGGAGTTGAGGGTGAGCGACCGTACTCCCTCATAACGGCAGGCCTTTGCCATCACGACAGTGTGGGAGGCATCGGGCGTGGGGATGTGTGAGTGGAGGTCTCGAAGAGAGATCCGGGTTTTAAGTCCGAGGACGCGCGGGCGGAGTGGCCCGGTATGCATGAATCTACCAGTCTAAATGGTTCCGGGAGCATGAATGATCTCCAAGGGAATCAGGAATGATGGCGGCACTGCCGACCGGAACGCGCTCGAGAGGGTGGCGGCGGTATATGATCGCCTGGATGTCCATACAAACCACAATAAACGGCGGGAAAAACGCCTTGTCATTGTTCATGCACCTAAAACAAATTAAAAAAAAAAAAGTATTGCCGCCGAGAGGTGGTGGTTCTCGTGATGATTTTGGGGCGGGCTGGGGCGATATTAGTCACTTATTCTGCGACCCGGCTGGACGACGGATGATACTTGCATCTGCACGGAGTACTTGTAAGGAGTACACTAATACGTGAAATCGAGCGCCATCCGGAACGGTGTGTCTCAGCCTCAACCAAACGTCGGTGCTACCTCTGTTTCTCGCAGCTCGTCCTCGTACTCCGGCAAGTAGGGAGTCGGAGCCGCTTCGAGAGGCTTGATTGCCAATCGGACAAAGGAAAGATACCCGCCTCGCTCTCAGACTCCTGGCGATCCATTTGCCGCCAGAGCGCCAACGCCAACGGGGCGCTTCTGTTTTTGGGGGGCGCAGCTCAGCCCAGTGAGGTTCCCAAGTTCCCGCCTCGAAAGCCCGAGACGGGTACGAGCTGCGTGGTCCCCGAAAATAACCTTCTGGCCTTTGCTTTGGTGGGGGCAACGGGGGGCGGCTAATCAGCGTTGCATCACACCGTTAAGGTTCCGTACCTGTGACCATCCATCTGCAAGAATTATAAGTATTAAAGTCCCCCGTTATATGCAGGTCCGAATTCTAACGGGCCGAACGGTCTCTGACGAACGAGCACAGGGAGGGAAAGCTGAAGGAAGGCTTGGTCATTCATTCCATTCCCGCTCCTGCTCTGGAATTTATTACCACACTCTCTATCCTATTTTCCAGGAATGTCTTGCCCACCCACCCTTTCAAATGCTGACAACCGATAATACCTCCGTATTGTGAGCGTGGGGACAAGGTGAATTTTCTGGCTTCGGTTTCACCTTTTTTAAACCTTCCTAGTCGACACACCGTGCTTTTGTCTCGTCTCTTCCTTTCCTTTCTTTTCTTTTCCCGAGTCGCGGCTTTGTACACGACGGAGAACGAGGAGCGTGACGCAGCGAAACAGGCGCAGATCAACGACTCCTGAGCGACGTCATCGACCCAGAGACGCCTCAGACCCGCCGGATTCAACCCGAGTCTATTGTCTCACAGCCACAGGGGAAAACGACAGTATCACTTCGTTGTTAACCAATCCCCTTTTTATATTAATCCCGCCCTCCCGAATTATTCTTTTTTTTTTCCCCTCGTCGTCGACTGAACGTTCTCAATGGCAGTCGTCCAACCATGTCCCCAGCCATGAATCTACACGTGGCAAGCCCATCGTCGTCACTGCACGCGCCCCATTCCGATTCCGATACTGATTCCGATTCCTATTTCGACTCTGACTCCGATCCACCACCCCGCGCTATGAATACGCCACCCACGTCCAGCTACCCGGACCGCGGCCTAGACGGCGACCCACCCGCGCAGTCCCCCCCGGCGAAAACCAGGACCGACACCGGCACCGGCACCGGCACCGACAACACCGTCAGCACTGGCGCCCCAGACCCCCCCACAACCCCCAACTTAGCGGACAACACCACCCAAACCACCCAAACCGCCCGAAGCCCCGCCGAGGTCGAGCTCGCCGAGGCCCACTCCCGCATCGTGGACCTCGAGGCGCAGCTACAGCGGCTGAACGAAAAGGCCACGGCGGCCATCTACCGCTGCGCGGCCTACGAGGACGAGCTGTGCGCCCTCCGCGCCTCGCAGTCCCCGCCCCTCCCCGCCTCGGCCACCGCCAACACCTCCCCCCTCCGTTCGCCCGTGACGCCCCGCTCCCCCGCGCCGCCGCCGCCGCTGCTCAAGAGCCCCGTGCGGACCTCGTTCCTCTCGTCGCCGCGCTTCTCGGCGCTCCTGCCGCGGCGGTCGTCGCCGAACCTGAGGGTGAGCGTACCCGTCGACTCGGTGGAGGAGCTCGTCCTCGCCCTGACGAAGGAGCAGGCGCTGCGGGTCGACGCGGAGGAGAGGGCCAGGAGGACAGGGGAGGAGGCCGAGGAGCTGAGCATCGAGGTCTTCGAAAGGGCGAACGAGATGGTGGCGGTCGAGAGGAGGGAGAAGGCCCTGCTGGGGGAGAAGATCAGGGTGCTCGAGGGTAGGGATAGGGCGCGGGGGAGGAGGCTGGCCGTCTTGGAGGGGTGCGTGGGGAGGATGGAGACCGTGAGGGCCCTGTTGGACGAGGAGAGGAGGAGGGGCAAGGAGAGGGAGAGGGAGAAGAAGAAGCAGAGGGGTCTCTGGGCTGGTCCTGCAGAGTGGCCCCTGGCCGCCGACGCGAACGCGAACGCTTCGGAAGGAAGAGGGACCGGGGACGGGGCCGGGGACGACCCGTTCGGCGGGGAACCAGTGGGAGACGGGAATAGCGGTGGGGGGATGCGGCGAGCCGAAAGGCCGCCGTCACCATCGCCGGCGCCGAGACTCCTGAGCTCGGAAGAAACGAATCGTATGCAGAAGGAACCCCCCCCCCGGTAATTGATTGATTAGTATGTTTGCAGAGTACGGGGAGGGAGGCAGAATGCGCATAACAAACGCGAGAGTGACACGAACAGCGACGAGCCAATGATGACCAATGACGGAATAGCGATATGGGAGGTTTAGAGGGACAGGGGCTAAAGGGAAAAAAGGAACGGAATGAAAACCAGACGGAGACTTGATTTCAAGTTGAATTTATATTTATCCGGACCTTTACAAGCAAATGTCCAGTCCAAATGAATGAAATGTCCGAAACCACTCCATTGTGATTACTTTGAGTTCGACCCCTAACCCCCAAGTCTTTCTAGACGTACATCCGCGAAATTCAAACAACGCCAAGAAATGCAAACCGCGCCTTGTGAATATGCCATTGCCACATCTCGGAGGCTTCAGTCGTCTCCCCGAGATACATGCCACCACTCGCCCCACTCCCTCCCAAGTTCAACCTCACGAGGATTGAACACGATAGTAGGTAGTCTAATCCTGGAAGCCCTTCCAAGACACCTCATCGTCGTCCTTCTCGGCTTCCGCGGCTGCGACGGACGCTTCAGGCTTTACGGGAGGGGCTGCCGCCGCCTCCGTCTTAGCCGACGGAGGCACAGTCCCCTTTTCTCCTGCCTGGGTGGGTTCTACCCCGTTTGTCTCAACCGCCTTGTCGGACAACTCCTTTCTCTCGACTGGCTCGGCAACGACGGGGGGGTGCCCCGAAAACGTCGTCGCCTTCGCCACCGTCTTCTGCGTCCAGTTCTCCAACATGGCCGCGACCTTGGGGGCCCAGACTTCCTCTCCCTTCGCGATGTCGTCGTAGTCGAGGCAGTTCGGCCCGTCCACCTCGAAGTCGCCCTGCCGCGAGCGACACAGCTCCGCCATCATCGCCGCCGAGCCCAGCTTGGCGCCGAGGTCATGGCAGAGACTCCGCACGTAGAATCCCGAGGTGACGGTCATCCGGATCTTGACAGCGGGCGGGCCTTCTCCCTCCCATGGCGCCTTCGCGTTAGGGTCGGACTCCGGTATTAGGTTGGCGCCCTTCCGGAAAGGCTGGGCGGGCTCCGAGGTGGGCTCGGTCCCTAGCGCCCCGGACATTACCACTTCGCCACCCTTCCGCTGTCCGTTGTGCGACTTCTTCTGCTTCTTCTTGGAGTGCGGCCTGTCCATCACCAGCCCGTCAACGTCGGACTCGAACTTGCGCTTCGCCGCCTCGTGCGCCGCAACGGCCCTGGCCTCCTCCTCCTCCTCCTCGGGCGTGAGGGCCTTGCCATTCGACTCCTGCACCTTCCACACCTTCTGGGCGAGCTGGCGCTCCGCATCCCCCGCCTCCTCCGTGGGCCAGTAGTGCTTGTGCGAGCCGGGCGGGTACCACTCTACCATCTCGATAGACAGGACGTCGACTTCGCGCGTGGGAATCTGGCGGGGGATCGGCTTGCCCTCGCGAGCGTACTCGTATAGCGGCTTGCCCTCCATCTTGAGGGCGGAGAAGAGCGGCGGGGTCTGCTGGATCTTCCCCTTGAACGAATCTATCGCCTTGAGGACCATATCCTTCGTGATGTGGGTGTATGTGCGCCGCGTCAATATCCTCCCCACCCTGTCGTACGTATCCGTGCTCGCGCCGAAGACGATGACCGTCTCGTACGACTTGGTGCAGTCCAGGAAGCCCTGGAGGGACTTGGTGCCGTTTCCGAGGCCGAGGATGAGAACGCCGCTGGCGAGGGGGTCGAGTGTGCCGCCGTGGCCCATCTTCACGCGGAGCTCCTTCTTGTTCTTACTCCGGCGGTTGAAGGCCTTTGCGCCCTCGGCGGCGCGCTTGTCGCTCTCCTTTTTTAACAGGGGCGCGAATGTGGCGGAGGGGTTAAACTGCATTTGGCAGTCACGGATGACTTGCGCGGAGCTGAGGCCCACGGGCTTGTTTATGGCTATATCGAGAGGCGGGATAATGTTAGCAGCAGTAAAGGATATCCGGATGGTAGGGAGAGGCCAAGGGAGCGGGGGAGACATGAGACGCACCGAGAACGCCTTCGAGGATCGCATTTTGGGCCATCTTGAAGCTTTGGCGCAGTCGCGCGGACACGTTGGCCATATATTGGAGTAGCGTGAGGGAAGAAGGGTTGACGACAGGCCGGGGAGGAGGGAAAAGGTTTTTGGGCGGAGAGCTGGCTACCACTTTTTTTTTCCCCCTAATAACTTTGCACTGCAATTGAAGAACCGGAAGGGTGAGGGTGGGAAAAAAAAACGAAGCTAGCCTGCTATCAGTGGGGGAGGAAGATCTTATCGATTGGTCGATTGGCCATTGATAAGTGCAAAGTGTGGTTGGTGGGCTTTGCGCCCGGAAAATGGATTATTAGGTAGCGGGTACTAGCTCCTCTGGGACTAGCCCTGGTCACAACCCCGCCAACAACAGTGGGCAGTGACTGGAGCTGCTGCTGCAAATGTGCCAGGACCAAGTACTTGTACATGACTACATGAGCGCGTGAATGGGCGGGACGAGTACTCCAATAGACCAAGAATATTAACAAACGGACGAGACGAGACCCGCCAAAGCCCCTCCAGCTTTACACACTGAGATGGCGGATAGGCCTCCTGTCAGCGTCTTTGCCTCTTCTTCGGTGCGTCCTCTAACCCCAGCCATTTAGCACACAAAATAGCAGAGGTTCAGGCACCACCTCATCCTGTCCCTGGAACAATTGAACCGCCGGTTCCCCTCCTCCGCCACGATGCCGCGCCCACGAGCGCCACCGCCGTTGCCGAGCTTCGACCGCGATGCAAAGGGATACGTGAAAGAAGAAGACGTCCTCCACCCGGTTGATAAGACAAGGCCGGATGGCGAGTGGCCTACCTTCGAAATGCGCAACGCCATCGTGTATGGCAAAGACCTCACAACTCTCGAGGGCCTCCTCTTGGTCGAGAAGAAGGGCCCCTTCGTCCTTCGAGGTCGCATTACTGTCGACGTGACCAACGAAGACCATACCCAAGCATGTATGTGTCCCTTCGGGCCCGAATGCGCTCTTGCCTTGCACCTTCGAAGTTTGGAGCTTGGCCGCCTGGTCTGGGTATCTGCTAACTGCCCCTCTCCCTCCTCTAGTCCTCTCGACACGTATACCTCGGTCTCTCGACATTGAAGTCCTCGCAATGCGAATGTCTATCGGCTACGGTGTGACTGAAGAAGGGGGTGTTCCCGCCGTGTGGGCCGCGACCAACCATGGTTTCTTCGAGGTTCTAACAGCCGCCCCCGAATACAAGCCAGTCCTGGACAAGACCTTTGAGGCAATCACACTATACTACACAGTCATGGACATATATGAGAAGCATGAAATTAAGGGAGGCAAGAGGAAACGACGGTTGGAAACAGACGAAGTCCTGTTCCGGGTGAGCCTTGCCCTCACCCCCGCCCTTGCCTGTCCATGCCCATGCCCACCTCGGGGCCACCGCGCGTGGTCGTCGTCAAGCTAACATGGTTATAGTATGCCGTTGATATTGGGGAAGCTGCGGTGAAGGAAGAGATAGTTGATCGATGCCACGAGCATGCCGAGTTCATGGCGAACCACTTCCCTCAGGACACTAACTTTGACTGGACGGGCAAGGCGTTCGCTAGTTTTATCCAAGGGCTAGCTGTAAGCCTCTCCATTGTTCTATCTCGTTTGAAGGCATTCGTATTGACGTACAATGTACAGAAAACACCCCGGACCGTCAACCGCCACCCCGCCATCTCCCAAACCCCCGTTCCCGTCCCGTCGCCGTCTCAGCCCGTGACTCTGCCGCAAAGATCTCGATCGGCAGCCCACGAGGGCGCGGCGGGTCCAAAAAGTAGGGCGACGCGGCAGTCGTCGGCATCGGCCTCGGGAAAGTCACAGAGTCCAGCTGCAGCACTCGCTGAGCCAAAGGCTCGGCGTGGCTCGTCTCAGCCTCATGTCGAACCCACAAGGCCGGCTGCGCCCTCACCCTTGCCATCCGACCACTTACGCTCCGAGGCGACGGCGCGGAAGATGTACGAAGCCATTCTAGACGTGTCTTCGGACTCGGACTCAGTCAGTCGGATCACGATTGGCGGCATCACCAACAAATTGTATTTCAAGTATAAGTTTTCGGTATACAAGGGTGCGGCGGATGCTATGAGGTTCTACGGGCAGGAGCTAGTCCGATGCATGGAGAATGATAGTGAGCGAGCGGCGGAGTGGATGGAGTCGCCCATTTACCGAGACCTCTCGGCCATAGAACGACCCATGGAAGCGCATGAGCTGCAGTTCTTGACGGCAGCTCAGATTGAACCTTCGCTATGCAAACGCACCAAGCTAGGTCCCGCCGCCGCTCAAGCGCGACGGAAAGACCCCACGACCGGAGAGAAGCCTGGCAAGGGGCCGGCGGCTGCAGGGTATCGGAGCTCGTCGGAAAGCTCGGGTGTCGGCCGACCCCGCGCGGGACGTCCATCCGGCAAGGTTGCAGGCCTACGCCTTGCCACGGCCGTGCCGAAGAAGCGGCTCCAGTCCGACTACGACAGCGCGGCGTCGGGAGGCAGGGCAAGCAAGTCCTCCAAGTTATCGCACGGGACCGGCTACGAGGACGAGAACTTCGGCGAGGGAAGTGTGGGAATGGAGACCGACAGGGAGGAGTCGCCGGATGCGATGGTCTCGGACAGCGAACCGGGCCAGGAGGAGTCCGTGCGGATCACCATTGACGTCGAGGATGTCCCGTCCACGCAACCGAACGGGCCAGATGGCACGTGGGTGTGTGACCAGGAGGACTGCGGACACGTGGTCATCGGTGCGGACGACACCGGTGGCCAGATGGCTGTGCGGGAGCATCTTCACGAGCACGAGGAGACGAGCGAGAAGGTTAAGCTGGCGGTGGCCGAGGGGCACGCCGCAGGGCACCGTCCCATTGAGTACGTTTTTTCCTCTCTCTCCAGCTGCTGAGGGCGGGTGTTGTTCATTTCGACTTCCGGCAGTGCGTTCATGCTAACATGTCGTCGCATAGATACCTACTCGAGAAGCTCAAACAGATCGGCGGGAGGGAGCTTCCCAAGGCCGAGGACGACGGACGGCCCGAGCCCATCAAGAGGCGGCATGGGCTATTCCTCTAGTTGGAGCTGTGGCCTCTAGGCCGGGAGCTATAACGGATGCCCTTGACGTGCCTGAGTTTACGAAATGATTTCCTTGACGTGGAGATACGAAGCTGATACCCCCCTTTTTTCCTCCCTCTCGGGTTTGTTTACGCGGTGTTGCTTTCTGCCCTTGTTCTTCTTCCCCATCTTCTTTTTCGTCTCGCTTTGTACTATATTAACCGAATTTTCCGGCCTGGCTCTGGGACATGTGCATGAGAAAAAAAAACGACTAAGATAGGGATGGCATACGACTATTACGGAGGGGCTATAATTCAATTTCTCTTGGTTGCTTTTTTCTCCCATCTTATTGCTGGGAATGAAACCTGTGATTTTGGAGCAGCCGTAGTCCTTCTCCTCTTTGACTTTGACTTTGATCATTCTGAGTTTCCAAGACTGACTTCCCCCGTTCACTCTTCGAGTACTTGCGACCCGATGAGTGAGTGCTCCGGGACATATCGCCGGCCACGCCGTCGGGGTGTGATTGCGGGCCGGACGGCACCGTTATGCTGGCTGGGCTTGGCATGCCGGAGAGGGAAGGTCGTCCGTCTCCCCTGGCCGCACGGCGCACGTGGTGGTGGGAGAGGGCACCGGAGCAGACGATGCGCGAATATTAATCTCGGCCATGTGGAGTTAGTTATGTGAACCCACGAGTCCTCAGAGTCGTATGCACATGTGAGGCCCCGAGCAAAATCCAGGAAGGGGAGGTGCGTGCGGATCCATTTAATGCAGGGCGGGCGCTAGTTACTCGTAATTTCAAAAGCGCAAGAAGCCGCTCCGGTCGGGGTCCGCATGCTACGCGTACTCATGGTTCTAACCAAACACTAACACCGAGCATGGAGCCTTGAACGGAATGTGGGGGGGAAAGGGGGGGGAGAGTGGGAAGACACCAACAGGTCGGCAGCAACGGCTTAACATCCAGTTAAACACATGCAGTGTTCCCCCCCAAAACCCTCCTTCCTCATCTGGGTAATACCGCCCTCTTCCAATTACGTAGCGGCACTTGACCCAGATCGAGTTCTGATTAGCGCCCCCTCGCCCGATTGGGCAAGGCGAGGGTCACATCGATCACAGGCGTGGGTCCTTTGGAGAGCTCACATGGGAGCGTGTCTGGGGGAGAGATCATCATTGGAGATGCGACTTATTACCGAAGGGGGGGGGGGGGGGTAAAGCGGCCGAGGTCCAGTGCAGGCGGCCCTATACCACCCGCTAATATTCCTTATGATGATGACGACCTTGCTTTTTATCTCCAAGCTGAGAGCCCTTCTCAGCTCTGGTGCTTATAAGGCTGGCGGGAGGGCCGCGGCTTCGCGAACCTGTCGATCTTATTTCTCTTACACGCCAAATGCTGCTTTGTATATAACGGGTGGTCTGTATATATACATATATAAATAGATTCTCCGTGTGTATATACATCATAGCATTTATCCCCTCCCGCGGGTGGCGCTCTTCAGGCAATGCATCTCACTCGCGTCGCGGCCCTCGCCTTTGGGCTTGGCAGGGCGTTTGCCACGGCTCCCGCGTCTCAGCTCCTCTCGCGCGACGAGGCCGAACTCCTCGGCAGGGGTCTCGCGGAAGATGTCTGGGACGAGATCAAGGACGGTCTCTCATGCGCCGGCTGCGAAGTACGATGCCCCTCACCATGGCCAACTACCCACCCCCTGGACTTAAGTCCACTTACACGAGCAACATTGACTAACAGCCGCCAGACCCTCGTTGTCCTGCTCAAGGGCCTCGCGCTCTTAGGCGATAACGCCTTTGTAGATGTCCTCCAATCAGTCTGCAAGCTCACAAATGTAAACCCCCCGTTTTTGATCCCTCACCCAAAGAGCTTGGATCCGCATCAAGACTCACAAAAAACTGACGTTCCCTCCTTGCTAGAGCGTTGACGAGGATGTCTGCCAAGGCGCCATAGAGCTCGAGGGTCCCATCATCGCAGACGCCATCCGGAACATGAAGGTCCCCAGCCAGACCTCCAAGCTCTTCTGCATCAACTTCCTCGGCGTCTGCCCCTACCCGAAGGTGACGCCCTACCAGGTCCCCTTCCCCACGGAGAAGAAGGCCATCGAGGGCGGCTCGTCGCGGCCCGCGGCGAGCGGCAAGGACCCGATCCGCATCGTCCACTACTCCGACGTGCACGTCGACCACCTTTACACCCCCGGCTCGACCGCGAACTGCACGAAGCCCATATGCTGCAGGCCCTACACCGAGGACGACGAGCCGGGCGTGAGCACCTCCCCCGCCGGCCCCAACGGCGACCACAACTGTGATACGCCCGTGAGCCTCGAGGAGAGCATGTACGCCGCCATTAACGAGGTCGCCCCGGACGCGGCCTTTGTCATTTGCACTGGCGACATCGTCGACCACACCGTCTGGAACACCTCCGTCGAGTACAACACATTCTCTAGTATGTCCACCATGCCCACCTCCCCCGTCCCTCTCCCCCCCCATCTCATGTAGCTTCTCCGTATCGATCAAGCGCCAACTACTAACACGCCGGAACCCCCGCCGCCAGTCACCGACGCCTACAGCCGCATGGCTGCCTCCTTCCCGCTCGTCTACGGCACGGCCGGCAACCACGAGGCCCACCCGACGAACGCCTTCCCGCCCACGGCCGAGGCCCCGACCAGCTGGGTCTACAACCTCCTCTCTACGAGCTGGTCCCACTGGATCGGCGACGCCGCCGCGTCCTCCACCTCCAGCCGCGGCTCCTACTCTGTCAAATACCCCGGCGGTAACCTGCGCGTCATTAGCATGAACACGAACACCTTTTACGTGCAGAACTACTACCTCTACCGCCGCGTCATGACCCTCGACCCGGACGGCCAGATCGCCTGGCTCGCGTCCGAGCTCGACGCCGCCGAGAAGGCCGGCGAGAGGGCGTACATCATCGGCCACATGCCCCCCGGCGACAACGACGCCTTCCACGACCAGAGCAACTACTTCGACCAGGTCGTCAACCGGTACTCCGACACCATCGCTGCCATGTTCTTCGGCCACACCCACCTCGACGAGTTCCACGTCAGCTACTCGTCCTACGACGCCCAGACCGCCGACACCGCTGTCGCCGTGCAGTACGTCGCCCCGAGCCTCACGCCCACGAGCGGCCATCCCTCCTTTAGGGTTTACGTCGTCGACCCGGAGACCTTTGCCATCCTGGACGCCGAGACCTGGATCGCCGACATGGCCGACCCCAACTTCCAGACTACCCCCACCTGGACGAAGTTCTACTCCGCCAGGGAAGTCTACGGGCCCGACCACCCTGCCGGCGAAGAGCTCTCCCCCGCCTTCTGGCACAACGTCACCGAGGCCTTCGCCTCATCCCCCGACCTCCTGGACGCCTACCTCTCCCGGAAGTCGCGGGGCTGGGAGGACATCGCCTGCGACGATGCTTGTCGAGAGCAGGAGATTTGCAAGCTACGTGGCGGGAGGGCCGAGGATAACTGCTACGAGCCGAAACCTGGCATCCATTTCAAGAAGAGGAGCCTGGAGTCTAGGGGCCATGGGGATGACTGCGGCGTCTCGGTGCTGCGCGGTGCGGTGGGTTCGCTCGCTGTCGAGAAGAAGGCCGTGGAGCTTGTGAGTGCGAGGGTCGAGGAGAACAAGAGACTCCTAATCTAGAGGCATCATTAGCGCTTCTCGGTCCGTAAGAGAGAGATGGAGGAGGGTGGTTGGTAGTGAAGAGGGATACGGATCTTGGATGAACAGCCAATTTTTATTCTGGAGCTAGAAGTTGTGCTCGGGATATAGGATAACCAAAATCGCTGTCTCTCTTCTTGAAAAGCTGAATCGCTGTCCGTCTGTCTTCTCGGGTAACCAAAGTCGCTGGCCGTCACTTCCGTGGATAACCAAAGCCGTTGACCGTCTCCGTGGATAACATTGTCTATCTCCCTCCTTACACCACCCGAGCTTGATAGCAGTCATTCCATACGCTAGCAAGCCCGCCCTATCCTCGGTCTGCAGTACACAAGCTCCAAAAAAAAGAAATGATATCCTAGCGCTCAAGGCAGCATCACATTCCTCCCTTCGCACCTATGAATGCTGCAATACAAACTGATTCGGGCAACCCACTAACATGGCCGGTAAAAAAAGGCTCGTCACAAAACCTGCCCCGATGATAAACCCCCTCCTCTACTGGTCCAGAACGTCGGCAAACTTGTTGGTCATCTCCTGGTAAATGTCGGCATACTACAGAGGGTTAGCAGGTGTAGTCATATTGAGGCACAAATGAGGGTGTCCCCAGGCGAAGAAAAAAAAGGGGGGGGGGGGGTAGGATAAAATTGATTTATCGCCCTACCTTCTTGGAGATTACATCCTCGCCCTCACTCGGTAGCTCGAACTTCAGCTGCCGAAGCTTGTGCTGGAGATCCTTCGTGGCAGCTGAGATATCGGGCCACGACTGGCCCTGACCGATGGCCTTTACCGCCTCGTCGTAGAAGCCCGTCATGAGCTTCATCATCCACTCCGTCTTCCAGAGCGGGCAGAACTGGTCGTAGTCAGAGTATCCGTTCTGCTGCAGGAAGTCCTCCTTGATAATACGCGTAATATCAAGAATGAGCTTGTCCTCGTCGCCGAGACCCGACCTGCCCACAAGCTGCACCACCTGGTCCAGCTCGGACGATCTCGTGATCAGTTGCCCGATAGTCGTGCGGAGCCGGGCTAGCTCGAGACCCTGCTGCTCATACCACTTGTCCAGGACCGAGGTGTACTGGGAGTACGAAAGTTCCGTGTTGATAGACGGGAAGTGCTTCCTCTGTGCCAGCTTCTTGTCCAGACCCCAGAAGACCTGCACCGTGTTAAGTGTTGACATTGTGACCGGGTCCGAGAAGTCACCACCGGGGGGGCTGACGGCCGCCACAATGGTGACACTGCCCATTCGCTCGGGCGAACCTAGGGTAACGACTCTACCGGCTCGTTCGTAAAAGCTCGCCAGCTTGGCACCTAGGTAGGCGGGGAAACCCTGGTCAGCCGGCATCTCACCGAGACGTCCGGAAATCTCACGGAGAGCCTCAGCCCATCGGGATGACGAGTCGGCCATCAGGGCGACGTGGAGACCCTGGTCGCGGAAGTACTCGGCTATGGTGATACCCGTGTAGATGGAGGCTTCTCTGGCGGCGACGGGCATGTTGGAAGTGTTGGCTACCAGGCAGGTACGCTTCATGATGGGCTCCTTCCTGCCATCAACATCGATCGTAAGTTCGGGGAAGTCCTTCAAGACTTCAGCCATCTCGTTACCTCGCTCGCCGCATCCGACGTAGACGATGATGTCGCTGTTGGAGAACTTGGACACAGACTGACTAATGACAGTCTTCCCGCAGCCGAAGGCACCGGGAATCGCGATGGTACCTCCCTGCACGGCGGGGAACAGTCCATCGAGAACACGCTGGCCGACCACGAAGGGTTCGTTCGCGTCGACCTTATCCGTCACCTGGCGGGCGGCACGCACAGGCCAGGTCTGCATCATGGGGTAGTCCTGGACCGTATCCTGGAACTTGACGCTAAGGAGAGGCTCATCCACCGTGTATTGGCCCTCGGGGGCGATCTTCGTTATCACACCACCCGTCTTGCGAGGCGGGAACATGATCTTGTGGGTTTTCAGGAAGGAGTTTTCAAGCACAGTACCCCATACGTAGCCGCTCGCGATGTGGTCGCCCACCTTCATGGTTGGCTTGAAGTCCCATTTCTTTTCACGGTCGAGAGGGTCCACGGAAATGCCGCGGGGGATATAGATACTGTTCGTCTTGGCGGCGATCTTCTCGAGGGGTCGCTGGATACCGTCATAAATGTTGTTGAGGAGGCCGGGTCCGAGTTCGACGGAGAGGGGCTTTCCGGTACGGTAAACGGGATCACCGACGCAGATGCCAGCTATTCGACGACATTAGCACTGGAAGTAGAGATACATAACAAGGTAGCATTGCGCAGGACAGTACGACTCACAGGTCTCCTCGTATACCTGAACGGTAGCTTGATCTCCCGTGATACGGATAACCTCTGCAGTAAGCTTTTCGTGGCCGACTTTTACCTGTATAGGGCGAATAGCAGAGGTTAGGAATCCGATATAGACTTCGGGGCGGCGTGAGGTGAGCAACGTACCACCTCGTACATCTGGACACCACGTAGGTTGTCGATTATAACAACGGGTCTGTATTGTGGGTGGGTGGGTGAGTATATGCGGTTGAGAGTGGGAGCTCCGCGAGGAGACGAGAGGGAGCGCGATCGGTTCACTACTTACCCCGAGACGCCAAAGATTTTACCTTGAGAATAATGTCAGCCACTTCCGAACTCTATCAACGCAGTTGCGCGAGGATGTTTCTTGATACTATCTTACCAGGCGGGAACTCGGGCTCCTGGGACTGGCCCGCACTCGACTTCTACATGTCCGTTAGATATCTGGTGGCTGGAGAGAGAGCCGAGGAGGCTGTGTATGGCAAGATGGGCGGGGGAAGACCAGTGCTGCGATGGCTTCGAGCAGCCGAGCGATAAAACCGGGCGAGGAGGGGTGCTCGGTCGGGGACAACGTACAGGTGCCATTTTGGACCGAGGGGGGGTATTCGGGACTCGTCGAGTTTCGGGGAGGATATTATTAGATGGGGGGGTCGCAGTAAGGCGGGCGCAAGATATGAGGTGTCCAGGACTCGATTGTTGCGAGGTCTCGGTGGGTGGTGATGGAGACGTTTGGATGGAAGCTTGGTTGCGAGGGCCAGAAGTTGGAGCTTCCTGGTCTTTGTCTTGGCGTGATTCGACATCAGCCACGGGACTGGGTGTGGTGGGCCGTGACCTCTGTGGTTGTACCACCTTGACGTAGTGGCTCGGCAGTACCTGGGTTGTTTCACCACTAGCGCAATCGCTATCGCTATCACTGTGTTGACGATTCACAGAACGTGTTAACGTTAAAGCTTGTATCGTTGTCTCATGGACGGTAGTCATGTGCTGCTCTTCAACAGCCCTAAAGGAAGGTTCGACCAGAAGTTTAATAGTTGAAGAAGGATCAACATTAGGAAGTGTGGCTGCACTTGTACAGGGAGCACCAACGATCCCCACGGGCGCTCCTTCCCCAAAAACATCATCGACAGGGAGGAGCACTCCTTCCTCTGAGGCAGGCGGCGGTAGTTCAGATCCTGCAGCTGCGGCAGGCGCTGGTGCTGTCTGCTCCTGCGTCTGCTCCTGCGTCTGGGTCCAGGAATGTGCCGGGTTCCCGCCATCGACCTGTCCGTTATTGGCTCCGATCATCAAATCCACCAGAGATCGCCTGCCTTTCAAGCGCGGGCGAAGGCCAACCCTTTGCATCGCGGTGCGAGATCGAGCCCGGATCCGAAGTCGGAACGAAGAATCGCGACCGATATGTCGATTTTGGGCCCCAACTAAACCTTAGTACTCTCTACTGCACGCCCTTGATTGTCCTCTCTGTCCTCAGCTTTTTCTCTCGGCCAGACACCCGTTACGGTTTTGGTTCGAGATTGCGGGCGAAATCATTGGACGGTGGCGGCGTAGAACTTTGACAAGGGTTGCGAGGACGTCGGATGTCGTGGACAGATATTGTTTATCTCGAGCGAGCGAGCGGACGCGGCTGTACGAGCACGAACACTCATAACCCAAGAAGCCAAGGCGACAAACACACAGACACAGGCCCAGGTAAACCCGGAAGGGGGGCAGGCAGTCAGCCAGCCATAGATATCAACACATATTACCGAGTACTATTATCCACCAACTCAATTCGATGTGGCTGAGTACGAAATTCCACCTACCCAGTTGTCAAATAACCAAAACTCTTGTGTAGGTAATTAAGTCTCTTTTCTCAATATATTTCAGGACTAGATATATCCATCCTAGGTTTACCATCGGGATGGACGCGAGCTAGATATTTTGGTGTCGAAAACATCTGTTTAACCACCTTCCAATCTCGGTCCCCCATTTGCCATTTGATCCAACCATATAATCCCAACTCGGGTGGCCCTCAATATCTGGGGGTAATAGAAACCTGTCTAGTCCGTATTATTCCGGTGCCGTTACCCTCTCCACCGCCGGTGTCGCCGCCACCATGGCCGACGATCTCGTATTTATGACTAAAAAGTTCCTGACGGGGCGACTTCGTACCTGCCCCTAGTTGTAAATATTCGCCATCTACTCCGTACAAGACTACTAATATATATGTATGCTGTACTCGTAATTCTTTTCAACTGCAACTCATCTATGCTGTCCCAGGGACCAAAGTGATAAGTCAAAATCTTAACCTCTCGGTGAACTTTTTGCTATCTGGATTCCTTATCCCCCGCTTCGACTTACACCCGGACAGAAAATTATCAAAGCCCCAGACAACCCAGGGAAGACGTGCTCCATTGTCCCAATTTTTTTTTAAACTTTCTCTCTCCGCCTCTGAGGACTCCATCCCCACCTCGCCGCTTATCCGCGAGACACACGATTCCGACTCCCGGAAGATGGTCCCACCTCTCTCCGATATGGAGTACCCGGAGGGTGCTCATCCAGAATCCCGCGTGCTGATTATCGCAACCGGGGGGACCATCTGTATGCGCCCATCCCCAGATGGCCTCCAGCCTATCGGTGGTTTCCTCGAGAATGCCATGGCACCGAGGCCTTGCTTCAACGACAAGTCTGATCCCACTGGTAAGTCATGAGTTGCCATGAAGTCCGCCAGGGGCCGAGCAGAAAGATGCTCACAAGAGACACGCCCAACAGTGAAGATACAGGCGTTCAAGGACGGTAAGGAGCTGTCGCTGGACAGTCTCAGAACCCCGCCGAGCGCCTACTCCCGCCACATTCGGTATGGGATCCTGGAGTTCAACCCCCTCCTAGACTCGAGTTCCATCTCCTCCGAGGGCTGGAAGGAGATCGCCCTCACCGTCAAGGAGAACTACTCCCTCTTCGACGGCTTCGTCATCCTCCACGGGACCGATTCTCTCTCCTACACCGCCTCAGCCCTCTCCTTCATGATGTCGGACCTGGGCAAGCCCGTCATCCTCACGGGGTCCCAGACCCCTATCTTCGCACTCCAGTCCGACGCCGTCGGCAACCTCCTCGGCTCTCTCATCATTGCAGGAACTTTCGTCATCCCCGAGGTCTGTCTCTTCTTCCACCACAAGCTCCTCCGCGGCAACCGTACTGCAAAGATCTCCGCGTCCGCCTACGACGCCTTCGAGAGTCCTAACTGCGACGCCCTCGCTAAGGTCGGGGGTCTCGGCGTTGAGGTAAACTGGCCCCTCGTCCACCGACCCCGCCGCATAGCTGAGTTCCGTGTCACTACCGACCTTGACACTGCCCACGTCGCCTGCCTTTGGATATTCCCGGGCATCCAGCCCGAGATGGTTGACTCCGTCCTCCGCCTTCCCAACCTCCGCGGCCTCGTCATCGCCTCCTTCGGCATGGGGAACGCCCCTGGCGGCGTCGACGGCGGCCTCACAAAGGTGATCCGCGGCGCCATCGAGCGCGGCACCGTGATCGTCAACGTTTCACAGTGTTCTTCAGGCTTCGTATCCCCCGTATACGGGCCCGGGACGGAGCTTGGCCGGGCTGGTGTCATCTTCGGCCTTGACATGACCATCGAGGCCGCCCTCACGAAGCTCTCCTACCTCCTCGCCATCCCGGATCTCTCCACTGCCGACATCTCCTCCCACATGTCCCGATCCCTCCGCGGCGAGGTAACAGAGCGCGCCTCCCAGACCGCCTTCTCGCACCCAGCGGACTCCCTCGGCGCGATGGAATCCCTCCTCACCCCCGCCGACGCCGCGTTCACGGCTCTGGGCTATGCCATACGGAATGGCGACCTCAGCGCCTTCGGTGATATATTGAGGGCTGACGAGGTTGCGATGCTCACGAAGGTCGACTATGCCGGCAACACGGCCGTCCATCTCGCTGCCATGGGACCTAACCCGGAGATCATGAGGGACCTCCTTACCAGAGGGGCGAGCGTGCACTCGAGGAACTGGGCGGACAACACACCGCTGTTCCTGGCCGAAAAGGTGGGGAATGGTGAGTGTGCGCAGTTGCTGAAGGAGGCGGGCGCCCACTTGTGGAGGAATGTCAGTGCTGCGGCTCGAGTGGACGGGGTGAGTGGGGGGTCGAAGTGATTGGGGCCCTCACGCCTAACTGACTACTCTCGAGACGGGTACTATCGCGCGAGGGAATCGGAAGTCAGATATTTAGCAGCGCAGATGAGTAAATCCAGAAGAAAGAGAAAAATAAGGGGTGCCGGGGGGGAGGGGGGCGGGGGGAGATAGAATAGAGGCCCACCTTCTCATGCTCGAAGCCTGGAAGTCCAACAAAGATATATACCCATCAACCCCTTCCAGGGGAATCGACCATCCTTCGCGAAGCGACAGATGCTGTTCTCCATTGCTTGTTGAACTGCCGTTACTTGATTCAGGAGACTTTACTGGGTGGGCTTTGAAATGAACTGTTAACAACGCTGTTATTACAGGTCATCTCCCCAACAGGGAAGAAGACGTAGGCCTCCTCCTTGTGGCCAATGTGATGACTACCCAAGCAGACAAGTAAAGGGAAAGGAACTTGTGAAGAAAACCCACCACCATGGCCAACATTAACCTTCCCGTCGTTTATCTCAGAGATCTCATCTCATCGTCTGTCCCTTGATTCGGCGGTAGACAATGATACATCGTTACCCAGATACCCCAATATCCGACTTCCCCGAGATCCGCCCCATGAACATGATTTAAGACAAACGCTGTAGCCAACCCAGAATACCTTCCCAGAGCCCGTTGCGCCGGAACATGCCATAGACTTACAAAAGAAAAAAAATAAGAAAAAAAAGGCAACAGAAGAACAAAGAAACAGATTGAAAAAGACAGCTGGAGCAAGATGAAGTATAAAAAGAGTCAAGGAGAGACTTAATCCGCTGTCAAGAGGGATAAGAAGACAACCTCCCAGATTTGACCAATCCATCTCCTGGTGCTGAGAATTGCAGTAGGGGCGGTCGGTAAGCGTTGTGTTAAATAGGCTTCGCGAGGCCTATGAACGGCGAACTGTGAACGGCGGACGGCGACATGCGGCGAAATGAGTATTGAGCATGAGCTAATGTCGGATAGCCTACTACTGTGGGCGCCAGTGTCGTTTAAGCACGTCTTCGTGGATGCGAGGAAGTTCGAGCGGTCGGGGTTGCCAACCTAAGCTCGACTTGTGGACATCGGGAGGCTGCGGAAGTCGCAGGGGCTCGCTGGGAGCGGGAGAATAGCCCTCATAGTCGACGCGTATCCTCTTGTGGGGACTCGGCTCTTCAGGCATGGTCGGATGAAAGACCGTCCGTGGGGACAAAGACGCGCTCGAGTGTCGAACTGGTCTAGGTGCTTCATTATAATGTGACGGGCCAGCGAGTCTTCGCACGTCTTCCGACTCCGGCGTTGATGGTGACGAGTTATGACCTCCTCGTGGCCTTTACGATAGTGTTAGTGGATCCTCCTGATGACGTATAGCAAGCAAAGTTGCAGAAGTGAGGGTATGGTGGTGATGATTTATGTTTTTGGACGGGGGGTTGTACTCACGCGTTCTTGAACCTGCACTCACGTCCAAACTTCTCGCACTGAACGCATCGTGGAAAGTCCGGATCGCACTTGATCTTCTTCTCTCGACATGTCACGCAGGCAATCGCTAACCTCTTCCGCGGCTTTCCCGCCTTCGTCACGCCCCAGTGAGCATTTACCGGCTCCCCATCGATAACTGTCTTACAATGGCTGCCGTCATCGTAGAAGTAACACATGCCCTCACCCGGAACCTCTGCAGCGCAAACGAAGCGGGGGAGGAAGTGAGTCCCCGTCCAAATCTTCGGTCCTAGCCCGTCCTTGACTGGAAGCCCTTCTTGCATGGGTGTCGCGGCCGTAATAGCACCTGAACTTGACGTAGGCAGGTGCGAAGACCTGGAGTCGGGATGGAACCCTGAGGCTGAGTCTCTAGCACCTGGATAGCTTAGTGGTGACTGAGAATGAGATGACGGTAACGGATGAGCCTCTCTGCCTCGCAGGGAGTATTCTTGCTGCGCAGGCTCAAGTGGTCTTGGCCACCTTGATCCGGATAGGCCATCGTGCCTGAGCGGCTCGTTCCGTAGGCGGTCATTCGGCGGAGAGTCTGTCCGTGAAAGCGGCCTTTGGAACGAGTGGAGAGAGTTCCGGTCCGAGTCATATCTGGGGTCGTAGGTGCTCCGTGGCTGGGCAGCGTGGTGAGGGGAGGATCCACCAAAGAATGGACTGGGGAAAGGAGGCCTGTCCGAGTGGGCAGAAGCCACGCGAGAAGGCTGCTCCAGGGGTGAAGGTGCTGGGAGTGACCCGTGGCGATCCGAGAGCGCGGGCGAATGCAACGGCCTCGCCGAATGGTGAGGGAAGAGGCTGCTCAAAGACGGTAGCTGTGTCCGAGAGTTCGGACGAGAGTTCTCCTTGCTGACTTGACTGTCTTCGCTACCCTTCCCTGTGGATGACATTGTTGATACGGAGCTGCGGTCATAGTTGGACATGGGAGGAGAGATGGGCGCGGCGGGCTTCCAGGAGTGCTCGACAGACGGCGAATGTCTAGACGAGTAGGAGGAAGAGGTCGGGCTGACCAGTTCCGGAGGAGTGTCTGGCGCGGCCAAGCGATGGTGCGGTTCCAAGTAGTTTAATACCCCCATTGGGAGAGTCGGGCGCTGCTATCGAGCCAGATTCCGTTTAAGATGAGAAGTGTGCTTGCATGTCAAAGCTCTCGCGGAGCGGCTTGCCTTGTTGTTGTTGATGCCGTTAACTTCCCGTCGATGATCTTCGTCGGACCCAGCGATCCTATGTGGCTGTACCGTTACGGGGTACGGGGTATGAGGGGATATGGATAGAGATGGGCTGTGTTGGTGGGAAAGGGAAAGAAGAGGACCGAGAAGAGACATTAGTTGTAAGGAAGGCAAGGCCAAGCGGATGCAGATATGGGCGAGGGGATGTTTAACAGATATTCTTCGGATAAAGATCCACAGACGGCGCAGCGGATACCTTGCTCACTTCACTTACATGCCAAGAGGCCAGGCAGGGGTGGTGGTACTGTACCAGTACGGGGTAGGCAAGAGAGATACGACCTAGTACCAGTACCAGAGGTGCGCTACGAGCATTACTCGTACGTACTTACACGATTGCGGAACTAGAAAGTACTTAGGACGTTCCTGGCACAGGATCGGAATTCCGGATAATTTAGACGGGGCTATAGGGACCAGGAAAGACCGACCAACAGAAAAAGGGGGGGGGGGGGGGGTTCATGGAGCATGGTAGGGAGGCGTAGCTTCCTTGACGGGGCGGGTGTGCGGGTGTAAGGGCGTGTGGGTGTGCAGGTGTGCATGTGTGAGGTGTGTAGGTGTGCTGGCGGTTCCAAACTGCTGGGCGGCAATGGTATCCCAGGTCCCGCCCATGTGGTGTGGATTATGCA
>ONZQ02000004.1:530616-600456 GCA_900312665.1 Cephalotrichum gorgonifer | reverse complement strand
AAAGGGGGGGAGGAGGGCTGGGGCGAGACAGGTGACGGCGGAGATGGAGAAGGAAGCCCCTTGCCCGCGATTTGATGTTACACATGGTGTTTTGCGCTAGCTACTCCACAGGGGAATAACAGCTTTCGGTAAACGGAGTTTCTTGCGAGAAGATCCGTTCAGGCAAATGGAGAAGAGGGTGGGTAGCCAAGGGCAGGACGATTGGGTGTCGCGTGTCGGTACCATTAGGGTGCGATGAGTTGGTTACCTCATTGGACCCGGCGGCTTCGTCCGCTTGCCATTTTCGCGGCTGCGGCCTGGCAACCGGAGGCCATGGCCGTCTGCCACGCGTGCGAGCGGAGAGATATGCCCGTGACGTCGTACGCGGGACGGCCTGGGGGAGCTTTGTTGGTGGGTTGCACTCCGCATGCACGCGCGACTTCGAATACGATATCCCAAGACAAGGCATCGGTTGGGGGACAAGGGGTAGTGAGGTCTCAGGTAAGTGATGTACTCGTACCGGTGTGCCCGTGTGCGTACATGGGAAAAGGGGCGCGGGGATGCCCGGCGGTGCGGTTATTACTCTCCTTGCAGGAACGTAGGGCCGACTGCAACGGAGGGGGGGGGGGGTCAGCTTGGATGAGGTCACCTTGAATCCTACTACAACCGCGGCGGATTGCCGGGCTGGTTCGCATGAGGCAGAGGCGCCGATAAAGCGTGGTGTCATCTCGGTCTTACTCTACCAGTAAGAGTAGGGTTTATGTACTAGACCGGGTGTAACTCGAAGCCGGCCTATATCAGGGGTAGGTAACTGAGAACTCGGTGCAGAAGATCGATGAACAGGGATAGGAATGGAGATGGCGCGCGCGAGTCGGAAATGATTTCACCCAATATTACAGGTATTATTATTATTATTATTGCATTGTTCTTTTTACGTTCCTCCGTGTTTCCCGAAAGAGACATGTGGGTTCAACTTGCGCACCAGGCGACTGACTCTCAGCAGTCAGTCGGGGCCACTCAAGGACCCGTGCGTCGGATTTGGGCGCCGAAGTTCCGGCGGCCCCTCGCTCCCTTCCCACATCAAAGCAGTGGGAATCGCTGATCGATGGCTATTGGGTTTTCGCCTGGCCCGGGGGCATGGGAAGCAAAGCAATATTGAAATCTAGAACGGCATGGCATATGCAAAGAAGGGGGGCCGCGGAAATGATTTGACATTGGATTTGCTGTTGCGGGGCTATGAACTTCGGTTCGGAGAAAGTCGATCGGGGAGTTTTATTCGGTGTGGGCGGACGTAATGCTGTTCATCTCCATCCGCTGGGAGGGCGTGGAAGACGGTCGGTGGCCGGGGGGTGTTTACGAGGGATTCTTGGCACAGAGACCAAGCAATTTCGCGGCGTCTAAATATTTGTCCTAGGGTGGTAGGGTAATAGTCGCCTCGGTTGCTCTCACCGGAGGGATTGACTTGGCGAGGCGGGGGAGGAGTGACGGGCCGATAATGGCTGAAGGGAACCTGGGTTCAACGGCTTCTGAACGACCTTACATCGGACGTAATGCTAGATCGAGAGGGGCGTGTTTGGATTGGGGAGAGGATCTCCGGCCGGTGGAGTCTGACGTCCCGGCTCGCTTGCCCGTGGATTCCCTAGGAACGGCGTTCACAGAATGGTCTCTCTGCGTCCGCCTTCTCATCCATCCGGGCTGCAAATGCCCATTTTGGGCTCGGCGAGCTGCCTCAGGTAGGGTCAAGGACACCTACCTTTGCGGATCTGTTGGATCTCGCACCCGTGCTAAGACGAGATCATTCATGATAACTCGCGCTCCTGCAGCGCAGCTTAACATGACCCTCCCCACAAATGCCTCATTGTTTCCCCAGTGAGCAACACAAAGATGAGGTCACGTCGTAGAGAAAGGGGATACGTGGCTCAGGCGTCGGAATTATCATCGGATGGGTCCGGATAGTCGTCCGAGTCCTCTGCGTCATCCGAATCCGAGTCCTCCCCCCGCTTCCTCTTGGGCGCAACAGGTGTCTGCGACACCTCTCCCTTCCTGACAAACACGTAGCTCCTCGCCGGCCTCGTCTCTCCCCTCCACCCGCCACCGGTATCCCCCTTCTTGTTTCTTACTACCCCCAGCGTCCTCGCGTGCTTGTACCCGGGGTACGCGTCCGCCCTGAAGCGGAAGCTCCTCTCCACCTGGAATCCGCAGTGGCGCCCCAGGTCCCGGATGTTCCAGAGCTCGTACGGCTGGCCCTCGAAAATCGTCACCACGATGGCGCCGCCCCGCGCGAGGCTCGGCTCCGCGCGGCCGAAGAAGGACACGAGGAGCTCCTGGTTGTACCGGACCTGACGGTTCACGTCCGTGGACTTGCCCCCGACATGAGGGAAGTTGAACATTATGCGGTCCATCAGCCCCCGTTTTGACCCGGCCCTGCCGATCGTGTAGGCGGGCATCTTGGTTGCGTCGACGCCGTAGAGGACCTTACACTCCGGCGCCGCGGCCTCGAGCACGTCGATGTGAGCGTCCGCGTGCGGGTACTTCTCCAGGAGGGCGTCCTTGGAGGGCTCGAGGACGGTGGCGGTCACGGAAGTGCAGGCGTGGTGGCTCACGAGGCTCGCGGCAAAGCTGAGGTCGCCCTCGCCGACGAGGAGAATGCGGTGGGTGGGCGCGAAGGGCATCGTGGGGGGTGGGAGAGGCGGCGGGGGCCCCGTCTTCTTCGCGGGCTTCTTGCTCTTGTCTACTGGGGGCGGCTGGTATTTCGCCTTGGCGCCGCTGCCGCGCGGGGGCTTGGTCTTGTGGGTATTGGGGCCTTTGCGGCGCGCCTCGATGTTGGCCTTTCTCTTGGTAGCCTTCTTGCTCATCTTCGCGGTATTGCTAGGCTCCCTGGCCTTTTTCTTCTCCTTCTTCTATGTCTTTGCCCGCTTTATTGTCCTTCTCCTTATTCTTCTTCTTCTTCGAGGGCTATGGCGAGGTTATATGGGCCTGCGATCGCGGTGAGGTGAGGTGAAGTCGAGGCTGAAAGGCGGTTGGAAGGTTTCGGCGAGGTGCTTGAGCGCAAGAGCCGCTTCGAGGACGGAAACTTTTTGCCGAGCTTGATGGGCGGTCAGTGGGGCGAGGGGTCCACCCTAGAGGCGGCCAAAGACGGACAACCAGTTTACACGAATCACGACCGTACGGGAGGTCGGAGAATTATTGTTTTACTTAAACGATGCCTTCCATTTTATAAGCGCAAAAATAGAAGTGCCGTTAAAGCAGTAGTGTCACGTACTTATTCAGGAGAATATGGGCCCAAGAATATACGTTCATCTACTCCCATGCTTCTGGGCAAGCACTGGCGTTTTGGTGTTATACATGGCCAATCGGCGATAACGATAACGTCTTCGCCGATAACTGTCTCCACCGATAAGACCACTTTGTCTCTGCTGACTGTACGCGTACCTTCACACAAGCAGACAGCTCACCAAAGTTCAAACGGCGAAAGCGAACGGGATAGGAGGTGAAAAGAGTCGGAAACGAACGGTTTCTTGTCATATCTGGG
Organism: Cephalotrichum gorgonifer; assembly: GCA_900312665.1. Classification (NCBI taxonomy): domain Eukaryota; kingdom Fungi; phylum Ascomycota; class Sordariomycetes; order Microascales; family Microascaceae; genus Cephalotrichum; species Cephalotrichum gorgonifer. The sequence goes on along the minus strand of ONZQ02000004.1, from coordinate 596,945 downwards.
GGTTTACGATATGATGGATGAATGAGTGGCCTCTTTAAAGGATGGCCTTTCCCGACAGACCCGTCGCCCGTCTCCTCGGTGCAAATGGTATGTAGTTTCCTCAACAAGCTCCTCACTAAGCTCATCCTATACCAGCAAAGGGAGTGAGTGGTAAGAAGGAGCCCTGGTCAAAAACTAACTCTACGTCCCAGGCCCAGTACATTCCGTAACATATTCATCGTCCCCGGGAACGTATATTCTCTCGGGCTCCTCGGACCGTTCAATCCGCCTTTACAACCCTGGCTCCACCACCACCACCAACAACAACTACCCCCCAACGGAGGATGGTGACCCCTCGAACGGAGCGGTGCCGGAGGGCAAGCTCATACAGACGTACTCGGCACACGGCTACGAGGTTCTAAGCATCTCCGTCTCAGGAGACAACCAATGCTTCGCGTCCTCGGGGGGCGACAGGGTCGTGTTCTTGTGGGACGTCGCCACCGCGAAGACTATTCGCAGGTTCGGGTCCGCGGGCCATGGCCACACCGCGCGCATCAACTGCGTGAGCTTCGGCGGGGAGTCGGACTCCGTGCTGGTCTCGGGCGGCTTCGACACCTCGGTCCGCGTGTGGGACGTGAGATCCTCGAGCGGGAAGCCCATCCAGGTCCTCGACGACGCTCGCGACGCCGTGACCTGCCTCGTCGTGCGCGACGCCGAGATCGTCGCCGGGAGCGTCGACGGAAGCGTCAGGAGCTACGACATCAGGATGGGACGGTGCGTGGCGGACGAGATGGGCGCCAGCGTGACGAGTCTTGCGCTCACGAGGGATGGGTGCGCGATGTTGGTGGGGACGCTGGATAGCAAGCTGAGGCTCATGGATAGGGGCAACGGGAAGTGCCTGAAGACCTTTGAACACGCCGAGTGGAGGAACTCGGAGCTGAGGGTTCAGGCGTTGCTGGGCGGGAAGGAGAGGTATGTCCTCGCCGGCGACGAGCTCGCAGGCTCCGCCGACGGGCTGGCCGGGGGCGCTGCGGGGGAGGGGAGGGTGTGGGCGTGGGATTTGCTCACGGGCGAAGTCGTGGCGAGGATACGGGTTCCGTGGGGTCCGCCGGGGTACCAGACTCGCAAGAAGATCGTGGGGAGAGATGGGAAGCAGAAGTCGCAGAATAACATTATTAGCTGCATGGCGTGGAGAGAGGACGGCTGGGGGGACCAGTTTTGTGTCGGCGGGACGTCTGGGGTGGTCACGGTTTATGGATCGAGGTGAACCCAGTTCGCGAACCTCGAGCGGGCAGGAATGGCTAGACCAGGCCCTATGTTATATGGATACACTCTATTATTTGGATTCTCATACAACTTCGCACGTTACTGGCATGTCGCCGTCGCATTACCCCGTGATTACCATACACCCCCGACTTCGTCCGTTTCCACAAACAGACATCGCGCTCCAACCTTCGCCCGGGACAACCAGCTTGGCACTCCCCCGTATCTATATCACTCCCATTCTCGTTTCAGCGTGACCGTTGGAGCCGTCTCTTGGTTCGACCTGAAAATGATACATGTATATGGTTTCCATCCTGCGCCAAAAAAAAAAGAAAAAGAAAAACTCCGCGTACCCCCGTATTACATGATTAATCCCAGCCCAGCCAGGATTGGCGCCAACCCCAGGGGGAGGGGAGGTTTGAAGAAGTACACCCGGAAGGGGGCTGAGGATTCTCAAAGTTATCAGATGACAGGTTCTTAGTTCAGTCCGACGTACTTGAACCAGTTCGGCCGGCAGTCCTCCTTCAGAAGGAAGGATTCGCCCTGGTACATCTTCCCGACTGCGCAACCCTTGCACTTAGGGGAGTTGGGGCAGTTGAGGAAGGGGATATGCTGGTACCCGATGTCTCGGAACCTGTTTGCGAAAAGGAAAAAAAAAATTAGCTTTGTACGATGGACACTACGGCGGAAATGAGGCCCAGGCGGTGTGTACATACCAGTGAATGCGGCTAGAGTCCTCGAAGAGTCCTAGGGCAATGCTGTGGACGGGAGCGTCTCCCCACCGCTCGTAGAAGAATCCGCCGGCGCGATCGAGGTGCTCGAAGTACTCCTCGTAGGCCTGGCTCCTCCAGAAGTCCATGTTACCGATCTCGAAGTTGCTCCAGAAGTGGCACGTCGAGTACCCGTTTGCCTTCCTGTTGTGCTCGGGGCGGCGGATGGCGTCCGTCAGCCAGGGCATGGCATTGTTCTCGTGGATGTAGTCCGGGTGTTCGGCGAGGAACTTGAGGGTCTCGGGCCAGAGGGTCTCGATGGAGGAGGGGTCGTCATAAAGATTGATCGTGAACCCGTACGTCTTGTTGTTGTCCTGCATGAAGCGGAAGACGTCATAGTCGACATCGCAGAAGAAGTGGACCTTGGGCTCGACGCGCCAGTAGAACTGGACATCCTGAAGGGCTGGGTGCTTGTAGAACATGCCGCTGTTCCACCTGCACATCTGGTGGTATGAGGTCTGAGATGCGTATTGGACACCCTTCTCCTTGAGAAGCTCGGCGGAAGACTCGAAAAGACCGTCGTCGATCCAGGAGGGGACCTCCCAGTGTTCCTTCGGGATGAGCTCTAGAGGGAGCGAACCGGTTAGAATGGCAACGGCACTACGACAAATCAAGGAACGGAGGCGAAGACTACTCACCATATCTGCACTCGGCCTTGGTGGCCTCGGAGGTCCTCTTCTTGAACTCTTCTGTGAACGGGACGTCGTTGAAGAAGGTCCAGGGATAGTTGAACTTGTGGTTCCACGTCCGTTCTAGATCGCCCATGGCTTGCAGCATGCCTTCGAGCTCCTCGTTCCTGACGAGAGAAAGTAGAGTTGCATTTATTCTAGCCGAGTTCTCCACACCCGGCGCGTACTTGGCCGATGTGCGATGCAGTGGTCCCGCTGGTTCGTTGATGGCTGCAGGATACGACAAATATTAGGGTGGGTTTGAACTTGGGAAACCGGCGCGATCAATATGGGATGGGATAGACAAGCTTACGGTCCAGCATGGGGTCTCGCTCCATGTTCTCAATCTTGGTCGGAGCTGTTGACGAGCCACCCGCCAGTGGCCTCACGGAGGGCTGAAACATGTGGTAGAGGAAGAAACACCATACAATGATGGCGACGAGCCCGAGGGCTCGGACTGGCCTGGCGATGGCCATTTCTGAGGTGCGCGCGGGGAGTAGTGGTCGTCGAAATGAAAGCGCGCAGAGAATCGCGTATCAGCACTTGATGCCGCCGAGCTAGTATTCCATACAGGTTAGGTGAAGCCAACAATTAGCAATAAGTGTCGACAATCAGGACGCTGGGCGATGTTGCTGTTCGTTGGACAAGTGCTGGAGAAAGGGGGCGTTGGACTAAGTTGGATCGTCGCAACTAATGTTCGCGGGAGCTGGTTTGCCGGAAGAGAAAAAAAAAAGGGGGTTTGAAATGACGGTATTATCGGGTTTAGGTTTTGAGGGGGTGCGCGCTGGGAGGTGCCACTGGGCGGTCAGGAGTCACTCGTTCTCCTAAGCAAGATACTTGCAAGTACGACTAATGCTTAAGAGACAACACCGCAGTGGCTATGGCAATGGTTAAAGGAGAAAATAAATAAATTAGGAAGATGGCCAAGAGGATCGCTCGAAGGTTGGATAGTACGGAGATACGGTCTGTACTTTCAGGGTGATTCAAGCTCCATTCCTCTAATCTTGATAACAAACCTCACAAGTACCGTACCCCAAAACACGGCTCTGTTGGATTTGCATGACCCCTGCAGGAGGGTGACATCAATGTATTGAAGCCAATGGAATAAGATGCCCTATGGAACTACCGAGGACTGGAAATAGGAATAGCATGGCGTTTGGTCGTATAGAAAACCGAAACTTCATTATTCTTTTTGCTATGTAAATCCCCGTTGTTGCGCGAGATTCTAGCCGGAGGAAACTCAAGGACACGGGAATGAGGCTTGAAACGATAGCACCATTCGGTAAGACAAAGATCTGCCGCCGCCGTTAATGACTAGTGGCCTCCAAAGCGGGACTACATGTCATTTAAGTGTCTTATGTAATCAGGAAGGGCCTGCCCTTGTACGAGTAAGCTCCCCGCGTCGCGTCTTGCCAAGCACCATCAGCCCCTCGGTATGATTACTTGTAACTAGTCAAATACGGGGTAGGGAATCGTTTTGCCCTCCACTTCCCATATTGGAAGAAGGGTCTTATAAGAGAGCCCAATGAATGCGCCCGGTCTACCTGCCCTCCTGCCCGCCGACTACCAGCATGCCAGTATGACCCGTCTAAGATGACACGGCATCGTGCGATCCTACCCAACACCACCTTAGCCAATGGAATGCGAACATGGCTTTCCAGGCCCAGTTGAGCGCGCAGGCCGGAGAACTGGTCGAATGCGTCGCCAGAACCTCCCCAAAGGTCAGAATAATGAGACATATTGCTGTGCTTGCACTGTAGCTCTATCTCCTAGGTGCTGACCTACTGTACAGTCCCGCCAGTTCAATAAGCATCGCGAACAAGTGCTGCGTCGGTTGCTCCATCACAGCTTCCTGCGTACGAACCAATTCGAGGTCGAGACTCGACTCAATGGCCTGGAGGAGATATTCCGCATCCAGCACCGGGAAGGTCTTGCCGACGCATTGCGTTCGCGACTGGATCGCCTCAACCATTCGCCCGAACAATGGCACCCGGAGATCTTGTATCTCCTCCTCGAGCTATCTGACCAACCTCTCCGGAATACCAGGCTTGAGAGTCTCAAGGAATTGCATGGGCCTAAGTCCGAGCCTGCCCCGCGGCTGACATGGGAGGATATTGCAAGAGAAGACGGCTGGGCACAGGATCCTGATTTGTGGCGGTCAGTCGACTATAGTGACACCTCCGATGATGACGCGCTAGAGGATCGCTCGACTGAATCCGATGATTCTGACGAACAGTCTGCGTCCGGCGAGGCATTATGGCGCGTACGCAAGGCGGAGGACGTCATTATCAACCTGCAAGACGGATCTAAATTACAAGAGATTAGAGACGCTCATCAGTGGCGACTGGGACCACAGCCTTCCGAAGGAGATGTGCGCTCGCATAAAGTCGCCATTACCGAACTACATATCCTTCGAGAGGTTCTGTTTATGCTACGGGGCTATAAAACGTCGCTCTTCCCGATAGACAGCACCCCCGATTTCACATATCAGCTCCCCAGCGTGTCGTGGGTTACCTACAAGGCCCTGATTAACTCCTTCGCTGAAATGGGCCGCAAAGTGGGAATCCTTCGGGCCCTTTCGAAGCAATCTCAGCGGGCTCCTCATCTTCAGGTTTTCCAGGACTGTGTGTCGCGTAGCCTCCGCTCATTCGACGAAGCAGTGACCAATATCGAGTCTCGAATCATCCTGGTCAAACAGGATGTAGTTTTGAGCTTGGTTGCCGCCTCAGATGAACTCAAGGCTCCACTGGAGCCCTTATCCCGCTTGTCCGATATTGTCCAGCAACTCGAAGACTCCGGGCACGGGGCGTTTCGGTACTTAGAGCTCTTATTCCTCGAGATAGGGAACTCTCAGATCTCCGGGAGGCGATCCACCTATGAGTTCCTTGGCCGCATCTTCTTTGACTGTTTTCAATACTACCTCCGCCCAATTCGTCTATGGATGCAAGACGGACAACTAATCCCGGGAGACAAATTATTCTTCGTTTCCGAGTGTGCAACTCACGTACCTATGAACGAGGCCTGGACGAGCCAGTTCCGGCTCAGGCGCACTGCAGATGGAAACCTCTACGCTCCTAGTTTCTTGCATCCGTCGGTAAACAAGATATTCACTGCTGGGAAGAGTATCGTTATGCTCAAGCATCTTGGCAAATATGAACGCGACGAACTGAACACTGCCGAGGCAAGCGAGCCTGCCCTTGACTTTGATGCCCTCCTTTCTCCCGACTTAGAGCTTGCTCCTTTTGCGGAGCTCTTCGACGCTGCCTTTGAGCGATGGATTCAGAGCAAACACCAAGCCACGTCTGCTATGCTCAAGAGCGTGCTCTTCGAGTCCTGTGGATTATGGGCCAATCTTGCCACCATGCAGTTGCTCTATTTCATGTCGGATGGTGCTCTCGCGGACTCGTTCTGCAGCTCGATATTTAAGAAGCTGGATACCCTCCCCCAGGGCTGGCGCGACCGGTATGCGCTGACCTCCCTTGCACAAGAGGTGTACTCGACTTCCCTGGACTCCCCCCGCCTTTCTGTGACGATAGGCCAACAGGGGCAACGGCTCCCCGCATCAACTGCAAGAGACTTTGTTAGAAAATACCTTCCGGAGCTTGGCTTGGTGTTTAACGTCCGTTGGCCCGTCCAGATGATATTGACTGGGGAGAGCCTGTTACGGTACAAGACCGTATTCACCTTGCTACTTCAGCTTCGGCGAGCACACTACATGCTCAACAAACAGCGGTTCCAGCCGGATCCTACTGTAAGTGTCGATAACTGGAGTGATCGCGGTGGCTACTATTCCATCCGATCTAGGCTTCTGTGGTTCTGCACCACCTTCTGGACATACCTCTCTACACTAGTCCTCGCGCCGAACGGCGAGAAGCTGCGCCTCGACCTAGAAGCCGCTCCCGATGTCGATGCCATGATCGAGGTCCATCTTGCCTTCACAAGGCGTGTCATGGATGAGGCGTGCCTTGGAGCGAAGTTGGAGCCTATCAAGGAATGCATCCTCGATATCCTTGACTTGACGATCCAGCTCGACAAAGCATACTCACTCAACGCACTGAGGGAGGCGGAGGAGATGCACGAAACCTCTCGGCTGTCACTTATCTCGTCTCCTGCCAGGACTCCACTGAAGGGAACGCCGAGACGCGGCGGTGCCCCCCGGACAAGACGTGCCGTTGGTACCTCGGACGACGAAGATAGCGAAAACCCAGATAGTGATCTCCGTCATGGGGACCCAGGATCTACAGGTAAATCGTTTGGGGATGAGGCCAGGGGCATACAAGGTGTCTTTGAGAGTCGCCTGAAGTTCGTGAGCGACGGGTTGAGAGCCGTAGCCAGAGCGACAGGTAGCTCTGCGGCGGCGAAGTGGGATATCTTGGCGGAGATGCTCGACGCGGGAGTAGATCTTCAAAGGTACCATCCGCTCGCCTAGAAGGGGGGCTCTTGGTAGGAGGGGTATCGTTTTTCATGAGTTTATGACGGGTTTATGTTACACCATATTACGCGGTCCTGGGCTTGGATTTGCGCACCACAATAGACCGGATATTTCCACATCCCCTGAGAGGAATGACTCTCCCCTTACCAGACTGATCGACTACGTGAATAGAAGTCTCTGCCCCCACGCCCCCGTCACCAGGATTCTCCAAATCTGGGTAGTCTCTCCAAAGCTCCAACTCGGCATCCCGGGAGAATGGGTGCTCGAGAGCAAGCTGGAGGATTCGTCTCCCCTGCGCCGCATCTCCAAACTCGAAAAGCGCAGTAGACGGCTCCAAAACCCGCGCGATGTCCAGCAGTGCCGCGTAGAAGACGTCTTCGCTTCTACACCCCCGCGGCAGATCGGAGACCCGGCGGGGGACGAGGGCGAGCTTGGGCTCGAACTTACGTGTGGAATAACTTAGTTCGTCGCGGCCAAAGCGCCAGCTCGCGGGGGAGATGTAAGGTGGGTTTGACACAAGGACGTCGCATCTCGGGATGAGACCTGGGAGGACCTCGTGACGCCACGAGGTGGAGAGGATGTCGCCGTGGTGGAAGGCGATGGACCGGCCAGGTGACGGGGGAGGAACCTGGGACCGGGAGAGGGCGGAGTGGAGGTTCTGGCGAGAGAGGGATAAGGCGCGGGGGGAGATGTCGACGCCGTGGATGTCGAGGGCTGGAAAGGAAGGTGAGAGGAGTGAGTAGAGGAGGAGAGGGATGCAGCCGGTTCCCGTGCAGAGATCCACGATGCGCAGCGGCGGCCGCTGCTCCGGTGCCCGCGTCGCGGTGGTCGTCCGCGGGAGGTGGTGGCCGGTCTTTAGGAGGCGCGCAAGGTGAACGGTGTAGGCCTCGGTCTCGGGCCTCGGGATCAGGACGCCGCTGGCGCATTTAATGTCAAGGTCACCAAAGGGCTGGCTGCCGAGGATGTACTGGAGGGGGACGCCGCTTCGGCGCCGCTCACACATGGCCTTGAGGCGGTGGGCCGCCGCACGGTTGGTTGGTGCTGTGGCGGAGGCGTGCTCTCCTAGCCATCGTAGTTCGTTCTCGGCGGACTCGAGGTCTCTACAAACGGGGAGGAGACGAGCTAGGTTGGGGGAGGTTGAGTGGGCGGCGCGGAGGATGGAGGGTGAGATGCGAGGCATTAGATTGGTGGTGTTTGCATCTCCTTCATAGTACGCTCACAAAATGAATTATAATAATAAGCTTTCATAAATTTAAACGACAAAGAAAATAAATGTAAGCGTACCAGTAAGCTTAATTAAGAGAGAATTGTTAAACTGGACCTTATATAGTATGTAAATTAGAGGTGAGTGAGTGGTCAAGATTCCAGTCTCCCTGAGAGCTGGGTGGCGTAGTCCAATCTGGCCTTACATAATCAGCATATGCAACCTCACATCGATCCAATACTCCAATGCACCAGTAAATTCATCACATCTGCCAAAGCACGAACCTGCTCCAATATCACACCTAGCACAAGCAAGGCATCTACTTTTTCCTTTATCCCCTTGCTTCAGCCCGGGCTTGCTATCCTACTTATTCCTAAACCCATTTATCACCAGGGACTGGTTCGTGGGAAATATCTTTGGGGACCATATTTAAACCCAGCCGGGCCTGCCGTACCTCGCTTTAAGGGCTCACCTTTGATCTCCCTTCTCACATTCTCACTGCTTCTACACATACACACGTACTACTTCTTTAACGCTTAACGAACCTTCATACGACCTTTCAACACGAGCCACCCAAGCCGCAAACATGAACGCTCCCGATAGGTAAGCATTCGCACTAGATTCATGCTCATTATCTGCTTTTACGTGGTTCAAGCTGCATCCCCTCAGAGCCTTTCCATTCTCCCCTCCGTGCTTCTCTGCGAGGCCATAATGAGGACTGTCACTTGGGTTGATCCATCGCCACAGGGAAAGATGTGTCCCTGCTGCTTTCCTGATTCTCTGCGAGGCAGGAACTGCCTGCCTTCAAATATAAGGTGGCACTGGCTCATGACACCCTCCATCGTCCCATCTTCCTTCCCCATTGTTTACATGCCTATACCTCATCAAACGCATCCACCCTAAATCCCCTTGGAAAGCATTCCCCAGAATCTCCCGAATTGCCACCAGAATCCTCTATCCCCTTTCCACGTCTCCTAGCCAGGATGGCTGAATACCCTTACGAGGCTGACAACGGCTCCACGTACCTTTTCTGCCCTAACTAAAGCCATCACTTCGCGCTTGGGAAGAGTGTACTAACGGCGGTATAGATTCGAGCTCTTCACCCTCGCCGAAGGCGAGAAGAAGATCGAAGAGGTCCCTTTCACCGGTACGTCAGGGTCATGCTCCTCTGCTATTGATCCCCGTGGATCGAAAACTGACCGGGGCCGCAGCTATCCCCAACTGCTCCGACTTCATCATCAAGAAGGAGGACCACACTCTCGGCAACCTCCTATCCGAACACGCCAAGAAGCACCGCAACGTCCTCATGGCTGGATACAAGAGTAGGCACACCTGGCTCCATTAATCTCCCCCACCAGTTTTATTCTAGGAACTAACGCTGTGAAACTACGATAGTGGCTCATCCTAATGTGACTGAGGTATTCATTCGTATCCAGACTGATGGCACCATCACCCCCAAGGAAGCTTTCGTTGCCGTCTGCCAGAAGCTCCTCCGTGACTTTACCCACCTGAGCCAGGAGTTCGCGCGGGAGTGGGAGCTTCGACGCATGGTGAACGAAGGCGAGCAGCAGAACCAGAATGGCAATGTCTAGGTTCGCTGGCTCCCCTGCGCCCGATGAGCTGAGCCCGAGGTGGGCATTTTTTTGGGACGGCTGTGGAATTTGGATTTCTTTTTGTTTTTAACTGGAGTTTCGGTTGTCTTCTACACGAAGCATACATGGACGATAGATACCAAGGAAAAGGCTGCGAAAGAAGAGGGGGATCAGGTTTCGGAACGGTTATCGTTTGATTTGATCGTATTTGGGGGAGACAGGAGGGGGCGGTGGCTCTGTTGTACAACCTAGTTGACGAGCTCGCTGGGTTTATAGCCAACACAGAACGGCTGCCCGCCACGATTCTCGAGCGTAAGCTAATGTGTAAAAGCATAGACGCGTACGAAGTGATCTCTGTGGACCCTGTAAGGACGAGATTCCGCGCTAAACCCCCGTAGACAATTTGAATCCCACCAAGGTAGACTTTTTGTGTTGTCTTGACGTATCCCCGCCAGTCCTCCTCACGCCGGTCCTTCTCCCCCGGGAATGAGCTACTTTCGTCAGCGTTTTGGCCTAGAACAGGGTGAGGGGGAAGACGGCCATCCCTTACCATGCAGATGTTGTTTCCGTTCAGGAGAATCTTGGGCAGCTTGGTGTGGTTCCCCGAATAGTCACTGTAAAGGCGTTAGAATGCATCCCCACGGGCTGCAGCGCTCAGGGTCATCTCACAATTCCGTCACATCCTCGAGCACCATGTCTATGTCGGCTGTCAGCGGCAAAAAAAAGTTTAGATCGTGGGATATAGGGGTTACATACTGACGTAGTCGTCGAAGCCGAGGAGCGTCCCGCTGAACTCTGTGAGGATGGGATTAGTAGGGTGGTGGTGAGCCGACCTGGGGATCCTGCTCACCCTTGTCGCCCTTCATGACGACCCATATCTTCGAACCGACACACTTATCGATAAGTTCTAGGTGCATGTTAGACGACGCTTTTGCCTGTGATGGCAGGGCAGGGGGGTGAGGGGCAGATTCTCACCGAGTGGAAGGAGCTGTGTGGCTGCTTGAGTCGCCATAGTGAACTAAATCGATCCGCGGTTAGGTACGCCAAGATCATCGGATTATGAGTGCCCGGATTGAACGGATGGGAAGAAATCTTACATTGATATGTGACGTTCTATCAAAAGAGATGGTTTTGCTTCTTGACGATGGCCGTTCTCCTGCTTGCAGGCTCGCTCATGAGTGGTGAGGCTTGGGTGTGTGCCGACAGGGTAAGTGAGTTATGACTAAGCTGTTACCATCCACCACCACGGGCCGTCACGACTCTGGACCTCCTCATAATACATGTACGCGCCGTCACCCTGCATCTGTGCTCGACGTGTCTGCCTAGTTCTTCGCAGCGCAGCACCTTGGTGTGTGAAGGTATTCTCGATTTTGTCATGGCCAATCACAGCCTCTACTTGTGATGGACGCGTTCCCTCGTTTAAAGGTACCCGTCCCAGATGCAGCCATACCCACCAGCAGCCTCCAGAAATGCCTCTGTCAACTTCCCCTGCGTCCCCGCAGCCGTTACGAGCAGTTCTGACGCGGACACAATTTCTGCCGCGCTCGAGGCTGTATTACTCTCTTCTGTTTTCTAGGAGCATGGCCTCTCACCCTGCTCCCCAGCTGTGGGATCCTAGTCGGGGGATTCGCTTCTCGGGGGCTGTGCGTGCTGTAGTGGTGTATCCCACTATCAATCTTTCCAAATTTTACAGCACAGTTGCGGTGGGCGAGAAGGAGAAACTGGAGGTGGGATCTCCTGTCGAGAAGCAGCCCCTCCAAGTTCAACCCGCCGGTACACAGGAAGTGAAGGATGTAGTGCTAAACACGCCGGGGAGTGTTGACGCGACGGTCAAGCCGGACCCGCCGTCGACCTCTCTGGAGTACAACATTTCCGAGAAAGCATTCCGCGACGCCCAGGCGGCCGCCGAGGGATCGCCTGAGTCGTTCTGGTCCTACGCCATGTACCGGGGGCCCATCGTCGACGGCGCCGAGAAGAGGGTTAAGGTGCACTACTGCAGGACTAAACACACCTCCGAGAGGGCGTGTCAGTACTTTCTGGACGAGAAGGTCCTCGGATTCGACCTGGAGTGGGCCCCAAACGCGAACAAGAGCGAGGGGGCGAGGCGGAACGTCTCGTTGATACAAATCGCAAGCCCCAGTCGCATCTCGCTGTTTCATGTCGCACTGTTCCCTGACGGCGAACTCGTTGCGCCGTCATTTAAGAAGATCATGGAGGACTCCGAAGTCACGAAGGTTGGCGTTGCCATCAAGGCGGACTGTACCCGGCTGAGGAACTATCTCGGCGTTGACTCCAAGGGCCTGTTTGAACTTAGCCACCTCTACAAGCTCATAAAGTATTCTTCCAGTGGACAGCCGCATTTGGTGAACAAGAGACTGGCGCCGCTGGCCCAACTGGTCGAAGAACACCTCCGCTTGCCCCTGTATAAAGGAGCTGTTGTCCGAGGGAGTGACTGGGCGCAGCCCCTGGATATGGGTCAAATCATATGTAAGTTGCACCTCTGTGCTCCCTTGACAACTCTGTGTCCTTCCCCAGCTAACGCAGCCAGACTCTGCCTCCGACGCTTACGCCGGCTTGCAATTATATCATGTGATGGAAGAGGATAGGCAAGCAATGTCTCCGACTCCGCCACGGCCGTTCCATGCGGAGCTTAACCTTCCCATCCGCCTTGCGGATGGTGTCACCGAGTCGAGCACAGACGAGGAGGCCGAGGCTGTGGAGCCCGAACTGGAGGCCGACACAGCTGCTGTGACACCTCTACCGACGTCGATAGCCGAAGCCGTCCGAGAATCGCTCCAGGTCGAGCAGGACGGCGACCCAAAGAGTGCTGAGGCTGTTGTCGACGCCGAGGCAACACCAAAGAAACAAGTCTCAAGGGCACCCGGTGCCCCGAAAACTCCGGGGACACCGATATCTAAGGATAGCCGCGTCATTGCGGCGGAATCCTGGGTCGCTGAGTACTGTGCCAGCAAGAAGACCAGTGTCGTCGCCCCTCCCAGGGCCATACGCGCGTATCGGATCTGGCACGAGAATAAGGCGCTAGATCCGGACGGCGTTGCGAGGCTACTCCGCGAGCCCCCACTGAAAACGAACACCGTGACGGGGTACATACTGGAGGCCGTCCGATGCGAGAAGCTGCCATTCGAGAAGCCGAGACTGAGGAGCGAGGTCCTCAGCCTGCTTTCTAAGGAGCTGCTAGAGGGCAGGTATCGAAGCGTTGTGAAAGCCGCCGAGGATGATGATTAGACTAGATCCAGTTCCGCCCCCACGGGAGAAGGGCAGTGGTCGCGTCTCCGGTTTGACAAGGTGGGATGCCATTTTTTCCCTCGAGCTTCTTGCCATTTTTCTCCAGACGCGCGGCACGCCATGGTGGGACTATCACTTCCTTTGGAATTGTCCTGGGTGGACTGCACACTCGTTTCAATTCACTTATGTCCTCCCACCTGCGCGCACGCCCTTTTCCCAGATACCCAACATCGCAAGAATTATCAATATCCACACATAGCTACCTGTCTGTTTTGACTTCCACTCGCTGCTAGCGTTTCGAAGTTTTGGGCCCGCCCGGTCCATTTGAATCTAAATCATTGTTCCTGGTCGTCATAACGACGTATACAAGAGCAACTGATAAGTTAGTTTGCTACTTCAGTCACAGTCACGGGGACACCTGACTCCATTCGACGGATACATCGGCCAAAACATACCATTCCAGATGGACCAGACCGACAATAATAAGCGGATTTTTCAAAGCATTACCTACATACACCCATGGATCTAAATTTGCACCCATGCCGTCCGAAATTCATAAGTCGGGCCGGGATCCTGTCCTGCCCGCCGAAGCACTAATCCACACTGTCGAACCGACCACTACCACAACCACCAAGCCAGCCATCGCCGTCGGGCCCAACCGCCAATCGCGCAAGAGATCAGTCAGCCAGGATGCGTTATCTGCGCTTACATCGCCACGCAGATCATCGAGCTCAACCGGAGGGTTCGAAGACTACGGCTTCCCTCCGCCGCGCCAGGAAAGAGGACACGAACAAGAACAAGATGTCGATAAGACCGATACCTTAGTAGCCTTCCCTTCATACGACAGCTACTCTCCCTCTCATTTCCGTCTACTTCGGTCCTTTTCTCTACATTCGCCACGGACGTCTCAGACGGCGCAACAGGGAAGGGGGAGGACCCCGCTACCTAGAACGTTATCGAGTCACGGTCCCAGTCTCACTCGTCGCGAGGCCCCGCCCCAGGATCTGAGGGACCCGACAGAGAGGGAGGCGTGGATGCTAGAGGCGCTGGCGAGGACGCATACTTGTCTCTGGGCAGGCCACTGGTGGCGCACCTCAGGGGGCGGGTTCATGTGCCCCTGCGGGAAGCATCCTGTTGACGGCGATAGCCCGTTGATTCGGAGCCTAGAGGAGAAAATGCAAGAGAGGATGCGAGGCATTCCTAAGGAGGAGGATTAGGATATAAATGATAAATGAGATAACTAGAGGCTTGATGCCTGTTGTGTCTGCTGGACCCGAAAAGCTACTCCCGAAAAGCAGTTGTGTATGATACAACATGATGTGAAGCCGACCTCTTCGACTTATACCGACATGATTGCCGTCGTCTCGTATGCAAGTAGCTCTGCTACCGCGGTTCTGGCACCCACTTATCCTCAGCAACTCATACATCCCCCATCCGGAAAACCGACATCTGATCTGTTTCGTGAAACTATCGGGCCGTTACAGGGCGAGGTTATAGGAATACTCGTCCTCCATATTCTGGCTAATCCAGAGGACAGCGGAGCTATCAGAATGGGCGTTAGCAAAACCCACCCACTCTCGTCTTTCCTATCCCCATCGAAGTAGAACCCTAAACTCACCTAAGGCCAACCAGAGCGTTCGCGACCACGTTCTCGATCCCCATGCTCAGCGCCGGCATTTGGACGTCCTTAACGATGAACTTGAGAACGAAAACCGTCACGCCGCCTGCCATGCCGCCCGCGAGGGCGGCGAAGCCTAGGAACAGCACGACGCGGGCCTTCCAGGCGACGCCGGAGCCGGAGTAGCTCCATGAGTCCGAGGACAGGCGCTGCTTCTCGACGGAGTTGATGATGAGCATGCCGAGGGTGGAGAAGATTAGGGGGAGCCAGTCAGTGAAGGTAATGTGAGTCGAGGAGCCGTTCCGGCCGGACTTGGACCAGACGGCCGAGTCGAGCATTACGTAGAAGGCGAGGGAGAACTGAAGGTAGGGCTAGTTAGTTTGAGGCGGCGGCAGTAAGGTACGGAGAGCTTTGTTCCGGAGGGAAGGTAGGACGTACAAGGCCACCGGCGGAGTAGACGCCGGCGTTGCGGGCCCAGACGCTGTTGAGCCAATCTGGGCGGCGGAACTTCCAGAGGCGCTCGTCTTCCATGGCGGCGGTAGCGGGTGGTTGGTAGTCGGGGCGCGAGTCGCAGCTTGGGGTCGGAGAGAGAAGCGCAGGCTATAGAGTCGATGTGTGGAACCTGGGGGTTTTCCGTCACTGGCTATGGAGCGGTGCGGGTTGGTGATGGAGGGATGGGTCTAGGCGGGAACTTTGGCGATGTCGGGGAAGGCGGCTGTGGAGTGGAGCTGGGTTCGCTGAGACGATGTCAATGACGAAGCCTGGCGGGACCGGCCTGGCCGGTGCACGGACCAGGCACCGAGCTCCCAAGGATTATGGGTAAGCTTCTATCACGTGGCAGTCCCCTCCGCCAAGCGCCACCTTTAACCTCGAGGACAGTCGCCGAACGCCCATGTACGCGGCTCTGGTATTAATCCGCAATTGACGCTGCGCCCATCCGGACAGCTCAGTTTAACCCCTGGCGACTGCGTCGAAAGCAACGGCGGACTCAATCCAGGTACACAAGCGGCCTTTCATCAATTTTTTAGCGGGATACGGGCGGTCCCAAGTCAGTACACCCAGGTCCCACGCATGCAGGACCATGCTACCCCCGACCAATCGAACCTCCTGGTAGTACGAATATAGTGCTGCCCTCGACCTTTGCGAGCATGTCCCGACGCTATGGTATGACAACGACGGGCCGCGACGGCAACTACGGTAGCAATGGCAGCAATGGAAGCAATGGCTATGGAGGGCTAGGCGGCGAATACGGTGGAGGCGGCGGCGGCGGCCCCCCCCGCCGCAGCGATGACGATTACGATCCATATGGGGAGTCGTACGGGAGGTACGATGAGGGATCACCAGTTCTCCCCCCCACCACCTTGAGAACCAGGTCCCCCCCGCCGGCAGCACGACGGACGAGATCACCTCAGCCCCCGCGAGCGAGATCCCCCCAACCACCGCCGAGAAACGGAGGATACGGCCAAAGACAGGAGATGCGGCAGGAGGCGCGACAGCAGGCGCCGCCCCCGCGACAGCAGAGGATGGGTGAGACAAGTGCTGAGAGGCAAATCAACCAGGTCCTCGACCACATAAAGCAGGAGTGGCCAGCCATGTGCGAGACAGAGTGCATCCCCGTGCAGCTCGCGCTGCAGCTCCTCGACACGAGCTCCGTCGGGCGCGCGCACGAGTACCGCAACTTCCAGAAGACGCACAGGTACCTGCAGGACTCGCTGAAGAACATTGTCAACGAGCACCACCAGGGCTTCAACAGCTCCATCGGCACCTTCCACAAGATCCAGGGCAGCATACAGTCGTCGCAGAAGCGAGTCCGCGCCCTCAAGGAGTCGCTCGTGGCCTCCAGGACGAGCCTATGCCAGAGCGACCCTGAGCTCCAGAAGCTCTCGAAGACGTCGCAAGCGTACGACCATCTCATCCAGCTCTTCGACGAGCTAGAGGAGCTGCGGCAGGTCCCGGACCAGCTCGAGGCTCGGATCTCGGAGAAGCGGTTCCTGACGGCGGTCGATGTGCTGCAGAACGCTCTCCGTAAACTCCGGAGGCCCGAACTCGACGACATTGGGGCTCTGAGCGATCTGCGGAGTTACCTCGTAAATCAGGAGGCCGCACTGACGGATATCCTCGTCGAGGAGCTCCACGAGCACCTCTACCTGAAGTCGCCCTACTGCCAGGACAGGTGGCAGAACTTAGCTAAGAACCAAGGCGCCACGCACGACTCTACTACAATTGCGCCCTTTCACCAGCTTCTTGATGGAATCGATTTCGAGCAGGCCGTCACTGAGGATCCGGCGAGGAACCCAGAAGCCGACACGTTTTACTTCATCGGCCTGCTCGTCGAGGCGCTTAACAAGCTGGGCCGTCTCCAAGGCGCGGTCGACACGCTGAAGCAGAGGCTGCCCGTAGAGCTGTTCACCATAGTCAACGAAACTACCAACGAGGTCGACCAGCGCCACCCCAGCGCCATGCGGGGCGGAACCACGAATACAAACGGCCTGCACGTGTACGGCAATCGGGAGACGAAGCTGAGGGCGGACGTAATATACGACCTGCTTTGGACGCTCTACGGGAAGTTCGAGGCCATTGCGGAGGGCCAGCGCGTCTTCCACGAATCCGTCAAGGCCCTCATCCGACGCGAGGGCGCAGGCGATAACAGTGCCCTCCTCGGGAGCTTCAAGGAGCTGTGGAACCTCTACCAGAATGAGATCCGGTCGCTGCTGCACAACTACGTCACGACGGATGCGGACATTTACGAATTCAACACGGCTGCCTCCGACGTCGGCGCGGCTCTGAGTGGCAAGAAGGACACTAAGAAGGATCTATTCAAGTTCTCGGATGCCGATGCAAAGGCGGTCGAGTTGACCACGGAGCTTGAGGCGCTCGAGAACATTATACAATCCGCGGTACCCGGCCTAACTAACAGGAGCAGGAACCAGGGCTCGGACAAGAAAGCGTCAATGCTGGGGGTCCGTCCATACGCAGATGGCGGTGCCAAGGGTGACTCCGGGTCATCGTACTACAACCGGCAGGCGACGGAACCGTCCAAGTCGCTCGTGGAGCCGAGTGTGTTCAACATGAGCCTACTGCTCCCGGCCACACTCGTCTTCCTCCAGCGTCTCAAGAACATCGTGCCACCGGGCTCTGATCTAGCGACGAGCACGCTCACGTCGTTCCTAGACAACTTCCTAGTCAACGTCTTCCAGCCTCAGCTCGACGAGACGCTCTCGAAACTGAGCGAGTCCATCTTTGGCGAGATCGACTCGTTCCTCCAGGACCAGGAGTGGAGCGTGGTAGCGAAGAGGCCCATCCTGAAGGGCACGACGGCGTTCTTCACCGTCGTCACGGCGTTCTGTAAGATGCTTGGGACCATCCCGCACGACCAGGCGTTGAGCTCCCTCATCGTCACGCAGATGATGCGGTACTACGAGCGGTGCCTCTCCTGGTACAAGAGCCTCGTCACAAAGGCACAGGACCACCCGAACGGGCAGCAGACGATGCGAGCGTCGGCGAGGATTGCCATGGAGCAAGGCGCGTTGAACGAGGCGGCCAAGAAACTGTGGGATGAGCCGTCAGATCCCGAGGCGCTGGAGACGGAGATCCAACTCCTCACGGAGCAGGCGGGCGAGCGTCCGCTGGAGATGAGCGACGTTATCCAAGACCGGGATACCATATCTTCTCTGTGCCTGTTGTATACCAGCATGAAGTGGCTCTCTATCAAGATTTCCGGTCTGCGGCACATTACCACCCAGGAGACGGATTCATCGCGGCCCAACTTGCCGCGGCAGTCGACGCGAAGGTGGACGCTGATGAACGACCCTAACAAGGCTGGTGATGACCAGGGGCCGGTATACCTGCCTATGACGCAGGAAACCGTCTCGTACGTTTTTCGCCTCCCGCTCCCGCGTGCCCCCTCCCAGTTACGGTTCACTAATCCTTTTGTCTCTAGGACCTTTGACGGCATAATATCATCGTACGAAGACCTCGCGCAGGCAGCGCTCCTGACGCTCCGAATGGAGGCACGCTGCCGGCTCCTCTACTCCTTAGGCGTCGTCCTCTCCCCCGAGACGGCACCCTACGTCCTCGACCAGGAGGTCCGTGAGCCAGACCCAGAGATCCTTGCGCTCAACTCGGAGCTCGTGTCGCTAGATGAGACGACGGTGCGCTTCCTCCGCGAGCGGGAGATCGGCTTCATCCGCACGGGGCTGGGTCTCCTGGTGAACCGGTATCTCGTTGGCAACGCGCCTACGGCGTCGCCGATGAACTCGAAGGGCTGCGGGCGCATGAGGCTCAACGTCCTCGTGCTACAGCAGAACCTGAGGAACATCGAGGAGGGGGCGGACCTCTCGCGCGCGTCGGAGTACTTCTCACTGTTCGATAAGGGCCCCGACGCCATCGTTGAAAAGGCGAAGGAGGTCTCGGCGGCGCAGCAGGAGGAGGGCGTCGGCGGCGACGGGGAGGGGGTTCGCGGGGTGGGGAAGGGGAAGGGAGGAGTCGAGCTGTTTACATTTGACGAGCTGAAGAATCTGATGGAGCTCTGTTATAGCGAGCAACTTAACGATCCGGAGAGGGGGGTTACAGCGGCGGCGAAGCGGGAGATGGCGGACAAGATGTTGAATCTTAGCGAGTTTCTATGGCAGAGTTAAGACTGGGGCCGAGGCAATGCGCAGTAGGGAATGGGCAATGAATGGAAGGGAGAATAGGAGGGAATAGAGGAAGCTGATTGTTGGCGGTGTACTTGTACTAAAGCGAGTGTATAGTCGAATACCCAGTGCAGCGCGCGGCACGACATCACCATCTCTCCACACTAGCGCCTTCGTATATGCTACATGCTAGACCTGCCTTACTAGTGCCTCTCCTCGTCCAATGGTGGGGCGTTTTGGTGCTGCAAGGCTATGGCGGGGCAGCCTCACGCTTTAATTTTTTTCTTTTTTTCTTTCCTTCCACCTCTAAACTTCAAAATCAGGTACCCGACCACTCAAGCCCACCGTTCAATCTTTGCAAGCAGAACCTCGCCCAGATTTATTTCTCCCAAACCGAAGCTTGTTCACGGGCCACACACCACATATCTCCGTTCAGCGACAAATCGGGCCCGCAATGGCCGCCATCCAAATAAAGGTCGTCTTCGCGACCCAAAACCCAGACATCCAGCTCCCCGAAGAGAAGCGCCAGCTGGTCGTCCCCTCAGGTGCGCCCTCTACTCCGCCCTCTCCCTTCCTTCTCTTCCTCTCTTACCCTCTTTACTGTTATCGAAGTCAGTTAGAACCCCCTACTGACCAGTGACCCCAAGACATAAAACGCCATGGCCTCTCCCAGATTCTCAATCACACCTCCATGCTCGACACCAGCGTCCCCATCCCCTTCGACTTCCTCATAAACGGGACTTTCCTCCGCGGGTCCCTGGCCTCGCACCTGGAAAGCTACGGAATCTCAACCGAGGAGACCGTCACGCTCGACTACGTTCCCAGCCTACTACCGCCCTTCTACGAGAACTCCTTCCTGCACGAGGACTGGGTGTCCGACGTGGACGTATCCGGCCAGGGCCCCGACGCTCGGCTGCTCAGCGCCAGCTACGACAAGCTCCTGAGGGTGTGGGACCGCGCGGGCGGCATGCTCGCCGTCTCGCCGAGCGCGGCGGACGGCGGCCACAGGCGGCGCGTCAACACGGCCAAGTTCCTGACCCCCTCGAAGATCGCCTCCTCGGGGCTCGACGGGACGGTGCTCGTGTGGGAGTACAGCGAGGCGGGCGGCAAGGGCGCCCTCAAGCCGGTCCTGGAGCTCACGGGCCACTCGGACCAGATCCGCGACATCACCGTCCACCAGCCCAGCAACCAGTTCCTCACCGCCTCGTCGGACGGGCGTGTCGGCCTCTGGACGCCGTCCCGGAAGCTGGCGCCGCAGGTCGAGGACCCGCGGCCCGCGAAGCGCGCCAAGAGCTCCGTCACCCTGTCCGCCAGGGGCCCTCTGTCCATGGTGCCGGTGTCGGATAAGCCCGTCACCGCGGCGGTGTTCCACCCCTCGGACCCGAGCGTCGCGTACGCCTCGGCCATGGACGGGTCCGTGAGGACGGTGGACCTCACGACCGGCAAGATTGTGTCGAGCCTGACCACCATGCACCCGCTGCGCTGCCTCGCCCCGCTGGCGGGCTCCTCGCCCCTCCTCGCGGCGGGGACCACGGCGAGGCACATCACGCTCGTCGACCCGAGGGAGTCGGCCGCCACCACGTCGGTCATGACCCTCCGCGCGCACTTGGGCTGGGTCGAGTCCGTGTGCGCGTCGCCTGAGAACGAGTACAGCCTCGTCAGCGGCTCGTGGGACTCGACGTGTAAGATCTGGGACCTGCGGTCCGTGAGGGCCGGCACGAAGGAAGAGGGCGGCGGGAGGGTATGCGACGAGGCGGTGTACTCCATCCCCAGGGAGACTATGAAGGGGGAGAAGGTGAAGGCGGATGGCGGCGGCGGCAAGGTGCTGAGGGTCAAGTGGGATGCCGGGTGGGGAATTGTTTCGGGCGGCGAGGACAGGAGGGTGCAGATCAATGGCGTTGGGGAGAGGGCGTAGGCGTTGCACCACCCATGACCTTGTTGGTTGGGATAGGCCCGTCTTGCGTCTTGCGAGGGCGTTGCGGAGTAGTGAACAAAAAATATAGAGTTGACATATACCCACCTACACCCGTCCCCTTTCTTCTCCGTCTCCGCATCCCATCCCTGTTTCGTCGATCTTGGGTCCATCTACATTTCGTATCTACAAGAACAGCCGAAGAAATACGGCGAGTCTATCTTGGGTATAAGGCTCCAAACATGGCACACACGGCTTAAGACACAAGAGTAGAAGAGAAGAAGTATTAGAAGGCCATAAAATCAGATGAGCGTATGGTACAAGCTCCATCCCAGGTGAAGCGGACGTTTTGGTCGAGAAAAAGAATGTCCCGACGAACCTCCCTTCCCCCTTTGAAAAAAAATTCCCAACCCGTTTTTAAACAACTTTCCCATTGAAAAGAGAAAAAAAAACGAGAAAGTAGAAAAGACTCCGTAAATGCCGAATAAAATGCGGACAAAAAAGCATTCGCTCAAACCCCGAATCGAAAATTGAAAAAAAGAAGACAAGACTCCGTTCCCTCCTCCCTTTCCCAACCAACCCCTGAATCTGTTGTCTCTCGCAAAGAAAAAAGAGAGAGGCCAAAAGGGGGGGAGGGGCTTTGACTCCTCCTCTACTCGCAGACCCACTCCGCAAACACGCACCACCTGGCCGTCCTGTCCGCGAGAACCAGCCCCCTCCAGTTCCCTCTCTCGCCGCACTTGATGATCGTCTCCCACGTTCCTCCGTCTCCGCCGTCCTCATCGCCGCCGGCGAGCCTCGCCCCGCCCACGCCCACCCCCTTCCTCTCGTCCTTCCTCATGAGGCGGAGGATCTTCCCGCCGGGCGTCTGAATCGCGAGCTTCGCGGGCTTCTTGGATCCTCCCGCGCTCGACGAGGGCATCGAGCTCGTGTTCGAGGCCGTCATGCTCATGGCAGACCCCGGCCGCGCGAACGGCGCGGGGCTCGTGGCCCTCTGGTTCGGGTTCGACGCCGGCGTCAGTGCCGACTCCGACGTGCTGGGATGCTGCCGCACCGCGAAGACAAAGGTGTTATTGAGCGCGAGGCGCCGGCACTGCGGCTGCGCGACATAGAGGTCGTGCCTCTGCGCGTGCGGCGTCGGGTGCCTCAACACAAAGTCATACTCGGGGTTCTCGCCCGTGTGGATCACCGGCAGCGCAAAGGCGAGGGGGTGCGGCACGTCCTTGATGCTGTGCATCAGCCCGCGCCGACCTGCGTACACCCGGAGCACGCCCTGACCCTCGTCGCCGGGCAGTACCGCCTTCACGGTGTACCGCTTCTCGCCGCCGAACCACTCCGCCTGCGCGAGCGCCCTCTTCCGCACCGTGTCGCCGCTCTCAAACACGTCGCCGTCGTTGTCGCGCGCGAAGGCGCGCACCTCGACCTCCGCGGCCACCTCCACATCGGCGGGGACACGGAATGTGACGTGGACCATCTCGAGGTCCTCGATCCTCGTCAGCGACGAGTTGTAGCCCACCATCTCGATGCCGTTCCTGAAGAAGGGCGGGCACGCGCAGGGGAGGTTGAGGAGGATCTCGTGTGCCGCAGGCGGGCAGAGGTGCTGCTGCGCGTGGTGCTCGGGGATGTGCGTCCAGCAGATCTCCATCGGCCTTGCGAGGAACCACCAGGGGTCCGCCGTGGAGTTGCTAGCCGCCGAGTACAGTGCGCGCCTCGGGTCTGACGGGCCCGAGAGGGAGCAGTCCATGATCCGCCACTGGCCGTCTACGGCCACCGCGTTCCACCAGTGGTTAGACCGCGGCATGATGGACACCTCGGGGATTTCGCCCGGCGTCTTGAGATAGCCACGTACCACCTCACATTGGATGCCTACGGCGGCACACATCTCCAAGACGAGGACGGCCACGTCCTTCGGAGACCCTCGGTTCGACTGGATGACGCGTCGTGTGTCGACTTCGTCTTCGAACTCCTCTTCCCATAGGATCTTCTCGGACACGTACGTAAAGATGGCGCGGAGTTTCTGCACGTCGCTTCGGTATGGCCTACAAACATATGTTGTCGCGAGCGTTGTAGACGAAGTCATGGGAGGCAAATTGCCGATGAAGCGCGTGTTCTTATCGACCTGGCTGAGGTTGATGGCCTGGTAGTTGATAGGATCGTCCACCGGAAGCCCGTCGAGCCCCTCGTCGCCGTTGACGCTGTCGAATAGCTCGTCGGTCGCGTTAATTGCCGGATAGTCCATCACCTGCGCCCTCTCACGCCGTTCTCCCAGCTCGTGCAAGCTTAACGAGTTGGAGCGGTTCACGTCCCGCCGGACTTGAACCCAGTCGACCGAGTTCCCGAGCCCCATCTCGCGCGCCAAGTCCCTCTTGCCGCCGTTCCCTAGGTGTGGCGAGCTCTTCATGGCGGCGGCATTAGATCCCAAAGCAGATGTGGACTTGAGGGGCGAAGACAGGTTGGGTGGGTCTCCAGCGGTGACGATGTGGCTCCTCCCACTTGCCACGCCCGTCTTTGCGGAATCGAGCATCTTCTTGAAAATGTTGCGCTTCGGCGGCTTAGGCTGGACCAAGCCGCCCAAACCCATGGCATCATCGTGGAATGTAGCTTGTGATTGTGGTCTCTGAGCCCCGGATGCGTGGCTACTATGGTACGTGACACCGGTGAACGGGCTGTCTGGTCGTCCCGACTCCATGTCCCGCATCCCAAGAGCACTCTGGGCTCGGTCCCTCCTCCTCGCGTAGCTGCCTGCACTCGTAGCGCTGATAGCGCCTGCCGATGACCCGCTCATTAAGCTCCGGTCGCTGCTTTGGGTGGTCGTCGTGGCCGTGCTACGGTTTCCGGATGACGCGTTTGTCGAATTCGTCTTGGTCGTGAAAGTTCGCCCAAGCATTTCGCGACCAACCTCGTAAGCTGATTTCCTATGCCTCAGCTTCCTGTCGGGTATCACCGGGCCAGGCCCATTCATGTCCGTTGCAGGGGTTCCCATGGATGATTTAGGCCGGTCAAGGGCCACACTCGTTCGGGGGGGGGCGGGGGGGCTCGTCTTCTTGCGCGGTGGAGCTGGAGCTCTGACCGTGTAGCATCCGCAGTTGCTTCTCCATCCTATCCACATAGTTGGTCAACTCGGGCAGTGGGTGGTCCCTTTCTCCGTGGCCATTCTGATAAGAGGGGTCTTGGGATGAGCCGCCGCTCCAGGTCTCATATCCCTCATCCGCGTGCGGGTAGCCGACCATGGTATGCGGCCGAGGTGCTTGACTCCTCTTCTGAGATTTCCGTGACACCATATCGAAGCACTCGGGGGACCAAGGATCAAGGGGTGGGTCGGATGCTTCCGTCCCTGTTGACATGCCTAGGGCATCCAGTTGCTCCATCACCCCGTCCATAGCTTCGCGGAGCGGCGAGGGTGTCATATGGCTGCCGGAAGGCGAGGCTGGTAGTGGTGATGCTGCCCGAGGAGTGTGGAGTTGAAGCTCACCCCTGTGAGAAGCATGAAAGCCACGGGGCGGGGGTTGACCAGAGTCGTATGACGTTGTTGACCCGTGTCGGGCAAGGTGGGGAGGGGCTTGTTGTAGATCATAGGATGCAGCAGACCCATGCCGAGATACGTGGGGATTGTACGGCTCATAGGAAGCGTTGGAGTCGTGCCTCCCTAGGGCAGGACTAGGCTGGTACCGACGGTCGAAGGACGCATTTGACCCTTGCCGAGGAGTGTTCGGGTGTGGCGGATTGAAAGACGCAGTAGACCCGTGGCGGGCAACATGTCGATGAGGAGGCGGCGCCGGGGGTGGCGGAGAGTCTCCCCTTACGAAACTCTGAGAGCCTTGTGACTGGTGCTGGTAGGGATTGAATGAGGGAGCCGGCGATACGGCTCTGGATGAGTAGTTGTGGGGCGGCGGTGCCGGTGACACGGCCCTGGACGGGTAGTTGTGAGCTGGCGGCGCCGGAGAGACGGCTCTTGACGAGTAGCTATGAGATGGTGGTGCTGGAGATACAGCTCTTGCCGGATACGCCTGCAGCGGTGGTATAGGCGACGCCCCTCGTCCGGAGTATGAGTGGGTAGGCGGGGCAGGCGAAGGGGCTCTGTAGGCGTCATAGGTCTTCTGTGGAGGAGCAGGCGAGGGAGCTCTGTACGCGTCGTAGGTCCTCTGCGGAGGAGCAGGCGAAGGAGCTCTGTGTGTATCATATTCCTGGGTCGGGGGCGCGGGTGAGGCGGCCCTCTGTATCCTCTGTCGCGGGGCCTGAGACACCGAGTTGGCTGAGCCCTCTCTTGAGCGAGCAGGGCTAGGGAGGAAGGTCTCAGGCTGCTTTGCGGTAGTGTAATGCGGCGCCTTCGTGTAGGCCTGGAACGGTTTCCGAAACGTCTTCGGCTTCGGGGGCGTGTCCTTGGTGGTGTTGTTGGGCAGCGGGCTCACGGAACGGCTCGTAGGACGAAAGTCGTCGGGCAACACCTGGACGAAGTTGGAGGGAAACACACCGACCGTTCTCCTGTCCCGGAAGAGCCTCCCAGTCCACCAGGAGCCATCTCCAGCGTTTAAGCACTCTATTAGCTCCCCCTCCATAAACCCCAGATCACGTTTTGACTGTTGCGCCAGGTTAGTGTCGTTGCCACGATGGATGTCTCAATACCCAAGTAGCTTTCATACCTCTCCCCCCCATGAGTATACAGCCCTACACCAGCACGGAAACCGCGTTGGCAAAGGCGGCGGTGCGAGCGACATGGCAGGTATCGGCGCCTATGAAGGCGCGAGAAATGATGGGCGAACTCGGGCCAAGGGCCTCGTCGGCGACGAGACCAAATATCAGTATCGGCACCAGGGCTCGATTTGTAACCCGCTTACTCTCCAAGAGAGCAGCAGGCGCATCTGTTTCGTCTTTCCCGACGTTGGAAGATCTGGGACTCGGGCAGAATCGTCTTGGTTTGTCGCAATCGGTAGGAACGCGAGCGTTTCGTCGCCGTCAACTAGTCGAGAGATCGAGAAGTCGGTGTGTGTGGATCCAGGAACAGAATGAGAGAGTCTGAGAGCGCGGATATCGCAGGACTGAACAACAGGGACCCTTCGCCGCGAAGACGTCGATTGAGCTTGGTCCGGAGATTTGACAATAACGTTCGATAGCGCCCTCTTTAGTAGAGGAGATATTATCATCGACAGGGTTGAACGGTGAGGGTTCCTTCAGCCAGGCGTGTCAGCTCCGACTTAGGCTGGATTGGGCCAGGTTCAGGTGGTGGCATTTGGCCAGGCACGCCAACAAACAGTGGGGGCTTGTTGACAGGGCAACCGGGACACCAACGGAATGTCAGAGTGTCCGGTGTCACACCAAGCATCAACCCTTAGCTCACCTGCCGTGGTTAAGACCGGCAGCATCAACGATAACTATCAGCAAAATAAAATTGAGTTGGTGGATAATAGTACTCGGTAATATGTGTTGATATCTATGGCTGGCTGACTGCCTGCCCCCCTTCCGGGTTTACCTGGGCCTGTGTCTGTGTGTTTGTCGCCTTGGCTTCTTGGGTTATGAGAAATCAAAGATGGAAGAGTCGTAGTGTCTACTTGCACCCGTAGGCTAGTCTGATGTCGGTATTGGGATATCTAGACGACTTGTTCGTCAATACCAGCCGCTGGGCGAGCAGTGAGACGGAGCGATGCAACGACAGCATTCAGGCGGCCCAGAGGTTCGGGAGCTAAAGGAGCATTAGCGAGGAGGAGAGAACCCATGATGCCAAGTTTGCTAGTCTACTATCGACGGCTCGTACTTCTGCCAAGTTCTGCATCATTGGTTTCAGCCCATCCTTCTTATTCCGTTCAATGGCGGCATCAAGCCCGTTTGTTAGCCTATATTCCCGCACCATATGAGAACAAGTACGACGATCTTGCTCATAGCCAAATGACGCCGTCGAAGGGATCGCGAGCCTATTGCTTGCATCGCACGAGTACTCGTAAGTGTAATTGATTGAAGCTCCCGTGCGACCCTCGGCGCCCCCGAGAATTCTCCCCCTGCAAGAACATCGCCTTGGCAGAACGGAGAGTGTTGGCGTCATTTGATGGCTTTTCGTGGGCTAGCGCTGGTCATCACCCAGCCAAAGCCGCCGCAGCAACAAGTAGCTATCCGAAAGCGGGTACGAGTAAACAAAGGGCCTTCAGCTGCCCCGAGCTTACCGTACCCCTCGGTACCACCTCCACCACCAAAATTTCGCGGGCCGCTACCGTACCATTACATTCAGTTACAACAAGTACATCAGAGCGCCACCAAATCCTCCGTGGGAAGCACCCCGGAAGGACCCCTGAAGGGAAACCCGAACCATTCCTACTTAGGCTCTTTGGCTTCCTCTCCAGGACAACCGCGGGGCCGACCACCCACCCTAGTTTGATTAGACACATCGTAATGAGTTAATGCGACCACTTCCACACGCCCCTCTCCCCCGAGACGCCGTCATCTCACACCCCTTCCGTCAAGGTCCAAACTAGCGATGCCCCAAATACCAGTGTCTCGCCTTTCTTATCTGACCTACCCCGACATCCACGGCCACCTCTGCGACCCGAATCCCCCCCCAAACCTCACATCTCGCATCAACCGCGACCGAGTCTAAACGCCTGACTTGCTCCCTCCTGGCTGAATACTCCCCCCTCGCCCAGGGCCCAGCCGTCATCGACAGAGTCTACCGGCATACTCGTACATCACTGAATCCCGGCACAAGCGGCTGCTTTGCGATCTTGTTTACATCCAGCGTCCCCCTCCCATCTCGGGACTTCTGGACATCATATAGAATACAGCGCACCACCGACACGTTTGACTAGCGGGCACTTGCGCAAATATGAACCCGGCCGACGAAGATATTGCCTGTCGGTACCAGGTGCTCGAAGAGCTTGGCCGTGAGTGTCGTCGCCGCCACAACCGGCTACTTGCCTGCTCCCTTCGTACACCTCTTGATGTTAACTCGACTCTTTGTTAGGGGGCAGCTTCGGTGTCGTTTACAAGGGCATTGAGAAAGCTACTGGCGAAACCGTCGCTATAAAACATGTAGGTTGCTCTCCTCATCACAGACATCACTCCCTCCTCGCTCAATGGCTCCATATCTGACATCCCTTCTCAAGATCGACCTCGAATCGAGCGATGACGATATACAAGAAATACAAGGAGAGATCTCCGTTCTAAGCACATGCGCGAGCAGCTTCGTCACTCAATACAAAGGATGTTTCCTCCGCGGTCACAAACTATGGATCATCATGGAGTACCTTGGCGGCGGGTCCTGTCTAGATCTAGTACGCCTCCTTCCACTACAGCCGTCCGAGACATCCCATATATACGGATAGTTTGCATCCTCCCTTAGTGCCTTGCCACTAACGAAGAATCTCAGTTAAAACCCGCAAACTTCCCCGAGAGCCACATCGCCATCGTGTGCCGAGAACTCCTTCGCGGCCTTGAATATCTCCACTCCGAAGGCAAGATCCACCGGGATATCAAGGCTGCCAATGTCCTGCTCTCCGATTCCGGCAAGGTCAAGCTCGCCGACTTCGGTGTTGCCGCCCAGCTCACGAACATCAAGTCCCAGCGCAACACCTTCGTCGGTACACCCTTTTGGATGGCGCCCGAGGTTATCCAGCAGGACGGTTACAGCTTCAAGGCCGACATCTGGTCACTCGCCATAACGGCCATGGAGATGGCCAATGGCGAGCCACCCCTAGCGCATATTCACCCTATGAAAGTCCTATTCCATATCCCCAAGAACAACCCGCCCAGGTTAGAGGGTAGCAACTTCAGCAAGGACTTCAAGGACTTCATCGCTCAGTGTCTCGTCAAGGACCCAGACCGCCGGCCAACGGCCAAGGAGCTCCTCCGCCATCGTTTCATTAGGTCGGCCGGCAAAATCGAGGCCCTCCAGGAGCTGATCGCGCGCAGACAACAATGGGACGCCGGGAAGGAGCGCCGGTCGCACCCCGTGTTCTACCAGGAGACCCTACAGTCGATATCACCCAAGGACGATGCAGACGAGTGGACCTTCGACACAGTCAAGTCCGTCGCCCCCAAGCGCCCGACCGTCGTCAGGTCGCGCAAGCCGTCGTCGATATTCGCCGCAGAGGAGGCCATGCGCAAGCTCGACGTCGAGGACGGCCCGCTGCGGCCCTCCACGCCTGTCTCGGGCACCGTGCGGCGGTCCACCGTCCGCCGACAACCGTCGCTCATGGCCGTGGGCCACTCACCGCAGAGCGCCGGGTCCCTCCGGCGCCAACCCTCAGCTTACCAGCCGCATAGCACCCAGTCGTCGGCCGGGTCCGTACGACGCCTGCCCTCCTCAGCACAACCAAAGATCGCGAGCAACGGATCTACGCGCATAACCGTTGCGAAGCGACCGCTTCAGCCGGACATGTCATTCGGCAACTCAGGTTCCACCATGAGGCTCTTCAGGCGGGTGCCCTCCGACGGGTCAACATCGGGCCAGATCGGCCAATCTGGCTCGCCGCCGGACTCGCTCTTTGGGGACGAAAACCGCCCGCCGATCCCAAGGGCGATGACCCCCACCGAGGCCACGAGCAAGGAAGCGCTCCTCGGACGGCGGCTATACGCTAGGGCCCTAGACCCCTCGCTAGCGGAGCTCCATGCCCAGACGTCGGGCACGGCGAAGCGAGAGGCGTTAGGGAAGCTCTCAGACGCGTTCGCGCTCCTCGATGCCGTGGACCCCGAGGGCGCGTACCACTTCCTACAAAACCTCGTCTCGTCCGTGGCGCAGGACGGGAAGCTGAGCGCCGCGTTCCTGGGGCAAGTGGCTGGGAAGGGCGCGTCAGCAGGCACCCCCCAGGGTACGATGCTCGTCAAGAGCGCACTGCCCCCGGCGCCTATCTCCGCTCCGATTAGCCCTACGAAGCCAGCTCCGATAAGCCCCATGAAGGCAGCCCCAACGAGTCCCACGAAGGGAGCCCCGCCGAGCCCTACGAAGCTCGTCATGGCGTCAAATAATCCACACCTGAAGAGTCATCGTCGGAGACAGGATCTTTCGACGCTGGAGGCCGAGCGGGATGGGGAGACGGAAGGGGAGAAGGGGTATCCCGGGAAAGAGGCGCTACCGGGGATGGAGCACTGCCGTCAGCTGTCGGATGTGCTGTACAGCCGGTGGGTCGACGGACTACGACTCCGGTGGCCGGCTGTCTGAGAGGAGAGGGAGAAGAATAGAAGGAAGAGATGGTTTGGGTGTTTCAAGGACTGCACTAGACCGAGCCAAGGGCTTGCACGGGGTACATTGTACGATGGATTACATCATGGGCATTGCATTGCTAGCCTGATATTAAGCATGGCATAGAGAACAGATACTCCCCGCTGAGGGATGAGAGGTATCTACGTGGCAACCCGCATTCCGCATTTAGCATGGGGATAATGGAAAGGGGGAGAAAGGGGGGGGGGGGTTGTTATTCCCCATGAGGAGGGTCAGGATGGGAGAGAAAGCAGGCCAATTGACGACTAATGAAGAGGTTTGGGAGGAGGGGGGAGGGTGCTGTGGTGTTTTTTTTTTCTCTCTTTTCGGTCGCACGGGAGGCTTTGTTTTTGAGGTTCTTTTTGGGGGAGAAGCTTGGATGAAGGGTGTATAGGATGTAAAGGTACATATGTACGCATGGAGGTGTATGTAAATAGGGGTTAGCAAGGTAAAATGGCACGGGCTTCATTGCATCTCATATAATCCGCATTTTTTTTCGTAATCATAAACGGTTCCTCAGTCTTGTTGGGAAGAAGGAGGAACAGGTTTGGTAAAAGAGGCGAGAGTCCCTCGCTCCGCTTCGCCCTTTTCCCCGGACCCGTGCAACCCCGACCAGCAAGAGTGAGTGCGCCTTTCACTCCTTCTCAACCCCATCTCCTTTCATGGTATTGCTCGTCCGCCACGCCACGAACTCTTCCGTGAGGACTTCCCCATATCCCTCTTCCGCCACCCGGAAGACCTCGATCACAGGACTCCCTGCCGCCCTTTTTATCCTCCAGACTCCTTCTCCCGCTATCGTATGTCGGAGCCCTTTAGTGTATATGTCAGTATTTCTTTCCCTTCCCCTGTGTCTATCGTTTTCTCTTCCCTAACAAAGCACAAGACATTGATAGAATAGCAGAGAGGCGAGTGGGTAATGGGAGGAGAACCAAAAGGGGTCGACGACCACGGCAGGGGAAGAAGGAAACGGATACTAACAACTGAGAAACTCTGCCGTGAAGTCGATACAAACATCCGCGTCCCAGTTCCTCGGCCTGACGCTCGGCAGGTCCGCCGTCTTCAGCTCCTTCACGGACTCCAGCCGCCCAGCCTGGCTCCTGAAGCCGACGATGATGCGCGGCACGCCGATGAGGTACGACTGGATCCAGAACTTCATCAGCTTGGCGTGGAAGAACTCCACGTCGCGGTCCGAGCGGATCGAGGCGCTCGTCTTCAGCTCGACCCAGTCGGGGGGTATTATCTTAGGGTCTGAGGGCTTGGAGCCCCATACTACGACGTGGGGGGTTAATATTTAAAAAAAAAACTGCTCTTCGACTTCTTTTCTTTCCTTTGCTACGGGGATGCAGAGTGGGGCTTACGGGCGTCAATCTCTCCGGCTAGACAGAGTTTAGTAGAGCCGATGTTCGTGGCAACTATGGAGCAGTACTGCGCCTTGTTGCTCACGGTCGCCGTATTTCTCGACTCGATCTCGGTGCGGGAAACCTCGCCCCAGGGTCTTGGGAGGGTTGCAAGAGTTTCAAATTTGTAGCCTAAGCAAAAGATGTGAGCCCGGCTTTCCCTGGAACTATTCCGGGTTGAGCCAGGGGGTAAAGGGAGGGGCGGGTATATCAGATACTTACCCCAGAAGGACATCTGGTCAGGCGTGAACCGTCCCGACCGCCTCTGATTATCCTGTTTCCTCCTAGAGTCTAACCTGTACTGGTGGTTCTCCTCGATGAAGCTGGAGCATGGTCAGCAAGCCCGGACCTTTGGTTCTGCAAGGACGGGTAACTACAGAACGTACAGACAGTTCTTCCCGGAGCCGCAGTGTCAGCATTGCATAGCGTCGGGAAGGGAAAGCCGGAACTATCTTACTTGGAAGAGAGTGGCATTCATCTCGAACCTGACAAGATCAGCAGTTGAACACATATATCACACGGTAGAACATGGGATGTATCTCACCCATCCCGGTTCTCAAAAGGCGAAGCCATTATCTAACCCGTCAGTGTCCCACTCACCCAAACTCCTTAAACGAGATACGCGGCACGGAGAGACAGGGGAGACTTACTTTCGTCATCATCCCCCTCCATGTGACAATATTAACCTCAAGCCTCTTCCCCTTTTCCCTCTCATACACCATGATACTCTTCAGCATGCTATCGAGGTGGTCCGCCTGCGAATCGTCGTGCTTGTCGAACCGCTCGAAGCCCGACGTCAGGTCTGTGTCTATGTCCATCGGGTTGTGGTAGTACCACCTCAGGCTCGAGTCGTCCTGCCTATAGACGTGGTCATCGTCGTAGGAGAAGCAGGTGAATTCCTAGTAAACGGTATCAGCTACATATACGCCGGGTAGGATCCGGTACCGGAAATAATAATGATAATAAAAGGAGACTGAGGTTTATAAGGGTATAAGTACCGTGGGGCGGGTTACAACTCGGCGGCCGCGATTCGGGGGGAATCCCCGTTTCCGAATCTCATACCTCGCCGTCATCGCAGAACCGGAACGAATGGTTTATCTGAGCTGTTCTTGAATCCGAGTATCCCTTGCCCGATGACACTGTCACCCGGGAGGTAAGATATTTCAAGAGGACGGTGGAAACGACAATAGGTAAACGGTGCGGTTGTCGTGAGCCAACGCTCCAAGTTCTTGGTGAGTGGTAGGTGACAAAAGGTGATCACGTGGGGCGGATCATCCTGCAGATAATCTCACCTTGGTGATACAAGTAGGCTCGAATACTGATGGAGGTGCTAATCTCACCATAGAGACATTGCCCAGTACTTACTACGAGTACGGCAAAATCAGTGTCGTATGGCGTCAATGCCATTATGTTTCTTGTGCAGGTACGTACGTAGTAACTAGCATTTGCTCACCCCGTTGGGCGGTGTATTACTCCGACATCACATTAAACCGCCAGAAGCCAATCCCATCTCATATCCACGATCTCACACACGTATCAGAAGTTCAATGAATGCACCTGTTTGGTATATAGTATTACACTGATTAAAGTAAAATTACCCCGGGTCAACGCCCGGAACCGAGGGTGCTTCAGGAGCGGTACTGGCCAAGTATAATCGGCCCCCCAAAGTCGAGCGATACTTCCGCGCCGCGCCTGAGCAAGCCCCCAAGATGAAAGCCGGATCGAGGCGAAAGGGAGTTCCTGTCCGGCCCCACACACCGGTCCGACCGGCCCGGCACCCTCGACCCCGGGAATGTCGCGCTTGCAGCTTATTCTCCTGGAAGAATGCGAGAGTGGTCTCGATCGTGTGCTCGAGGGCCAACGCTGACGAAAAATAAAGCGAGAAACTTCAGAGATGGAAAAGAAACGACGGACGCCTCGAACACCGCTGGCCTATGCTTAGAGTTGCCTCCATTTCCGTGACATCAAGTACCCGACAAAGGGAAAGTCCTCTCCATGTCCACATTAATATGGTGATGCCTCATGTCGTATGTGCTGCCGTATGATTGCTTATGCGGACCTGTCGCCCCATCAAATCTCTATCGTCTTCATCGTGCCCTCCTCAACTTCTGGAAGCTTCCCGTTCATCTTGCTGGAGAGGGGCGTCGCGACTCCCTTGCCCTTATCTATCGAGTCTTTGGGCGCTGCCTCGCTGTCTTCGCTCGGTCGCGGGGTTTCGACTTCGACTAGTTTCCGAGACAGAATGTTCGCCGCGTCAGCCGTCGCAGGAGCTTCTTCGCTAACAATGGCGAGCGGCGACAAGGTTCCCTGGATTGGCCGGTTCGGACTCGCAAGCGGCGAGTGTCCGTTACGGCGTTGCGTAGGTCTCCCACGGGAGTTGCTGGAGGGCTCTGTCGGACTGGCATAGGGGGATGCTGTGGGCGATCCACCCCTCGCAGGGCTGCCTCTACCAGGAGGAGCCATTGACCTCCGCTGTGCTGCCCGGCGACCGTACTTCTGATCCGTCCTCCACCGCAAGATATCGAAATAGGCCGGCTCTATACGAGCTTCCTTAAACTCCCTCAACTTCAATTCGTTCGAGTCCTCGTCCACGTACCACCGTCCGCTATTCATGTCATCCGCAAGAACAGCGAGGAGAGAGGCCCACGACCGGGCCACAACATACTTTGTATCGTAGTCGCGGCCGAAGAGGATGACCTGACCCCAGCTGCCCTGCGGGCCTGGGGCAAGGTCAACGGCCAGATTGTTCCCGCCCCAGTCCCGAGCAAGCGGTATCCAGGCCGGATGCGAATAGACTTTCCGAATCATATTCGGTGGGAAACACTCCTGACGTCCCAAAAGCTCTTGCTTCCACGAGTTCGGGTCCGACTTTACCGAGGGGGGAGGCGCAGAGCGCGAGGATGACGCCTCGCCGTTGGTGCTACCACTGCCGGTGCTGGTGCGATCGATCGAAGACTTTGGCGGTACCGGCGGCTTGGGCAGCGACGTGTCATACAAGATGTCTTGGTTGACCTTGCGCCAGTTATCCCATTCTTGCACAATCTCCTCACAGTCAAGTAACATGGAGCTGAACAGTATGCCAGTCGGCATGCCGCCGCGCTCTTGGCCATCGTGTATCATCAGTGACTCCCGGACATCCTGTGGCAACGTACAGTCCAGTACATGCTCAAGTTCATTCAGGTCATTCGCGGTGGCGCCTTCACATAATTGGTCGAAGAGTTCAGGGTAGTTTTCCTCCGCCCAGGCATCGATCCGCCTCCATGAATGCTGCGCAGGGGGCGGCGGCGGGAGACCGTCTTGGAAAGATTGCATTGGCACATCCCCCTGTGCGTTCCTTTGGACTTCGAATCCATCCTGGTTCTGGTTCAGATTCTGGGCACTTGAGGATCGTAGGCCAGGGGAGTAGGGCCGGTGGCCCTGAGGCGAGAACGGCGATGTGGGGGCGTGCAGGTCGTGGGTCGTAGATGCTCTCGACCCGTCGTCTCGATAGGGAGAGGTTATGTCGGCTCGGGAATCGGATGCCACAGATGTGAGCATACTATTTCGCCCACTACCGAGCGGCACGTGGCGACCGGTGCGGTATGGCGAGTTGTAGTCCGAGTCTATAGCTTGATGTCAATAGGTGTTATATAGATCGGATGTCGCTACTGGGATTCCGGAACTCACGCCTATCGTCGCTGGTCATGGTGTGCCACATCGAGCGCAGCGCGGCCCCGAATCTATGCATCAGGTATTGTCAGTTCCTCAGGCCCTAACGGCTACTAGCCCCCCCTAACACGCCACATCCCCCTTCCCCAAAGTCGACTGTATGTTGCGCGGGTGAAAGAAAACTCACAATGACATGATGGCGAAATGGATGGGTGGCGTCCGCCAGGCGCTGGCTAGTTCGGGGTATTAGGCAGGTTGGCTTTGGCCGGATTCACGTCACTTCGCGATGGCGGTGGTCTCGGATGGTGGGAGATTGACGTCGGTAAGCGAGTGTACAAGAGTGCACGGAAAGGAGGTCCGCTTCAATCTATTGGCGAGGGTGGGATCCCTTGCTGTTCCGTGTCTGCCACTTTATCCAGGAAATGATCCGGATCGTACTCGTATTCGACACGATTGTCGGAGGCGGGCGCGAAAGGATAGCCACGAAAAATCGAGAGTTGGGCCAAGTGGCTGGGTGTCGAGCGCAATTAGGATGTTGGAGAGAAAAAGGGGTGTTGACTGATGGAGCGAGCGGGGTGGAATCGAGGTGTTCTCGTAGCCGCCGTGAGTCTCAGTCGCGCTCGGTGTTTGATGTTTGTTATCGCCGTTGGCTCCTTCCACTAGTGAGCGCTCCTGTGTGTTCTTGACAGGATCTGGAGCTGATGCAGGAGCGAGTGGACGGGAATGTCGTTTCCCAGGGTGCGAGGGTGCCAAGAATTGCGAAAAGAAGTCGAGGCGAAGGAAAAAGGAAAAAGGAAAAAGGGGAAATGAGACGTGTAGACAGGTCGAAAGAGGGAGACCAAAAAGAGAGAAACGAGAGAATAGGGGTCGGCTTGTTGAAGTTGGTCCGGTGAAAGCTCCGGGGAATTACTCGCAGAGTCCTGGAACAGCCTTGGTTTTTTTATGACTCGTGAGCAGAGGTTGACGTGCACAACCGCAATGAGAACCCGGTCCAGTTGGCAAGGCAGCCTCTTATTCTCCGTAATTAGAGTTGAGGGATACGAGTAGAGGATACCTCAGTCCAGACTCAATGACAGAGTCAAAATGTGCGCTGAGGTTTCACAAAGGGAATAAAATAGTACGGAGAAGGGAGACGCCAGTAAATTTCACCACCGCTAATGATTCGCCTCCTTTGGTGGGGTCCACAAGCTGTGAGGATGGAGACAGAGCAGCCATCTAATACGTCGAGGAGACAAATAGTATTAGGACATCCAGCTCGATCGATCGGAGGAAGACGCTTGACTGAGGTGACACTTGCATCGGTACGGGTACTTGTCCAGCGCAAAACAGGGGGTGGCACAGAGCGTGGTGGCACTTGCCTCCCTTGTCGCCCCCCTTTGCAATACAAGTCAAGTACAGTGATAATATAGTGCGACTTAGCGCATCGAGGTACCATCTGAGTCCCCACCAGAAAGTCCATCCTTCCTGCCTTCTTAAGACCAGTTGCATTGACATAGCCATGACCAATAAGTACCAATACGGTACAAAGGGACAGTGCGGAAAACTCGAAAAGTTGCGATCCAGACAGACACTAACACGTCCTGGTTGCAATTAGTGGGATCCATCAGTCCAGGAACAACGACAATCTCGAACTCAACGCGTCCCCCCCTATCAACCGAAATCAAATGTACCGCGCTAGCCCCATCTCGTATCCGGATACTACACTGACCCATTGGGTGGTTTGCGAGAATCCCTGGTGGGTATTATTGTCCTGTGTAATTTTGAAGGTCAAATCTCGAGTCCCGTGCTTGGCATTCCATCCCCTTCCGACGTGAAAATGGTCAATCTCGGCGATGGGCCTTCTCGGTAGGATGCCCGGGGTCGAGCCTTCACTTTGAGTCTAAGGTTGAGAGTACTTGTTCAAGTACTCGCCTTGAGCAAGGCCAAGCAAGTAAGTGACCCTACAAGTATTATCTTATAATAAGCTGCCCGCTCCTGGCGACCAATGTTGCATCCTTGTACTCGTAGCTGCGTGGTACGAATACAACAGCCCCTAACACGTCAGTTCGCATGCATCATCTCCTTGTGCTCGCTGGCACGACCGCTCCCATCCGTCTATGTATGACGAAGCAACCTTGACCTTCAGGGTATTTGGTGTATTTTGCATTAATGCTGACATTAGAGCTTCTTCTGAAACGCCAATACTCATTCAGTCGACCTTCGAGAAAGTGAGACATCCGGGGTCCTGCGCGGCAAGCTTGCTTCTGACATCAGCCCCTCTAAAGCTCACCAGTCGCCTCCCTGTCACATGGCTGTTGGCGTGAGACGCGCCTGTCCTATCCCGGGATTGCAGCAATCATCAAACTTGCTAGCGTACATATCGTAGTGAAGGGGATCCCGTGGGGGGCCCTTGTACACCATAAAGGACACACTTGTGGTTGGACCGGTCCCAGATAAGAGATCAGGTCGGGAAGCTAAAGATGAATTCTTCCGCTGATAGCCCGGAGGTCCGATCGAAATGAATTTGCCACAAGCAAACTCCTCGAGAGTGGTGTTCAATATCGTACGAGCGATACCTTCACTGTTCCTGAGTGGCCGTTGAGACGCAGATATCTCCTTATATATTCACCAATTGTCTCATCGCCTCGTGGCCAGGGAAGGGGAAAGGAACTAAATAACTAAACAGGTGGGCGCTTTCGAGCTATCGGGAGTGATATTCGCGCGACGGAAGCCTCATCTGCGCCGCCCAAGCCAAATGTCTTCCCGTAGTATAAATGCCAGCCATTGGCCGATAACTCTAAGGCTTGAATTTTTTTTAAATAGCGATCAACCAAGGCCGCAGGGCCTATCAGGATGGTTTTGGGGTACAACCATCCCGCCCTGCCCCATCAGCAAGTAGTACTACAGAGTACTTGTGGTTGAAATAATTTGAGTACTTTAGTAATACTTCTCACTGTTTTACATTTGCGCCACGGCTTTGCGCCACAGAGGCGTGAACAGCCCAAGCGTCCAGACTCATGGGGCGTATTTTTTCCACGTTTTTCAAATAATATAGTGCATGTAAGTCAAGGACGGCACCAAATTTCCTCGTCACTCTCATTTGATCGCCGCCATCACCAAACGAATAGTGGTCCAATGAACATCCGATAGTATAACTGGAGAGGCATATCTGTTCTCCTGTTTGCCCCGGGCTTGCTTACTTTCCCTGTTGCGCCCTCCTAGTCCGATCCTTCCGAACCCGTCTCCGCTGTTCACCACATTCGCGTCGTCGCCTGACTCTCTCCCCCCTATCGACAGTCGACTCCTCCTCCGGCGATGGGGTTCCTAACGGAGGCGACGGGTATCATTGCCCCGATCTTCATTGTCATGTCGCCGATCCTCTCGTACAGCGACCAGGCGATATCAATGCACCGGACCAAGACAAGCGCGGGCTTCTCCCTCGACATCCCCCTAATTATGCTGGTCGCTTCAATATTAAAGTTCGCCAGCGCCTCCCTCTTCACTCCCACGCGCAAAAAAAAAAGCTAACTCCCGATAATGCACTTGCGATAGGATCTTCTACTGGCCCGGCGCACAATTCGAATCTAGCCTCCTCCTGCAGGCCTTGATAATGGTCGTCATGCAGCTCGCGCTGCTCAAGATTGCGTTGGATCACCGCCCACCTCCGAGTGCGAAGGGTGGAGATGGTGCCGTCCCTTTTGCTGGAGCGGAAGAACCGGCATGGATGTCTCAGCGGCCATATAACTTCTGGCAATGGCGGTCCCACAAGCCGTGAGCAACTCCCCCCCCCCTTCTCCCTTTTTTTTTTATTTCGGCGTGGCGGCGGATCTAGCTGTAACTGACGAACCGGTGAATAGATACTGGCATTTCCTCCTTTACCTCGTCGCCGGACTATTCGTACTCCAATTCCTGCTGTCACCGTGGCAGGGTGTCTATAGCTCATACTCCAATCTCCTAGGCTACCTCGGCCTAGGCATTGAAGCGATGCTCCCCATCCCTCAGATCCTCGCCAACTCGCGCGCCCGGTCCTGCAAGGGATTCCGGTTCTCGATCCTGGCGAGCTGGATACTCGGCGACAGCATGAAGATGTTCTGGTTCTTCACCTCAAGTGGCACGATACCTCCGGCCTTCAAATTGTGCGGCATGTTCCAGGCCTGCTGCGACAGCTTCCTCGGGGTGCAGTACTTGATGTACGGCGAGGGGCCAGTGGACGTTGTTAAGGACCATGTCCTTGAGCCGTACTCTGGTGACCCGACAGGCACGCGTCTTGCGAGGGTGTCTTCGAGAGAGTACAACGCGCAGCCCCTGCCGACGGGGAGGTTCACGCCCACGATCGAAACGTAAGAGAGTTCTGGCGACGCTGAATGATGAACTGTCACGAATGAAGGATGGGAGAGCTTGAGGTGGACTACGGAGGGCAATTCCGCTCTAAGCGCATGATCAACGAATATATATGTACATATAAATATACGGAGCATATTATTTATGTATAGACGTATCAATATAACCTAATATTTAATCAATTCATGTTGATGCAACTCCGTCCTCGATTGGTAAATGTATAATAGTTGTATCTAGCAATAATGATGACAGTATCCTAAATGCCAAGAAAGCGAGGACAGGGGTGGTCTGGACCAAGACACCCCTGCTCTTTCGAGTGGCCTTGCTGCCTGGTGCGAGGAGGGATGGATTCCTCGATCCTGGTGCGGCGTTGGGAACTCGGGCTCACGGAGATCGACCGTTACTAGCTGTTAGTGCATACTTGATACCTTACTTGGATGGCATCTAGCATCACGCTTCAAACTCTTATAATAATAAAGAAGGCAACAGGGACATATGACACCGACCGCGATTCAACCCCTTGCAATTTATTCCCGTAAAACTCTTAGGAACTTGTAGAGACCAGCTACAGAAATATTCTTGGTGTGTATATTTCATCCTGGCTTCACCGTGCTTCACCTCGACGTACGAGCCTAGAGGCGACCACCCAGCCACCCCATTTTCGACATATCCCCCCTCCACCACGCCTCCTCCTGTCTCCCTGGGAACCGTTCTCATCCCATTCGTGTGTCTAGTCCATGCAAGCACTTTAACATATGCCTGATCTGGGTTATTTCTTGACTTCAGTCCCGCCTATCGTGGCTCTGTTTGGACTGTGACTAGGACCTCGCGCTCCGAATCTTATCCAAGCTTGACTTACACGAGAGCCACCACGACCGCCGCAAGTTTAGGTCCTCAGGCTGGAGTGACAAGGACCTACACAAACCAATACCACTTCCTTGCTCTATTAAACTGCCCAGACTTCAAATATTTCGACTGGCGGAAAAAAACTAGACCCAGGGACACTCCCTTGCGACTTGGCCACAACCGAGATCAGTCAACCCGGTCCCAACTCTCTTGACAACAACAAGGAGGCCGGACACTCTTGCCTTGAGAATCATAACCCCCATTTTGGACGTCGAGGCTCATACCCTACTGGCTCCTTCTTCCACTGACCTGTCAGTTTCTCTACTATCTACATCGACTAAACCCACCAGCGGCGCAACATCCTTGTCAAACACCGCTAGCAACTACTCATCCCAACTTCCAAACTCGAAGGTCAAGGCTCCTGTTCTCCCCTAGCCACGCCTACTTCCACGATTAATTACTTTCATGCCCCTGACCTTTCACCCATCCATCAACCCACTTAGGTAAGTAATATTCTCGAGACACTGCCCAACGCCTCTGGGCAAGAACGAGCAAGAGAGACCGGCCCCGTAACACTACTCAACTCACCCAGAAAGCACACTTCACTTGCCGCTCCTTCCTCTCCCCCATACACCTTCTGAAGCTTCCCCCTCCAGCTTCTCCCCCGTTCCAAACACCCCCCCGGTTGCGCCTCATGTTTCCCCCCCTCTCTTCCCGCTTCTATCATCCACACCACGACTCCTACATCAACATCTTCCACTCCCATGCTCCATACTAATCTTGTTTCTTAGCACTACCCTTTCTTGGACCAACTCGAAAACTATCCACCAATCCTGTCTAGAATCATCGCTCTGTTATACTCGGCAACATCATCCATCGCCGTACAGAGATCAACCCGGCTAAGGATATTGTCCTTCGGTTGAAAAGGAATCGAACCGTCACTTCTCATCAACATCCAGTTATCTCCACGGGATATCAAGGTACGTTCCTCCCCATCAACTTTCTACCATCTTATCCGGAGCTTCTACCTTGGGAAACGCGTGGGTGCTGGAAATACCCATTCCCGAAGCTTACCACTTTCAAGCACCTTTCCGATTTCGTTCCTTCTTTCCTCAGTCGATTCCGTGGCAGGGACCATCTTCGTGTTTCCGGAAGGAAGCAGCACGCAGCACCCCGTGCCTTCACAGTTCCCTGCCATCTCACTCATCCCACACTTCCCAGGCTCACCCATCCCTACTACCTTTCTCCTACACCAATTCCTCTCCTCATCCATCACAATTCGTATCAACAATCGCCCTCATCCTCTACCGGACTCAACTCACCATTACTTTTCTTATACAGTTCCAAATCACAACACAATGGCTCCGGCAAAGACCAATTTTAAAACCTTCGAGGTTCAGGCACGCCTCCTGAGGGCCATCGTGGCCGCCCATCCAGAAGTAAAGTGGAATTACAAGGGTAAGCCGGCCCTTCGGTCTCTTCTCATCTCCCCTTGTCTCTTTTGTCTCCCCTTCTCTCTCTCTCTCCTGTCTCCCTTGGGAGATCCTACACACCGCGCCCGGTCGGCCTCCTCATCCATTTCTTGCCGATTGCTTCTTTACCTGGACACGCGGATTCTGATATTCCGGCCTCAGAGATTCAGAAGTGCTTCGGCTCAGATCTGACGGATAACATCTTGGGCCATCGGATGCGGCACATCCGAACCCAATCCGCGATTATTCGCAGGGGCCTGGACGCTGGACTCGACCCAAAGGACATGCCCGCCGCAGACAACCTCTTCCCCAAAGATCAGAACAAGATCGACCCCGGTACGCGTTTGCCGTTCATGAGCACATTAAAATTCCTCACCACAATGCACTTACTTTCGCTTTTTTATATCTCTTATGGCTTTGAAACGCGGCTGACGTGACGACCAGATATTTGCAAGTACTTTGGGGACTCTACTCCTGACGGTATTCAATTCCAGTTTCGGAGCATCAAGAAAGATGCCCAAGCTCTGAAGGCTGCTAGCGACAGTGGCGAGGACCCTTCAACTGCTGTGAGCTTCACGGCGGGCACCCCGTCCAAGAGGACTCCTGCCAAGTCAACCCCTGGCACCACTCCGGCGACAGCCAGATCTACCGGTGGCAGAAAGCGAAAGGCGTCTATCAAGTACGAGGCTAGTGAAGACGAGGTCTTGGAGGAGGTCAACTATAACGAACGCGACGCCACCCCGACCCCTAATCCCCGACCGTTGAAGCGAGCCCGGGATGCTCCCGTGGACTTGACAGCGTCTGAGAGCGAGGAGAGTGCCACGACTCCCTCAGACTATGCTCTAACGGCATCCACGACGATGGAGGACACCAAGCCGCCAACTCAGTCACAGTCAACTCAGTCACAGTCGTTCTACGAAGACAGCTTTGGGAGTGGCTATTCGATGGAAAACCTCGTTGACCCGGAGGACATGCATGCCTTTTACACGCTTGGAGAGATCTGATGCGATATGCAACGAGGCTCCGCAACTCCCTCTCTTCCAGGATCATCAAGGCCCCATTTCCGCTACGAGAGCAAAAGCTCACACGAAAACATCTGATAAAGTAGGAATGGCAATCAGTGGATACATTCTTCTCGATGCTAAATCATTCTTACGACTCTTTTCTACGGTTTCCTGCACAACAAGCGCCTGGGAAATTCTTCTCCTCAGCTCGAGTTCATTTTCTTTTTCTCTCTTCCACGAAAAAAAAGCCTTTCTTAACGACGATACCAACGAGGCGGAACTTCTGCCCGTTTAGTTTTCTTTATCTTTTTTACGGTTGGCATCACTTCCAGGGTTCATACAATAGGGCGGTGGCCTTTCCTTATCCCGCCTCGGATTTTTGTGTTTGTTTCAACGAACGGAATGTATGGTAGGTCTGGAACGGGACGGATGGGGCAAAGGGGGTATCAGGGAACAGCAGGAGGAATAGATAGTGTCATCTAAGGGTTTCTTTGCTCAGATTTCTTCTATGGCCAGAGGCAGGAGCCCATGGACTTTGTGTAACTGAAGGGTTGGCTCACCGAGACCAGTGGTTGCTTCGAAGCTCGACGTTTTCCACTTGGTATGCATGGTAGCGTCAATAATTTTGAAACTCAACATTCTGCTTCCGTTTCCAAATGCTTCGCGTGCCGTGACGATGTGACTGATGTCCATTAACCCCTCTGTCATTCCGTGTTCTCCTTCAACCTTTTCCTTTCCATACGGAAGACCTATCCGGCCTTCACTCCAACAGCAATTTCCACAGCGCCTCCCCATCAACATACTCATGGTGGATAATATTAACCAGCCAATAGTCAGCCCTGATCCCCTCTAGGAACCTCTCGCTCGGAGACCCCTTCCCGTAGACACGGGCCCACTC
Source organism: Cephalotrichum gorgonifer (assembly GCA_900312665.1). Lineage (NCBI taxonomy): Eukaryota > Fungi > Ascomycota > Sordariomycetes > Microascales > Microascaceae > Cephalotrichum > Cephalotrichum gorgonifer. The sequence goes on along the minus strand of ONZQ02000004.1, from coordinate 552,861 downwards.
GGCCCAGATCCCGAACGCCTCCTCGCTCCATGCACGGAAGCTGACCTCCTCTATTATCGTCGGCGTAATGATCTCCTTCCCTGGGAAGACGCCCCACGTCACGGCGTTTGTGCTAGGCGCAGGCAGCTCGTCATCGGATGTCGCGACGGACTGGGGCTGGAGGTCGGAGGACTCGGGAACAGCGTCGGGGCTGGCGCTAGCAGCGTAGAAGCAGACTTTGTCGCGGATGGCGGGGTCCGCGAGCTTTTGGCGGAGGGCGGCCCAGTCTGAGGCGGGGAGGAAGAACTCGACGAAGGCCTTCTGGAAGACGAAGCCGTTCGCGGGGCCCCAGCCGAAGGTGGGGTCCGACGACCGTGCACCGTTAACGGCGGGCTGGGACCCCACGGTCCACCAACCCTTTCTATTCAGGCTCAGGAGGTGGGGCTGGATCTTCGTGCTCTCGGGAAGGAGGCCCTCCTCGCTCCAGGGGATAGCGGATAGACTGCCCTGCACATGGCGGATGAAGATCTCGTTGATGTCCGCCTTGCTCGTGGGGCTCCCCCACAGCTCAAGCGCCGCCGAGGTGGACATGTGAAGGCTGACGCCGTACCCATCGATCTCGCCGTAGGCCGGCGACCGTGCGTCACCCCACCGGCCGTTGGGGTAGTCGTCCCACGTCGCCTCGCGGCCGAGCACGCCCTCGCCTTCAGATATGGCGAGGGTGTTGGCACGCGTGTTCACGGGCTCGGCAGGGATGCCGGCCTCGCGGGGGGTGGCCTCGTAGTCTGGGTTTGATGCCTGGGCGCCCGACACGATGACGCGGTTGTGCGGGTCCGACCCCACGGTGGAGTGGCGACGGGAGTCGTGGGCGCTGCTGCGGTGCTTGCTCTCAGCACCGTTGATGCCGTTCACGTGAATGATGGGGACGGTGGGGTCCGCGCCCGCCGCTCCGTCGAGGTGGGCTTCCCCTGCTTCGTCGTCGCTGTCGCTCTCGGGGATGAGGTTCGTACGCTCGAGGGTGAAGGAGACGGCCTTTTCGAGGTTGAGGGTGTAGAAGTGGAAGCCCTTGGGACCCGGTGTCCTGCTCTTGATCTTCTTGATGTCCTCGATAATCTCGCTTAGGATATCGACGCCCACGCTCTTCACCTTCTCGTCATCTCCCTTGACGTCATCAAGTCGGGCCATGATAGCATCGGGGATGGTGGCGTGGCTGAGCTTCGTGGTCCGCTTAATCATCTGATAGCTCTGGATGGGCATGAGGCCGGGGATGATGGGTATCGTCTTGAAGACACCGCTGGGGTGGTTTCGTAGCGTCCACTCGAATTTGTCGTAGTCCTTGACGTCAAAGAAGAGCTGCGTTATTATAAAGTCCGCGCCAGCCTTCACCTTCTCGACGAGATATGGGAGGTCGAATTCCAGGCTCTGGCCCAGAGGGTGACTCCCGTCGGCGTGACCTTGAGGATACGCGGCCACGCCGACGCAGAAGTAATCGCCGTGGGTCTTCCTAATATACCTAACCAGATCGATCGCCCAGGAGAACTCGGTGGGATCGTCGTCGTCAACCTCGTCCGGGTCCCGGTACTCGTCCGGCCGGGGCGGGTCGCCCCGCAGCGCGAGGATGTTGCGAATACCGAGGGCCTTGGCGTCCTCCAGCGCCTTGTCTATGAGGCGCCTGCTCATGTTCGTACATGTTAGGTGCAGGCAGGTCGTGAGGCCCAGGCCGCGCTGGCAGATCTCGGCGAGGTCGAGCGACTTCTGAGCGGTGGACCCGCCGGCGCCCCAGGTGACGTTGACGAAGAGGGGCTTCAGCGCGCGCTCCATGCGGTCCAGGCGGTCGCGGAGGTTGGCCAAACCCATGGCGGTCTTGGGCGGGAAGAATTCCAAGGACGTGTAGCAAGCGCCCGGCGGCAGGGCCGCGATTTTGTCCGTGATTTTGTCCATCACGTTTTGGGTGCTTTGGGTGCCTCGAAGTGGGCTGTCGTGGAGGGGAGAGGGGAGTTGGTGATGCGCCCTAGATGAAGGAGAGAGTTGGGAATTGGTAGCCAGGAAATGGGTGGAGTCCAGGGTCAAGATCAAGGGTCGAGAATCCGGGGCTTTGGAGAGAGCTTAGTTTATCGTGTCGTTCAATTAAGCGGGAGGTCCATGTGGTTTGTCCGGTTTCGGTATCTCGGATTGAGAAGGCTTAAAATCTCGAGAGAATCTAGCCCGAGATAGGAAATCGGTCCCACGGGTAGATCGCGGCAGATGCAGGCCAACGAAGAACGGCGGGCAGTATTTATCGAATGAAGTTGTTTGCAGATAGTCTCTGATCCGCCGGTCGGGGGATGATCAGGTTGAGGTTAAAGAATTTGAGAGCTTGAATTCTTTGTACTTCGATGTACTTTCCTTGTACGAGTACTTGTAAGCCCTCCTTCAATGAGTAATATTACTAGTATGTCGAGACAAAAGAAGTGCCGAAGTGCGCGGGCGTAAAAATATCCCCACGGTGTTGTTCCCTAGTGAGCGATGTGTATCTCCCCTCCTAATACAGGACAATGGATTCAGTCTGGGGCATCCCACGAGCGAGACGCTAATCCTATATAACCTTTTCAACCTACGAGTACGAGCCATCGAATCGTCGCTGAAGAAAACCGCCCCCCCAACTTCCTCCCACGAGCTACCTTCGAACCCCCCCGATCTCGCCCTGGCCTCCCACGATGCTCTTCCTCCCCCCAATTCCGTCATCTTAGCTCCTGTCTCCTGACTCGTCCACCCGCGGGCGGTGCTTAGGGGGTCTCCAAAACGCTACAAATAGTGTCTATTATCATTGGCTCGTGATTTGAAATCGTGGGTGTTTTTGGCCTCGTGCCTTCATCCGCCCTTGAAACACCCCGCGCGAGCAAGGTTCTCCATAGTGGGGGTTCAAGGCGCGGGGCTCTTTTTGGACGTCGGGAGATGATTTTATGTCAAGCAAATGCTACGTCGTACCCAGCTGGAGTACTTAAAATTGTGACGTCACCTGTGCGAATAACGACCGGGCACGGTTCCAGTCACGCCCAGGCGGCGGCTCTTCCAGCTGCCACAATATGAAGTCTCCAATGATCTCCACACGTACCTGCAGTGGCTGACGGCCCGACGGATGGAAGCTCCAATGAGCTCCAAATTTCCAAAATTATTGCGTCGTCGATGCCACTAACTTATGGTCTGACTCTTGCTGGCTTTCTTTTGCGCTCGACGAGAGAGCCGCGAACCTGCCACTTTTCTCCGAGCTATGACGCGGCCCCAATGCAAATGCTCTGTGGGAAATCGACCGCGCGCTCATGGGTTGGCCGTAGCGCCCTCGCGCGCCTGAGCCTAGCTACGGCATTTGGCAAATCCTCATCATGCCTTCCACTCCTCACCCATCCTCGCCGTGCGACACCTTTGCTGCATGCCCGACACTATGCCACGGGGAAGCTTGACCTTCCTTCCCTCGACCTTAAATGGCGCCGCTCCTGGGCTTCCGCCGAGACAAAACCCTACGCGCCTGGAACGGAATCCCAGTTCGTCCTACCCATGTTCCCGTATCCTTCTGGCTACCTCCACCTCGGTCACCTTCGCGTCTATACCATTGCCGATGTTATTGCTCGCTTCAGGAGACTCCAGGGCTATGATGCGGTTTTACCTATGGGTTGGGACGCCTTCGGCCTACCTGCTGAGAATGCCGCACTTGCCAGGGGGTTCCCTCCTGCGAGATGGACAGCAGACAATATCCGCAGGATGAAGGATCAACTTGAACACATGAATGGCAGCTGGGACTGGAAACGGGTATGTCTTCCGGTGGGAATTCTTGAAGACTTTTGTTGACGCTGTGCCTGACATTTCCACTCTTCTCACTAGGAATTGACGACCTGCGATCCCAAATTCTACAAGCACACCCAAAACATCTTCCTTATGCTCCATGAGCGCGGACTTGCATATCAAGCCGAGGCTGAGGTCAACTACGACCCCGTTGACAAGACTGTCGTCGCAAACGAGCAAGTCGATTCTAACGGCTTCTGTTGGCGATCCGGCGCCAAGGTCGAGAAGCGAAAGTTGAAGCAGTGGTTCTTGCGCATTTCCGAATTCCAAGAAGATCTCCTGAAGGGTCTTGATACCCTGGCGAAGGATGGAGCTTGGCCAGAAAGAGTCTTGTCCATGCAGAGGAACTGGCTGGGCAAGTCTACTGGGGCGATGGTCAAGTTTCCTGTCATGGCTATGGGCCACGATGTCCACTCCAGTATTGAGGTATACACGACGAGACTCGACACACTGCCTGGCGTTCAGTACCTCGCCCTCTCGTCGTCCCATCCTATAGTCTCAAAGCTAGCCCAGGTGGACGCAGAACTACAAGCGTTCCTGGACACCTTGCCCGGGCTCCCTCCAGACTCGAAAGTCGGGTATCTTCTGCCTCACTTGAGGGCGGTCAACCCCCTCGCCTATCACGAAGATTCTCCAGATGCGACCAAGAAATCCATCCCCGTATATGTGGCACCGTATGTCATTGACGGGTATGGGGAGGGCGCGGTGATGGGCGTCCCCGCGCATGACCACCGTGATCATGCCTTTTGGAAGACGCACCGGTCCGACGAGCCGGTTCGTGTTGTCCTTTCCGCCTCGGAGGACGAGTCCACCACGGTTATATTAAACGAACCATTCGTCGGGCACGGCATCATGACTGCAGACAGCGGCCCATTTAAGGGGAAATCTTCGGTCGAAGTCGGGCAGATGCTCATTGATCTTCTAGAACCCGCACAGCTCGCGAAACCGGTGGAGAGGTGGCGGCTACGGGATTGGCTGATAAGTCGCCAGAGGTACTGGGGAACGCCAATACCAATCGTTCACTGTGACTCGTGCGGGCCGGTTCCCGTGCCGGAGGACCAACTGCCCGTGGAGCTTCCCATGGTCGACAACCACTGGTTCGAAGGCAAACCCGGAAACCCCCTGGAGCATGCTGCGGAGTGGATTAACACCAAGTGTCCCAAGTGTGATGGCCCGGGTAAGCGGGACACAGATACAATGGACACGTTTGTGGACTCCAGCTGGTATTATGCCCGCTTTGCTGATCCGCACAACGAAAACCAGCCCTTCTCTAAGGAGGCGGCGGACAAGTATCTACCGGTCAATCTCTACATTGGCGGGATCGAACACGCCATCCTACACCTCCTCTACGCTCGATTCATTTATAAGTTCCTTCGGACGACACCCCTCCTCGCCGATGGCCAGGACTCCGAGGTCACGGCGGAACCCTTTACGCGGCTTATCGCACAGGGTATGGTCCACGGGAAAACGTATTCTGACCCGGAGACGGGAAGATTCCTCACCCCCGACGAATTGGACCTATCGGACCCGCAACAGCCGAAGATTCGAAGTACGGGCGTGGTAGCAGCCACGTCGTACGAGAAGATGTCTAAGTCGAAACACAACGGCGTAGACCCTACTGGCATCATCGCAAAGTACGGTGCGGACGCCACGAGAGCTCACATGCTCTTCCAGGCCCCCGTGGGTGAAATCCTCAATTGGGATGAGGCCAAGATCTCCGGTGTTACGCGCTGGCTGTCTAGGCTCCACAACCACGTCGGGTCCCTGGCCCAGAAAAAGGATGGCATGGATGAAAGTGCGAAGAGTAGTTTGGAAACTCGCTTCAGCAAGCTAGATTCGATGACCTCGGATGAGCTCGCACAATGGGACGTTGACGCGAAGGTCTGGCGCGAGGTCCAAGGGACGATCGCTTCCGTCACGTCGTCCTACAGTGGCGTCTACGGCCTCAACACGGTTGTCTCCGACCTCATGGGCCTGACGAACGTGCTCCTCGAGCACGAAGCGAGCCCCGTTCTCCTCCAAGAGGCAACTTCGGCTCTCATCCGCATGCTGGCGCCCATCACGCCCGCTTTTGCGGAGGAATGCTGGTCGATACTCCACCCATCAACACCCTCCATCTTCAGCGCAGCGAGTTTCCCCACGGTTGATGGAACACTGCCCATTCTCCAGCCGAGGCTCAGAACCTGTGCTGTGCAGGTCAAGGGTAAATTGCGAGCCGTGGTAGAGGTGCCACCGCCGCCGGGGAGTTTAGAGGGGGATGTGTTGAGGGACTGGATGGTGGAAGAAATTCTGAAGACGGAGGAGGGAGGGAGGCTGGGAGGTGCGGTGGACCTGAAGGGGGCGAGGAGGGTGATTGTTGTACGAGGGGGTTCAGCGGTGAATTTTGTAATATAATGTACACAATACGGTACCCATATGGGACTGGCTAGATAGGGGGCATATATACAGGCTATATTTTAGAACTGAGATCGAAACCTCCCAACCTCCGTGGGTGGGGGACAAAGAGGGCGTTTCTCCAGTGCATAGTCGTGGACATAGCCGTAAATCCCATGTGCCAATGCGGGAACGAGAGCTGTTAATCGAGAGTTGGAGGATGCAAGTTCACTGATGACATCATCCCGTGTACTGGCTGTTGGGCCTGGTTGCCGGGACAACTCAAAGTCTATAGGTCGGCGAAGACTGATGGTTGAAGAGATCTCGGATAACCCCATAGAGGTATTCGCTAGTGATACGAGCTATTATATCTCTACTGAGGGAGGCATACACGTATAATTAGTCGGGGCCTGGGTTGTGTTGGCTGGAGACTCCTCGGTGCCCTCGACAAGATATCACCATAATAATTGGAATAGTGATACCTTAGTGGGGCAACCGCGCTACAGTCTCGGGCCACTTAGTTAATACAATCTCCTCCGCCCAGCGCAATCCGTCATCCGACAAACGACGGTAACACCTACAAATCCACGCTCTCACGACCCATCCCCCATCCTGCCAGCCCCCCCATCCACCGCAAGCCAATGCCCGAACAAAACAGACCACGCGCGCCGCCGGCCCCCGCGCCCCTCCGCCGGCCCGCGCCTCCGCCCCCCGTTCGCCGCAACCTCTTCCAGAGCCAGCTGACCCGCCGCCCGACGCCCGCCTCCTCTTCGGCCGAGACCCTCCGCCTCGACTCCTGCGTGGACGTGCTCTCTGATTCCGATGAGATCGTCGTCAGGGACAAGCAGGGGGAGGTGGAGGTCGAAGGGGCACCGGAGGGGATAGAGGAGGATGAGGGGGTCGATGAGCGGGAGGAGATGGAGAGTATGCTCCCTACCACCCCACCAACTTTCCCCTCTCCCTTATAACTTGTTCTCTCTCGAGATTTCCAATGTTCCGCCCGTCGGATGCTTACGAATGGGTATAGAGGATAGACAGAGGCTAGCCGAGGCGGTGAGGCACTACCGTATGAATCCGGGCGCAGCAGGCCCGGACCAGACAGATGGTGTGTTCCTCCTGCGGTTGTCTGCTTCATCATTCCCGTTCCGCATGGTGTTGCAGAACTAACCACTTCGCTCAAACCGAACAGTCCTCCTCTACGCGGTAAAGACTAGCCTGCGGGCCAAGGTAGCGACGTTAGCAGACGACAATTGGATGTTCGAAGCCGAGCCACAGCAGACGCGCCACTGAGACAGAAAACGCGACGGGGCCATGATCCTGCACTTTTACCAGGCAAATCTTGTTGTCTATTTTTTTTCTTTCGGGGTATTTATTATACAGCCAACGCCAACGGCTTTGCACGGATCCCATCTATCCACCCGCCGACGTTCAGTCTAGCCCCACCGATGGCGGCGCCTCTACCCTCCTCGGCTGCTGAGCGCCCCCGCCTCCACCTCCACCGAAAAGACTTCCCATCATATCGAACAGCGGGTTCCCCTGTCGCGGCCTCTTGACGCCAAAGTACATCTCCGCGATGGCGTCCAAGGAATCGAACCACGTGCCCGACTCCCTGAGGTGCGCCGAGTACTTCGTTATGAGCTGCTTGTACAGCTCCGCGCCACCCCTCTGTACCGCGAGTAGTAGGAGCGAGAGGAAGTTGAGGAGCGGTATGCTGGGGAAGATCTCGGCGCCGCAGGTCCGGCCCGCGACCTCCTGTGCCGCGAGGCCTTCGTTGTCGGCCTGCAGCGCGGCGGTAAAGAGCTTGAGCGAGGCGTTGGCGGCACGCACGTTGCCTATGAGCAGATACGGGATTACGGCGCGGCCCGCGAACTCGCCCGCTGTGTGCGATTCGTTCTCCTTGTACCACCGGTACTCCATCCGCGCCAGGACCTCGGGGGAGTCCCGGGTGCCTAGGACGAGGTGCCGCTCTGCGTCGTACGCCTCGTGCTCCTCGGCGTATATGGACCCTGCGACATGGTGGATCTCAGGGTCGCCGGCGGGGAACTCGCCGAACTTGCTGGACCATCTAGACGTAGATTCCTAGTTAGCAAAATCCATGAGGTCCAGTAGCATATCAAGGTTCGAGAATGGAAAAAAAAGGGGAGGGTAGGGGGAAGGAAAGGTGAAGCATCATACCCAACCATCGATGAGATAAACCTCTTCCTCGTAGGCTCCCCAGGCTCGAATAGCCTCAGCAGCCCCAGCAGCTTCCCCCTGCTCCCCGCGTCGACGGCCACCTCCCCCTTCTCCAGCACATCTACGAGAAGAAGGCATAGGTCGCCCGCGCTCCCCCCCTGCCCGGCCTTCAGTAGAGCCTCTGCGACGCCAGAGAGTATGTCCACCGCGGCCCCCCACTTCTTCGCCTTGATGTACCGTGCCGCCACAACGCGGGTCTGTTGCTGCGCCTCGTAGTACTGGCCCTCCTCGATCTTCTCGTGGAGGCGGGAGACGGTCTTTTGGATGTTTGCACTCATCGTGGCGTTTGTTTAGCGGGGCTTCTACCGCGAAGAGGTGTGAAGGCGGTTGCGGTGTGAATTGACAGCAAGTAATCGATCGTATTTCGGGGGCTCTGGCTTTCAATCTGAGGGGTGGTCGTTTGGAGCAGCTTGGGGCGGTTTGTGGTGGGGCAAGTTTCCAGTCCAAGCGTAGTAGGTATCGGGTGAACCACGGCTAAAGAGCCGAGTGAAAGGGAGCTCCATTAGCCATCAGTTCACTTGGAACTAGGACAAGGTACTATCTGAGATGTGTTACTGTAAGTGAATTTCTCGGATGGAAACCGCAAAGAGAATACATGTAAATGCATGCTGAGCTATGCCGTGTCTTTCCCCCCCAGAAACTTACAAGTGTTATTAGGCATAGTTGGGTAGCACGATGAGCAGTGATCCGCATTTTGTTGTACTGTTGAGCTCCAACAAGAGTCTCTCGCCTCCTGATCGGCTATTCACCGAGGATCGCCTCCCACCGCTTACTTGCCCTACATTTCTTCCTAACGTATTCTGCGTAGTATGAGCCTAATAGGAGGGGTGATTCTATGGGGTATGAGTCTATGGGGTATGAGCCTATGGGGTATGAGTCTACGGGGTATGAGTCTACAGTAGCTGAAGGTGCAGTTGGCCTGGACCAAACCTTGGCCGAAGTAGATGGTACCATGGCGATGGTATGTTATGGCCACTCGGGCTACATGTAGGAAGACCCGCCAAGACCTGTCACTGACTATCGCATCCTCAGGCTCCTGGAATGCTTCTAATGTGTTGAAAATACTAAAGACGGTGCTAGGAATAAACACGAGACGATGAAGATGCGGTTGCCCGCACTACCACCCCTGACCGTCCACGGGCAAGTCCGAAACCGGGAGGGTTGGAGGCGCCACCAGCGGGGTGTCGCTAATAACTACATGCTGGGCTGCCGCCGCTCGGGCTGGGTTTCCGAGTCCATGCTGGCAAAAGAAGGGCCGCGCCGCGGTCCCCACATGGCGGACGGGTTGCTGAGGTGGACGAAACATCTCGTCGGTGCAGGCAGGGTGGCGACGCTCCCGTTCACGCGAAGGATTAAAAATAAAAATTGACCGGAAACGAACCACTTTGGTGGAGGCGGGGAACCAGCCAGAACCTGGCGAAGCTGCAAGTCGCTCAAAAGAGGAGTCGGGTCGTTCTGAATTGGTGGGTGGGACCCGTAAACGGGCACGCACCGCCTCTCAGCACAACGGCGGCGAGTTGGATCGCGATAGTATCATCAGAGAGAGAGTTGGAAAGTCAGCTACCAGGGGCAGTGTGGATAAGACAGAAGGAATGTGACGGCCAATGACGGGCTTCGGCTACTCAACCAGCATGGCACGGCCTGGCTCTTGGTGCACAAAGGTCGAGAAACCCTCCCAATGGGAGACAAGGTCTTTCTCGTGTGGCTCGAGCGTAAAAAAGAAATCGAAGCAAGGAAACAGGGCCGGAATGGATCCGCAAATGATTGATGGAGTTCGGAAAAGGGTCGAGGACTGCATGCATGCATGTAAGAAATGCACACGAGGAAAGGGACTGCCTGGCCCCCAATAGATATAACGATGGCACCATTCGGGCATCAAAAACTGGTGCTTGTAGTGGCGATGGGCACCTTGGTTTCCCCGTCAGATGACGGGAGCCGCTGCAGCTTTCGGAGCGTCCTGGGTTGCATCCGCGGCTGGCTGGTCATATGTGACAGAACCAACGGGCTTGCAGGCAGACGAAACGAGAACTCCCGGGTGGCGGTTGGGAAAACGGAAGCCTCCCTCGACCTCCGACGAGTACGATGTGGCCACTTGTCGAGCGATCCCCGCCGAGTTAGCATCAGAACGATCTCCGAAGAAGGGCAAGCGTGAACATTGGACAAAGGCCGGCCAGGCCAGGGCTGAGGGTTTGCTCATTGTACAGAGGTTCTATTATTACAGCTTACAAGCGAATGGATGGGCCACTCCACACTACCATAGACCAATGGGAAAGCAGACGTTTGGGGGTGGAGGTGAACGGTAAGAGGGTGTCATCGTCGTACTCACGCCAGGATCCGAGACGACCACGGCAATTGCTATTATTCTGTTTGGAGTAGACACTAGGAGCTTTGTGAAGTTGATGAAATGGCTGGACCGCATGAAGCTGTGCCGGCGGACCGGCTCGGCAGGAGAGGTTGGCCTCTCAAGAAAGCGGTTGTTAGGGACGAGGAGATACGAGTAGGGCTCACCACGTCATCATACATTTCCGGATATCTTTCTATTATTCAACCGTTTCTCCCACGTTCCCGCGTGGGAACCGTGGAAGGAGGAGCGCCAAGCATAACTCGGGCTACCTTCAGTTTCTCAGTCCCCGATGCTGCGAGAAAGCTGGTGTCAAGGTGGGAGATAAGATAAGGGATGGATACTTTTACTCGTTAGTTGACTTGGAAAATAAGTATATGGGAGGGGCCAGTGCAAGTAATGCACCCGCTCTGTAAGAGCCAGCCTATTAATGGGCGTCCTCTCATGCGAGTCAAGCCAGGAACCACTCGCTGACAGAGGAGGTCATGCAATGTCGCTGATCTTCCGAGCAGAGGAGCAGGATTTCTACGCCGGCCATTGGATGGCTTGGAAGCTCAGTGGATGGGTTCAAAGCTCTGGCGGGTCAATCTGTCCATTCAATTGAAGCGTAAGAGGAGCGTCAGGCGTTGAAAAATGAGCGACTTTTGTTTCCCGAAGCTGCATTGGGCACTGTTGCAGACATTCGCGAGGGACGAGCTTGACACGGGTTCTCGTACTCGAAGGTATCGAGCGTGGATAGGTCAATCCGAACCAGCTCCGAGTAGGTAATTACCAAAACGAGACTGAGAGGCAGCAGGGAGCTCTACGAAGCGTACTCGTACTCGTCGGAGGAACGACGAGAGCCATTTTCCCGGTTCGTTCGTGGCTCGTGTCCACCACTCCTGCTGAGAGGTGGGATGGACGGATGGATGGGTAGGTGTTGCTGCCATTAGGGCTTGGGATCAATTAGGAGGGGTGGAGGAAAAACTTGACAATCACGAGGGCGTCAACTTGCATCTCCTGCTCATACTGTGGGTCCCAAACACCAAGAATTGTACAGCCAACTGTACTCATACCTCGCGTGGTCGCTATTATTATTGGCTCCAACTTACCTTAAACTCTTGCCTTGGACCCATCGAATCTTGAGGAGAGTTGTTTTCAGCTTCTTTTAGTTTGATCGGGCTTGGAGGAGCGATAGTTAAACAGGGGAGTGCTTCGAGCCTGCCTAACCAAATAGTACTTACTTTACTCGTACTTGCATTATTACTCCATTAGCACTTCCACGCCATTAACTCCGACCTGGGATGGGACCGCGTTCGGTAGGAGGCGTGCTAATAATACCACCCGCACCGAATCTCCCTCACCCCGGACGGCGAGGACCGGCTCACCGAGTTAGAGTCCGGGTCCACTGATCCTAAGGACGAGAGCCGGCGTTGTCGAGCAACAAGGATACTTGTAAATGCCCAAAGATTTCCTCATCCTCGTCAAGCCATCTCCATTGTAGAGCAAGAGGTTTTACTGGATTCGGGTACGATAGACGCAATAAAGCCACAACTGGAAGATCCGGTATTGGCCCACCTTGATCCAGGTGTCCGAGATCGATAATCATGTTCGAATGTTCCGGTGAACTGAACCCTGTTCCTGCAGTTGGTGGTACCTGTTCACACCGATGTCTCCGGCTCTCGGTGTGATGCCTGGAGTTCCTCCACCCAGCTGAGGGGGGCAGTTGGCCATGAACGGCGGCCCTGAGGCGAAGCTGCCAGCCAGCCTTACTTTGCTTGTACTCTGTACTCGTAATACTCACTCACTCGTATCCGTACTTGAAAGGGGTCGGTCTCAAGGCTAGCCGCTGGGTGGGCCAACGACTAGTTCGTTCCAATTAGGAGAAAGGGGATAACCTTGTGACGGGCGGACCAGGGAGGAGTTGAAAAATCTTCTGATCGGGTGACTGACATTGTGTGGTGGGAACATGCCATGGAATGGAGGGGCCTTACTAGCGACAATTTAGGATGTCATCAGCCACACATTTCTGAATCCGATGGGTGGGTGGTCATGGGTTAGACCATAGCTCTGGTGTTCTAGGCGCCCCCGTCCAGTCCCCCTCTCCCCCCAATCCCGTCACCAAGAAACATGGCCGCTCAGAAGTACTTGTATAATGGTCGAACCTGGCGGGTGCTTGATAACATCGATAATTGTCATCATATAATAGGGGGGAAAACAGTCTCGATCACATGGCGATACTTACAAGTGTACTCACTCGAACGAAGAATGTGGAAGTTGGTTTCAATCACTCAATCGCCAGGTACCTGCCCCGCTTGTATCCACGGGGAAACGCCGATTCACTCCACCCAAGCACCCGTGACGGACAAGCGAGAACCCAAGACAATTGGAGCCCCCCACCTGCCCCACCATCAAGATACCATATAATCGCCTTCCACCATCAGTAACATAATATTACCAACAGTCCGAATTCGGTTTTCGTGGGGCTATCACAACCTAATCGTATAACGCGAGGACGCGTCTGGCTCACTAGACTTCCCTCTTGGCTGTTAGGCGGCCAGATTTTGTATACTTGGGGCTGTTCGACCGACCTCAGTAACCTTAACGGAAAACTGGTGGTATATCCACCGCTGCCCCCATCTTGGGCTGGGCCATTCCAGGAGCAGGAGGCGACACAGGTTGCTCTACCACTTGATGCCTGTCCTTGGCGACTCAACACCCCTGGGTTACATTCGCAACAAGATGTCTAAAATTGGAGTTGATAGAAGGGCAATAAACCTTCTAGAACCAGCCGGAACTGTTACCTACACGGCCTATCGGCCCTCAGTGTACAAGTTGAAGTTTGAAGTGCGGCTCGCGAAGACACTCAATCCGAGCCCATGTAAGTTCCCGAAGCCCTCCAGCTCGAGAGTTGGAGCCATCTTGGCATACGTGTGCTAGTGCCAGAGCATCGGAAAGAAGTGGACCTATCGTGGAAACTGCAGGAAGGCCATGACGGCTAAGAGGAGGTAAAACTTGTAGACATGTATGATTAGTGTGTATCGATGACCTCATAGGCGGAAGAAATGCCCTCCAAGGGGCCATCCTCGTCCAGGCAGGGCGCTCTCTGATGGGCTGCTCCCCGGTTACGACCTACCCATACGCATCCGGGTTATCCTCAATCTCGAGTACGTTATGTATCACGGCGGCGCATCATCATCAAGCATTCTCCTCCTCGTTGGGTTGGATACCAAGGTAGAGAGGGCCAGCAGCTAAACTTGATTATTGCATTATGAGGTGAGGTGGGAGCGTGTGACGAATCCTATGGGGCAGTTTTGACAGCGAGCCTTTAAATCGAACAACAGCTCATTGGTACAAGTAAAGTGCCACGCACACGCACACGCGGAACGCCACGCCGTTGCCGAGTTGCGCAGGCAACGCTACCACCACTGTAGTCTTCAAAATCGGACTGGCCATAGTTTAAACTTCTCTGGTGCTTGACTGGCGAGTGAGTCGTGACGGTGACAGGAGGAAGGACCGCACAGTACCACCTGCATTTGTCGCCAAAGGCTGTGGCACTACTCTGTACGCCGCGCAGTATTAATAATAGTAGTACTACTAATACTTGTATACTTATAGGCAGGAGAGATGGTGGCTCAAACCATCTGCAGGGGTCAGCCCGACGGAGACAGGGACTGGCTGCCCGTGACCTCTGGGAGAAGTACAAGTACAAATACCTTGCATTCATTGTTTCCAGTGACCAGTGACCAGTGACCAGTGGCCAATGACCAATAGACATGCGCTCAGCAGTCTGGAGTACAAGGCTTAATGTCCTCGCCCGCCATTAGCTATCCCCGTGACCTCTATGACTGGGAGCACTTTTTCGAACATCCATCTCCCCCAAGCGAGACAACAAGCCACCCTTCGAGGAGATAAAAGGAGATTTGCTCTGATCAGAACTTTGTTTTCCCGACGCCACGATTATCTGTACGAAGTAAGTACGCGTCTCGTTTCGATGTCTCTTGCTCGCGTTTGTTGCTCCCTTGCCCTCCCCCCTCATGAGTCTTGCTAGCTCGTGACCCATTACCACCATTACCCCTCACTTCGCTCGCATTACCCTGTGCCTGTGCCTGTGCCTGTACGAGTAGGAGGAGAGGGGAGCACTTGCACTTCGGGCGGGAACGGTGGTAGGCTCATCGCCCGCCGACCTGCTTCAGGATGTACGAGTAGGGGTTTGAACAGCTTCGGCTTCATTGGTATCTCACACCGAGAAAGCCCTAGCTAGCTCTCTTAACGCCGGGGTTTTTTGCTCCCTCAGTCCTGGGGCCCGTCTTGTCGCTCTACCCTGGCTCCAGTGGGCCAGCGTGGCAAGGGGCAAGGGGCAAGGGCGGTGCTGTCGCACCCGTCCGCTGCCCAATCCATCTGCATCTGCAATTGGAAGTGCCTGGCACCTTTCCCATTCCACTCGAGCTTCCATTGGCAACCCCCCTCCCTCTTCATCCCTCCCCCCCGAAAGCCCAAGACAAACCAGCCCAGGCGAAGGATAGGGTCACTTTCCTCAGGCGGGAGCTGCATGTGGAGACGCATTCCCGGTATAGCGCCGACTTCAATTTGCCCTTCCAAATCCCCCCTTCTCATGGTGTATGGTGTCCACTCACTCACTCCATCCCCGTACATTATTGTTGCCCCTCACCCTCACCAGTCACCAGTCCCCCGGTCACCAGTCACCAGTCACCACCCAGCCCGCTGGATCAGACTTGCCACCACTGCTACCCCCCCCCCGGCCCAGCGAACTCTCGTAGCGGCCTAGGCAAGTTATGCCATCATCGCTACCACCCCCCATACCACCCATATACAAAGTAACTCCCAACCCCGTTTTCCAAAAACCCTCTCCCTCCCTCCCTCCTCCCCCTCTTCATTGCCCGCCCGCCGCTGACCTAAACCACGGTCGCCCTTCCCCCCAACCCCAACCAACCCCTCCCCCATACCCACTTGCCTCCCGCCCCAGACTCCGCGCTCCGCATCCCTAACGGACCTCGGACCAGCGCGACAAACTCACTCCTCCCCTCCAGTCTTTCTTCCCCTCTCTTTCCCGCTCACTCCCACGCCCACGCCCTCGCCTACGCCCACGCCCACCAACTGTAAGGGACCACGAGGCAGGCAATGGCCCGTTTCAGCAAGGCTTAAGGTTTTAGGAGCGCCTGCTAAATTGTTTCCCCAGTGTCTCTGCCCGCTTCGCTACTTCTCCTTCGTACCTCGATTCTGGGCCCTCAAAACCTACTCGTACCAGCAATCCGTCGATAAAGCACGGGCTCAGCACGCTTCCAGGCGTCGAACAGCGGGTCCAGCAAAACTTTATCCACCGTCGACATCGGAACGCGTCGGTTTCTGTCTTCTTGACTGCTCCTGACTGTGCACTGAGCCTCACGATCCCTCTCTGAACTTTATACGGAGAGAGCGAGAAGCTAGACCGACTGCCCGCTCAAAACATCGCGCGACATCGTTTATTCCAGCGAGTACCACATTTCTTCGCCACATTTCTTCTTACACTTAACTTAGTACGATTTCATAAAAGCCCACCACGGCCACCCCCACCATTCTACCAAGACCATCCCCCGCCATCTCCTACACGTCCAACCACCACCTACCAGAGCTTGCCATACAATAACATTCGAGGAAGTGGCAACAATTCCGAAATTTGCCATCATGTCGTCAAGTCGGCCTTCCGCCTTCAACTCCTTACGGATGGGAGGTGAGCTAAAATCATTTGACCTCTCGTGTGCCCGCCCCGCGCGCGGGGGTTGAACTCTCGTAACTAATGTCCGTGATCCTACACAGAGGTAATCCGCGAGAAGGTTCAGGATGGAGTTACAGGCGAAACGAGGGAGCTCCAATATACGCAATGTAAAATTGTTGGGAATGGGTCTTTCGGCGTCGTTTTCCAGACAAAGCTGTCACCCTCAGGCGAGGATGCCGCTATCAAGCGCGTTCTTCAAGACAAGCGATTCAAGGTACCCTCGCTCTCTTCTTCATCCGCCTCTTTTCTAAATCGAGGGGGCATCTTAAGCTAATTGCCGCAGAACCGTGAACTGCAAATCATGCGCATCGTTCGACACCCCAACATCGTTCAATTGAAAGCATTCTACTACTCGAATGGAGAGCGGGTGAGCATGGCGTGCCCCAGCACTTCCTACCCCTCGCTACCTCGGAACTAACGATGGCTTCCGAATCTAGAAAGATGAAGTCTACCTCAACCTTGTGCAGGAGTTCGTTCCTGAGACCGTTTACAGGGCATCCCGGTTCTTCAACAAGATGAAGACGACGATGCCAATCCTGGAGGTCAAGCTCTATATCTACCAGCTCTTCCGCGCCCTCGCCTACATTCATTCGCAAGGGATTTGCCACAGAGACATCAAGCCCCAAAATCTTCTGCTCGACCCCAGCACCGGGGTGCTGAAGCTTTGCGACTTTGGTAGTGCGAAGATACTGGTAGAGAACGAGCCAAACGTGTCGTACATCTGCTCCAGGTACTACCGGGCACCTGAACTTATCTTCGGTGCCACAAACTACACGACAAA
This sequence comes from Cephalotrichum gorgonifer, assembly GCA_900312665.1. NCBI lineage: Eukaryota > Fungi > Ascomycota > Sordariomycetes > Microascales > Microascaceae > Cephalotrichum > Cephalotrichum gorgonifer. The sequence goes on along the minus strand of ONZQ02000004.1, from coordinate 535,578 downwards.
AATCGGTAAGGATTTCGCCACGCCCATGGTTTGCTACCCCATGCACCTGCGTGGCACGGGAAGGCTAACAGGTCTGGCTTTATTAGATGTCTGGTCGACCGGATGTGTGATGGCGGAGTTGATGCTGGGACAGCCCCTTTTCCCTGGGGAATCCGGTATTGACCAGCTCGTGGAGATCATCAAGGTCCTGGGCACGCCAACGAGGGAACAGATTCGGACCATGAACCCGAATTATATGGAACACAAATTCCCCCAGATCAAGCCTCATCCATTCGGCAAGGTCTTCAGGAAGGCCGACGCGAATGCCATTGATCTCATCAGCAAGCTCCTGGAATACACGCCGACTGAGAGGCTGTCCTCTATCGAAGCCATGATACACCCCTTCTTCGACGAGCTTCGCGACCCCAACACGAAGCTACCAGACTCGAGGCACCAGACTGGCCAGATGCGGGATCTCCCCACCTTGTTCGACTTCTCAAGACATGGTATGCTCTTCCTACTTAATCCCAGGTGATGATGCCAGGTGTGTTTCATGCAGGTTTGCTGACCGCAGTTCGTCCCCAGAGCTGTCGATTGCACCCCACCACAACCACAAACTGATACCGCCGCATATGCGGCCCACGTTGGCGGCGCGTGGTCTGGACATCGACAACTTTACACCGTTGAAGAAGGAGGAGATGATGGCTAGGCTGGACTAAGCTGGCTATTACTTGTCCCGCAAGGTTGAAAAGCTCACGGTATTATTAGTCCGCGCCTCGTGGTCCCGCAATCTTGGCAGTGTCCGCTGCCTCATAGTCAAGACAAAGTCATGGGAAGAAAACACACGGCCCGACGAAGGAAGCAGGAAGCGGAGAGTGAGGTAGCGAGAAGGGAAGCGAGCAGCAAACAGAAAGTGGTCCGCCCATTGTGCCTGTTTGTCCGGACGCCGTATTTCGAAAAATTGGAACTTCTCCATATCGACTGCTCCCGAGACAGGCGACAGCGGCCGCGGCGTTAGAAGGAGAGGGGATATGAGTTCGACGGCCTGTTCCCGTGGCTTGGGTAGCTTGTAATGGCATGGACGCGCTTCCCGACCTACCCGCCCTCCTGGGGGGCGGAGTACGGCTTACCCATGATGATAATGCCGCCATGATAGGAGGGGCTGCATTCTGCTGCATATGAGATGAAATCACGTTTTAGACCTGGTTCTGGTTCTGGTTCTGTTTTTATGGCCCTTTGATGCATGACAGGGATGTTTCTTACGATTCCTCGCTGGTTCCTCATCCCGTTATGTTAGTCGGTCATGCTAGCGCTGTGGTTTATGCCTGCCTACACAGGGGAATCAAAGTTCACCTTGGCGATCAACGTGACTATCCACCATCGTTACCGCGCTCTTCGTAAATTTGCTTTCTATATGCGCTACTCGCAATATCCTGAATGTCGTCAGGAGGTCAATACCTCTCTGAGGAGTCAGCGAAGCTGGATGGCACCACCTGGGCTAGATGGCACCAGCGTTGCACGACGAGGAAAGGCAGCCACTACCAATCTGCGACTATCAAGGTGACGTATTTGAATTCCAGGCATGACGCCGAGGACCTGACTGCGACTAAATGCGTGATGCCCTGACGAGCACACCAATCCCGGGTTGTCTATTCGAAGATGACTCAGCAGTTAGTGACAATATGGACCCATTTGGGGGATGTTGCGGTTACTTATGAGAGTGCTTACATAACGTAACTACTTACCAGGAAGGTAGTTAATACAGCTTGAGCGAGAGGGAGAGCTAGGCTCGCGTCTTCTAGGCTCGATTCCACGCACCTGTCGCAAACTATTATTTCCTCCGCTACCCTCGACGAAGGATCTTTCCTCCAACCACCACATCAATCACGTATCCAGTCCCCGAGGCCGTCTACGATTTGCCACTATGGCCGATTACGATCGCCGCCAGTCTGGCGGGGGCTATGGGCACTACAATGGCAGAAAGCGTCGCTATCGAGGTAAGACAGACTGGATCGCAAGCACCCGCGCCAGCGCGCATTGATGCGGCTCCGCTCCGCTCTGGGACCGATATGGGGTATGTCTTTTTCTTTTACTTACGCGTTATGTGTGCCCGTAGATGACGACGACTATAATGACCGCCGAGGAGGTCAAAGGCGCCGGCTTGAATCGGCGCCGCTTCCTGTCAGGATCCGAAAGCAACTGCTCACGTTGGCCGAGTCGCCTCTTCGTCGGTGGACTGAGGAAGTGCAGTCCATTGCCCGGTTAATCGCCGAAAACTACGACAACGAGGAACTGCGAAACATCTTCGTCGACTTGACTCTCCAGATCGCGGTAGAGCAGCCTTTGAAAACGCCGTTTGTCGCCGCCGTTGTACTTTTCGCCAACACGCTGAAACCCGACATCGTAGGGGATATTCTAACGAAGGTCACTGCGGAGACGGAGTCAAGGGTCAAGACTGGAGACTGGAGGGGGGTGAAGCTCTGCTTGAAGCTGTTGGCCTGTCTACAGAGCTGTCTTACCGGCGATGGCATATTCCCCGTGCTGGAGGAGCTCTTCAGCCGCGCTGTTGACCTACAGACGGCCAGTTCTGATGACGTGCGTCTTAGTCCTGTTTTAATTTTGTGTGATTTCTTTCATTGTGTAGCTAACATTTGGCCGTCATCAGACAATTGGCACCGAGCTTGTCAAGATCATACTCCTAACGCTACCCTACATCATGGCCGCTTCCGAGCCTAGCCAGTGGCAGCAGAAGGCCGCGGACATCATGGATAAAACCGACATCATTGCGGGCGAGCCCCACGCGATGCAAGCTTTGATCGATCCCTACCACACGAAGAACCACGACGGTAGTCCGTCCATCTCGACGAGCGTGATCGGACTATTACAGACGCAACTGCAGACCGAGGCCGCGAATGGCTGGAAGCTTGCGTGCCTTCCCCGGCCGTGGAACATGCCGTTCGAGGATGTGGAAGCCCGCGAAAGCTTAGAGAATGCTTCCAAGCACGACCTCCCAGCTATAACGATTCCCGCCACCGTGATCGCAGGGCCCCGGCCGCTCTTCCCGGAGGTATATGTCTCCGTCTATGGGAGCCAAGATGCCCAGTCGGTACCGCCGCCGACCGACGTCGCTGCGTCTCTCATCCGGGATGGTCTCCAGGACACCATTAACATCCTGGACTTTAATCGTAACGTTACGGCGAGGTATCTCATTGATATCGACTGTTACTTTGCCGACGGCACGTTTATCAAGAGGGCAACTCCATTCGACCGCCTCAAGGATATTGAGTCGGGGAAAACGACCTGGAAGCCCGAGGATGTGGCTGTGGACGCCGTATTCTCACAGATCCTCCAGCTGCCCGCACCGGAGCACAAGCTCGTCTACTACCATTCCGTGCTGACCGAGGCATGCAAGATTGCGCCCGCTGCTATCGCACCCAGTCTGGGGAGAGCCATCCGATACATTTATCGCAATACGGTCACCATGGATGTCGAGGTATCTTACCGCTTCATCGACTGGTTCTCACATCACTTGAGCAACTTTGGTTTCACGTGGAAGTGGACGGAGTGGGAGGATGACGTATCTCTGCCAGATGTGCATCCTTGGAAGGCCTTCATCCTTGGCGCGCTCGACAAAGAGATCCGACTCAGCTTCGCGCAGAGAATAAAGGGGACGCTTCCTCCTGCATACCAGAAGCTCATTGGTCCCGAGAAGGAGCAGGATGTCCCGGATTTCAAGTTTAACGACCCTGGTAAGTCCGTGCCTGATGGGAAGGTGCCCTTCTCTGTACCTAGTCTTACATGCTGACGTCTCAGACACGCCCTTCTTCGCTGAGGGACAGGAAATCGCCGGCTTACTCAAGCGCAAGTCCCCTGACGAGGACTTCCAGCCTATCATCGAGCGGATTCACTCCGCTGCCCTCGATCAGGGTCTCGACCCTCTCGTGTCCAGCACTGACGTCTTCATGACGGCCGTCTGCTGGGTGGGCTCCAAATCTCTATCCCACGTGCTAGCCTGTATAGACCGCACAAAGGGCCGCCTCCTCGATGTCGGGGCGGCGTCGGAGGGGGCTCGCGCGCAGATCATCACGTCTGTCATGGAATACTGGAGCGCACAGCCCGGTGTGGCGATCTCCATTATCGAGAAGCTCCTAAACTACTCCATCCTTACCCCGCTGTCCGTCATCCACTGGGCGCTTGTGGGCACTAGCCACGCGGGCGGCACGAAGACCGGAGACGTCCTCGCGAAGTGGCACATCTTCGAGCTCGTCTTCAAGACGGTCACGAAGGTAACAGTGCGCGTGCGGCAAGTCTCGGAGGGCGAGACCCCCTCGGACGCCCACACGCAGGAGGTCAAGGCAATGAAGGAGCTGTTCGCAGCGCTCGATGATGCGCTTCAGGGGTGGTCTACTGGGGCGAACGGCACGCTCGCGGATGCTGAGGAGCAGGAGTTCGTGCAGGGGTGGGCGGAGAGGTGGCTCAGGGTTTTCAGGAGGCGGGCGGCGATTGAGGAGGCGTTTGCCGCGGAGGCCGAGAAGGCTGCGGAGGTTAAGGTGATCGAGTGAGGATATATAGGGGGACACTTGGGCCTTTCTACGTGCCTGTTTATTTGCGGAAGAAGGATGCGAGACGAGAGCTACTGTTTTGTAAAAGAATCCATGTACCATCAATTTCGAGGAATAGGTTGCTTCTTAGCAACGCAGGAGCGGGGGTTTTGTACTTAGAGGATCCTAACGCAAGACATTCAAAACGAGCGACATCTCACGCCTAATGTGTTTGTTCTTCAGTTTGAGGTGCGTGATATTGGCAATGACCTATCTTCCGGCCTCGCCTGAATCCCGGCTCTTTCTCCATATTGTACACACGCTATTCGTGAAGATACCCTCCTCCGTTTGATCCCGTTTTGTGGCGCCTAGTAGCGCCTAACATGTATTATATACCAGAATTCAAGTATCGCTTTAATAAGAGGCGCATAACGCTCTTGCC
>ONZQ02000004.1:497704-513460 GCA_900312665.1 Cephalotrichum gorgonifer | reverse complement strand
GACGACATAACTAGGAATATACGCAATATTCTCACCCTGGGAAACAGACCGGTTGAATCGTGACATTACCATCGCCCTCGGCTTGGCCCGTGCGGGTACTCGTAAATTCCTCCCGCCCGACCGTAAAGCCGCCCTGGCACGAGCGATGGCACTGAAACGGAGAGGAACAGAACCGGTTCGTCGAAGAAGAGTAGACACCAAAACCCCCCCCCCCCCCCCCCGCCCCCCCGCGTCTTCCCCAAATGCAATACGATGAGGAACGGAACACAGCCGCACCTCTGTGAAGAATTTGAGAGGTGACGAAAACCGGGGTGGAGAGCTGAATATGCCCTCGCTTTGGGGGTCGTGCAGTGCATGACCAGGAAATAATGATGCATCGGATCGAGGAAAGCTCTTGGTGGGAACCGTGCCGCTAAACCTGCAGTTTAGGATGTTGCTCGTACGAGCAATTCATTGGATCGAGGCAGAGGCAGGGAGGGCCTGGCCTTCCTGATCCGAGCTGACGGGAAGGGGAGGGGGCCCACTTCGGCCCCCCTTCCCCCATCCGGAATGGGTCATCCCTACGATCCAAGCTACTGCCGCTCCCGAGACGGATGGGAGGGGGGAGGAGCAACGCATGTTTGCCCGGAGTCGAAGCCGGTAAGATACAGTAGCTTGCCCTGATGCCAGAGGGCGGGGGCGGTACAGGGAACACACACATCTTCCCTAATTCGGAGTCTTATTCCCGAGGAGCTAGCTTCGTTTGGCCGATGGCTACTCCGGAGTACTCCGGACGCAGCCCGGCGTACACGGCAGCAAGGCGGAGGGAGGCTCACATATCTCCGGCGCTACCGATATACAGACGTAGTCTCATGCACTTGCCCCGATGCACGTACTAGGATTCTGTCCTTCTCCCCCATGTACCCACCTACACTTGGGCGACTCGAAGCTGACTCGGGTAGCACCCCAGTAGCATTGCATCATCAACTATAGTTCCTGCACTGGGCCATGCCGTGGAACAGCGGGTCAAGAGGGGGGGGGGTTTGAGGGGACCGCTGGAGGATAAACGACGGGAAGTCTGACTCCACTCTGAACCGCCCTTAGGCAGGAACGGGGGATCATTATGAACTTTCCGCTCCGACTCCGACATACTCGTATTTACTACTCATAGCTACGACTCGTCTCCACCATGGGGAAGCGGAAGGGGGGGGGGGGTAGATTACCGATAATACCGATACGCGCACTAAACTACTAGTCAAGATGGGCGCCGATGTAATCGGGAAACAACCCCCTCCCCCTGGCCATCATGGATGGCCCCCGTCATCATCTACGAGCGTTTCCTACCTCCCTTCACACTAGATACTACCCACAAACCGCGGCGTAACGGTCGTTGGCGTACGTAGTACAGGAAGTGTCTCTCCACACCATCCGGTCATTCGGAGGGGGGGGGGGGGCGTGAGAGATACACGAGTATGAAACAGTGGAAAACATACTAAATACCAATACTAACCACACGCCCCCGCCCACTCTTTCCATCCCTCCTGTCCTCGCCTTCTCATACTGGTACTCGTATTGTCCTCTGTAGCCACAATGTCATTATCTGTCAATACAATGCGCTCTCTATGCCAGATGAGATGAAAGAACGGCCGAGATCAGAGACAGGAAGCCTCATCTTGACCGCAGATGAGGTGAGACCTGCTCTAGGCATGCGAGGGATCGGAAAGGGAACGATAAGAAGCAACAAAAGCGGAGGGGGGGGGGTGGATGGCGGGGAGTGGGTTGGCACCGCGAGATGGGAGGGCTTACTTGTACTCCGGCGTCGATTGTATGTAGCATGCAGATCTCAGGTGCAATACTGGTTTGGATATTATGAGTACGAGGATGCTAGGAATCAGTAGGGCAAGTATATCTCGAGGGGGAAGGGGGCGTGAAGAGAGAAACGAGAGAAACACACGGGGGAGGGGGTTCTAACTCTGTTCCGGTTATCTTTCCTGCCACCGTCCTCGATAGTTATGCCGTCTGTGCGGTAAGCGTCCCGTGATAGACCGACAATGACGTGACGTGACCATGCCGCCGCTCTCGATGCGCTCCCTTCCGGTTCATAACCTTCCTTACCAGGCTGAAGAGAGCCACCTGAAATCTAGCCTGCAAGCCTAACTCGATAGACTATTGCTTGCATTATCAATACAACGCTCGGATTTGGTATAGGCGCATATTGAGTTCGAGCCTTCGTATAAGGAAAGAAGACTAGTACCAAGGCACTTGTCCTACCACTAAAGGAGAGCAAACAACAAAAAAAAAAAGGCGGGGATAGATTTCCGTGACTCCGTTGTGCTCCTCGTAGGGACCGACCTGAGACTTGCTGCCAGTCGTCGGCGTTGATGCAGGTGTCGAGGCGGAGCTTATTGGTGCGGGGAGCACAGACTACCTTTCCCGGGAGTCATGATTAACGTCTTGTGTAGCGGACAAATGCACCGATCGAGTAATCGTGTACCTTGCTAGCACGATGCTAGTGCTCGTACGAATAAGGAGGGGGGGTGGTGCCGGCGGAGGGTACCAGAGGAGAGAGGAGAGAGAGGAGCGGAGTCCACATTCCTTCGTCTTCCTCGCAAGTTTGCATATCGCGGAGCTGTGTTACCGGTACGGAGGCCGTGATGAACTCGGGGGTAGTGTTATTATTCGTGTTACCACTTGTACCGTTTAGCGCTACAATGGAGAAGCTATGATCCCTGTTCCCTTGTCATACCATGCGGCTATCACTCATCTCGGTAAGGAGCGACGGTTCTATTCATAGGCCTCTCGGGAGTGGTGCCTCTTCGGTGATGGATGAGCGAGGAGTTAAGATTACCATAATACCCACCCCCCGCCGCCAACTACAGAGGTACACACTGTCCACTCACCATACTGCCCTCCACTACCCCACCCGTCTCGAGGGAGGATGCCGGCCGGAGCTTTCTCTCCAGCCTACGTAATTCTCGTACTAGTATACGAATCGACAGATGGAAACGTGTTCGAAGTCCTAAAGCAAACAACAGGCCTATCGATGGGGAGACTTGGCGGTATCGACGGGCCAGCAAGATGGAATAGAAGAGGTATCCCCCCTGATATAGGCTTTTCCACGTTTTCTTCTCCCCTTCCCCCTTGAAGCTTGAATAAAAAGTCTATTCGCATTTTCTCATTTTCTTGCTGTGGAGTTTATTGACGGCACATGGCCATTGGCTGTCTCGGTGAAGGGTAGGAGGCAGAGCCGGGGGTGGTGGAGGTACAGGTAGTGGTGTATTACTACTACAAGTACAATGTACGTACTCGTAGTGGTGGTGGTGGTGTAGTACTCGTAGTGGTGGCGATGGTGATGGTACAAGTCTCACTCCCCGCTCACCGAAATCCAAATCTCCACCTCCTGCCGCAAGGAACCGATACGGTTAGTTCGCAGAGGGGCGTTCCTCACACCAACCAGCCGGGAGACGACTCGCGCTCCGTGCGACACCGCGGCTGGCGGGCCTAGTGCCGAACTAGCCTTGCCACAAACCAAAAAAACTGTTAATGTCGTCTTCTGACACCCTACCAGATGAGGGTGGACGGTGGCGCTTGTCCAAAGTCCCCCAGCGCGGGCCCTAGTCTCCCCTGGCCAGGACCAACTTGTACGACGCAAACTAATTCCTTTTGGATCCACACGTCAGCTCCCCACAATATACTAGTAGTAGCACTTCCTTGCACTAGTATGATGGGGACCCAGATCGAGCTTTCCCAGCCTTTGACCCTGGCACGGGCCTACGGGATCCAGATTTACGCATGTGGGGAGAGAGACACTTCTCGTGGTGGTGTTAGTGCGTGGCGGCTGGGATCCTCGGCGCCGTCGGCGAAAGGGGGGGGGGGTTGTTTTTGTTTTCGGCTTCGACCGGGTCCATGGCTCCCGTTACGCCCATTTCGTGGCTGGGTCGATTCGCGACTGCGCTGCATAACACTAGTAATAACGTGGTTTCCGTACATACTTGTGCTTACCCGTAGCTGATCTCTTCTGCGGACCGACCGTGCTGAGAGGTCGAGATTGACGGGGTCAGCACGGGCGGACAACATGGGCATCTCCTTGTATACACCTTACTCCGCCCCTTCTACTTCCAGTGAGAGATGCTCTGGGGGGCCAGAACTAGTGAACTAGCTTTATCATATGCTCTGTCCCCGTAATTACCCGCTCCCTCTTGCCTCCTGCGCGAGGAGAGCCCGCGATAAGCTCTCCGTAACAAGCCAGACTCCATCCGCTGGGGCAATACCTAGAGCGAGCCACTTGGGGTTGGTTACAGCCTGTCTCGGGCGTCATGCACGACCTCGGGGGTATTTAACCTCACATCCACTTTACCTTGACCCCGCGAAACGCCCCCAAACTCCAAAGGCAGCCCCTCGAGTCACCCAGGCCCAGGCTGCACTTGTACCCCGTGCGGGTGTGCCGGTGCCGGCGCGGGTGCACAGAGTATGAGGACATGATATATGAAAGATGATTAGCGACCAACCCCACTGAGGTGAAGCCGACCACTCGGCTCCGGATCCGCAGCTGGTTGGGTGGTGGGCCACAAGCATATCGTTTTGTGCGCAGTCTATGTTGGTGGTGTCTCGGGCTCGGTGCGCATTGCTTTTCCATCCAGGCAGACAGAGGTGGCCGGCTGTACGGGAATGAAACCTGCAGCCATTAGCGGGTATGAAATTAGGGCTGCCAGTCTCGCCACTGCCGTTGACGCCCTGGTTGGTGCTTGTGCACAAGGGGTGGCGAGAGAATTTCCGGGGGAGACAAGGGCGTGTGAGGCCAACCTTAGAAGAGGAGGGGGTAGGGGGGGTAGGGGGGGTTGCTGTTGTCGTCTTGGTGTGCGTAGAGGGCGTATCTCCAGGGCGTGCAGTACCCGGGGGGGGCTCAACATGTTTCACCCCATTTGTTACCAGGGTGCTCTGCTAGAGCCTCTTGGTTGTGCCATCTCGATCGACTCGAAGTGGAAACAGCCTCTTGCCTTGGCTTCCGTCCTTGGCCACCTTGCCATTGACGCTCCGTATTAACCCCCCATATTGCAGAGAAAGTATCGAAAGCCTACCCCCCCCCCCCCCCGGCTCCCGATCCGGGAGAGAAGAAGCACGGAGATTTGATGTACGTGATCAATCACATTGCCATTTCCACAAGACAACCCCACTATCCAAGCTACTTGCACTGGACACCCACTGGCCTCTGCCCAATCCTGCTATGAAGATCGACGAAGGGGCGCGGCCTGCATCTCCGAAGCTGAGGCATGTAACGGACGACATCGTTGAAAAGGCGCCGCGCCCTCGTGTAGACGTACTTCCTACTCGCACAGCAGGTCGGGGCCCCATAGGGAATGTGCCCCGAACAGCGGGTACTTGGCCATCCCTTCCCCTCCCCCTGAGCCGGTGCGGTACGGTGTAAGGAAACGGGAATCCAGTGGGAGGGAGGATCGACTCCGCGTCATTCCATGCGGGTCGCAGCGAAATCAGCGACGAGGGGCCGAGTTAGTCCGGGCCAAAGAGGTGTAAACACAGGCAAAACACACGTCTGCTGACGGCCTCTTCTGGCCAGATCGTCGCCAAAGACCGCCCAAGTCGCCACACGGGTGAGCATCCGCTCTCAGTGGCGGAGGCAGCTGGGCCTGCTCAGGGCGAAACGCTGGGGGTTGTCACGAGTGACATGTGGAGTTCCGGAAACCCCCGGGGCCGGCGGGGGGAGTTCAGGTTCCAGGGAGAGACTGTAGATGCACGAGGGGGGAGGGGGGAGGGAGGAGGCTGATGTGTGGTGGGGAAAATGTCCTGAAGATCCTCCCAGTCCCTCCGACTCATCGACGAGCCTGGCACGTTGTGTAGAGGGGGTTGAATTTCAAAGACAACGACGCCTTCACACCCCTTCAAAGACAGCAACCCCTCCAAATTCAGTAGTCCCTTCAAGGCAACAAACAGTCCCTTCAAAGTTTGCAACCCCCATTAGAGACAACAGCCCACAATGCAGACACAGTAACTGAGGACACCATGGCCAACCACCGTACCCAGATTACCAACCCCTGTGGATTTCGGGGTTTCTGAGAGTAGTGAGCAGTGTGTGAGAAACTTGGTGTATATTATAAGTGCGCGAGCACATTGTATCCCGTCTAGCAGTAGGTCCGCCGTCTATAGTGTAAAAAGGGAAGGGTTGGTGGATAGTGAGCCGCCGACTGGTGACTCTTGAGATCTCATGACGACCTCTGCGATTATTTGCCTTATTTGCCGACCACTTGTCGTTGTCACAGGCGTCACGGGTGGGTGGGTGGCTGGCGTCGAGCCCGTTCTCCAGGTCTCGTGCCCTCGCTAACGCCTCCGGACTTGAGGGTGGTACCCTGTGCCTGCTAGGTATGCAGCGTCCTGGCTGACGCTCGGCTCAGCTCATCCATGATAGTGCAGTCGGTGTGGATAGGTTCGAGGCCGAAACCTAAAACCTAGAGCGAACAAGGCAGCAACACCCCCTCCCCCCGGATATCGGATATGGATAACTCCTTGGGAGGATAGCATGGGACGAGACAGCCTCACTCGCCCAGCCCATCCACCCACCGGGGCAAGTAGAACTTCACGTTCTCGTAGACCAGAAACGTCACCCACGTCGCCGGCATCACCCTCACCACACCCGTCGTGATCCCCCTGTAGAAACCCCTAAGTCCCTCCTCCCACCATATCCTCCTCACGACGTTCACTATCCCCCGCCCGAACTGCGCGTCGGCGTCGTAGGTCTGCAGCCTGCTCCGCAGCACCTGCTGAGGATAGGTAACCAATCCAGCGACGAGCTTCGCGAGGGTCGAGATCCCTATCGTCGACTCTGTCGTCATCTTCTCCTTCCCGGAGCTGGAGCCGGCCCCCTGGCCCCCCCGGCCCCGGCGGGAGAAGTACATCCTCTTGGCCGGCTCGTACACGGCGAACTGGACGGCGCCGTGTGAGACGCCCAGCAGACTCACGCCTAGTCCGCGGTAGAACCCGCGGACCCCCTCGGCCAGGAGGAGCCGGCGCGCGCCGGACAGCATGCCTGGGTACGCGCCCTGCGCGCCCCTGTCGGACGACAGGATGCGCGTCTTGAGCACCCAGATGGGGTTCGTCAGGACCTGCGTCAGGGCCCCCGCCCCGGCCGAGGCGACGAAGTAGTCCGCGGGGGACAGGCGCGCACCAGCGCCCTTCCACCCGGCCAGCACGCGCTCGAGGCGGATCTTGAAGAAGAAGAAGGAGGACCAGCTCGCGGCGTTTCCGACGAGGTTCGGGGTCAGGCCGCGGTACAGGGCCGCGATGGGGTGCGGGGAGTGGATGAGGCCGCGGACGATGGCGAGTGTTGAGACGTTCGCGGAGCCGCCGACGCTACTTCGGTGAACTACGGTGCGGGGAAGAGAAAAAGCATGTCAGCCAGGTGAAAAACGGAGGGACGGCGGGGGAGGGGAAACCAACTCTGCATGCGAGTCTTGACAATGTCGAGGGGGTGGACGACGAGCGTCGCGATAGAGCCGGCGGTCAGCCCGGCGATGGACTCGACCTGCGCGGGGGAGATAGTCGCATGATTAGAGGCGACCATGGGATAATCATGCGTGTTGGGTTTGGACTCGCCGCATTGTTGGGGTCGGGGCATTCCCATCGCTTGGGGGGAGTGGAAGGAACTTTTTTTTCTTCCTCTGTCCGAAGTGGTGGTAAGAGACAAAGAATCGCTCTAGGAAAGCTTGGGCTCGGATTTTCCGGCGTGACGTCGCTGCCGCCCACCCTCTCTACCTCAAGATGTTATGACTACAAGTAGATTACGAATCAGTGCAGGGATAACACTCGAGAGAGAAAATTTTCGTCGCCGATGCAGAAATACAGGACACGGCTCTCATGTCATTACATCGGTTCAATTCAAGGATGAACGTTAAGCTATTGTACAGGACCGTCTGTTTCGTCGAAGACGGTCATTTCTATCCTTCCCATATCCACATTCCACCCTGCCACCCTATTATCCGTATATCAAGACAAACATCGTAGAGCCTTCACACTGACAAAGGCCATGTCGATAGGAGAGTGTGCCGTCTTGTGCTGCGCGTGCTCTTCGGTAGGTAGGTAGGTAGGTGGCTTAGAAGAGAGGCGAGATGAGCCTAGAATTCTGGTCAGCAACGGTCTCCCGACGCTCGCACCGGACCCAAGTCTTTCTTACCGGATGAGGGAAGGCCGAGGCTCGCTCCGGGTGTATCCTGTATTCACTGGTAAGTAACGTGCCGTGGTAGTCGAGTCGGGAACCGTGCGGGCTCGTCGCGATGTGCCATACCGAGGTAGAGGATTAGGGGGATGTATCCACTGCGCGCTGGTCAGTCGTCGTTCAGTATCCGTAGAGCAATCATCTTCACGTACTAGTGGATCGCGGCCCTCGAGATCTCCATAACGCGCCCGATGCGCTCCTGTTGTCCGACGTCAGTATCGTCGTCGCGGATCAGATTGCCGGGCGCAGTTTGGAATTTGTACCTTGGACTCATCCGACAGGTTGAGGACGGCAGCCATTTTGCGAGGGACGGGGTATTGGTAGTCGGAACTGGTGGGATTAGATTATCGAATCGGAGGTTCTCTCGGAAGGGTGTCGTGGCCAAGTTCGTCGTTGAAAGTGGGAGTGCGTGATGGAGCTGTTCGAAGTCGGAAGTCGGTAGCCTCTCTCTCCTGGCTTGCCTGACCTCTAAAATTCGGGCCTGGAACAGAAAAATTCCATTGGTCCGTGCACACCACCACCAATAGCCTCACCGAGATCCGTCCTCGGTGAGCAACCAATAGCACGCATCAGAGTCCCACACATGTGAAGACATTCGGCTAGATACTGTCATAGAATAATAGCAGAATTCTCACTCACGGGACGACTAATCCCAACACATTATCGAAAATGGCCCATGTGAGCCCTCAGATAGAATACTTGTCTACAGGGGCAAACAGGCACTGTGCCGTCGCCGACTGGAGCGTGGATGGGATCCTGGCCTACGGCGCTGATGCAAATGTTGCCCTGTGGCGGCCAGAGGTGAGTCAACCGGACCGCCCCCTCCCCTTTTGCCAGATTCCCTGACATGGTCGCTAATATAATTGAATTTACAGTCTAATAACCCAAGGGGAGTTGAAACGGTACTGGCTGGCCATACGGGTGTTGTAAAAGCCGTCACATTCTTACCTCAGGAGGTGGGAATTGGCGAAGAAGTATCCTACCTGGTGACGGGTGCCGACGACTTCAAACTCAAGCTTTGGTCCATAAGCAAGGACCTCACCCGATGTGAATGTATTCAGACCGTCGATGCGCACTCGGCGTCCGTCACCTGCTTGGCGGCTCTGAAGTCGTGGTCGAAGCCGAGCGATGTTCTCCTGGCATCCGGCGCCGCCGACTATAGCATCAAGGTCTGGAAGTTCGACTCGGGCCAGCTTCACCCCGTCCAGACGATAAAGACCGCGCAGGGGCCCAGGTTCTTCCCCCTAACGCTAGCACTATGCACCCTCGGGGGGGATGACAGCTCATTTGTCCTCGCCGCGGGAGGAACCAGGCGGACCATCCACATCTACGGCGCGTCGAGACAAGGGGGGGAGATCGATTTCAAACCGCAGGCCACGCTGTCCGGCCATGAAGACTGGATCAGGGCGCTGGACTTTACCCTCGAGACGACCGACATCGGCACTAGTGATCTCCTACTCGCATCGGCCAGTCAGGACAAGTACATCCGGCTCTGGAGGGTCCACGAGGGCGTGCAGGTCCCAGTCCTATCCTCCACCGCCACCGCAGACCCCCTCCGTGACGCCTACCTCGCCAGCAAGGGCCCGTCCAACAAGGCTCACAGGATTAAGGTCGCGGATAGGGACTTCACTATCACCTTCGAGGCGCTGCTCCTCGGCCACGAGGACTGGATCTACGCCGTGCAGTGGAACCGGGGGTCGGACGACATACTGAGGCTCCTCTCCGCGTCGGCCGACAATTCCCTCGTCATCTGGGAGGTGGAACCCGAGTCCGGCATCTGGGCGAGCACGACCCGCCTCGGCGAGATCAGCCGCGACAAGGGCGCCACCACCGCGACGGGGAGCATCGGCGGCTTCTGGACCGGCCTGTGGAGGGCCGATGGGCGGTCCATGGTCTGCCTCGGCCGGACCGGGAGCTGGAGGAGGTGGGACTTCGACGAGAGCGACCAGCGGTGGAAGCCGGCCATCGCCGTGACGGGCCACACAAAGCCCGTGACGGGGATCGCGTGGTCGCGCGACGGCGCTTACCTGCTCTCCTCCAGCTCTGACCAGACCACGCGGCTCCACGCCTCGTGGACGGAGCTCGGGGGCGCTGGGACGTGGCACGAGATGTCCAGGCCGCAGATCCACGGGTACGACCTCAACTGCATCGACTCCCTCGGTGTCGATCGCTTTGTCTCCGGCGCGGACGAGAAGCTCCTCCGTGTTTTCCGCGAGCCGCGCCCCGTCGCCCAGCTCCTCAACAGGCTCTGCAGGTTCGAGTCCGATGCTGAGGCCATGCCCGAGGCCGCCAACATCCCCTCCCTCGGCCTCTCCAACAAGGCCGTCGACCCGGACGCGCCCGAGGACGTCGGCGGCGGAGGCACGGTCGACACCGCCACCGACGCCCTAAAGTCCGCGCTGGAGATCGACCGACCGCCCTTCGAGGACGCCCTGTCCAAGTACACTCTCTGGCCCGAGATCGAGAAGCTCTACGGTCACGGCTACGAGATCTCCTGCCTCGCAGCGAGCAACGACGGCCGGCTCGTCGCCAGCGCCTGCAAGGCCAGCGCCTCCACCCACGCCGTCGTCCGCCTGTTCGAGACAGAGAGGTGGACGGAGGTGAAGCCGCCGCTCGTGGCTCACAGCCTGACGGCCACGAGGTTGCGCTTCTCTGCCGACGACAGGTATCTCCTCAGTGTCGGGCGGGACCGGCAGTGGGCCGTCTTTGAGAGGGGCGACGGGGATGCATTCTCCCTCCTGCAGAGTGATCCGAAGGGCCACTCGAGGATGATACTGGACGCGGCATGGGCCCCCGAGGGGTGGGTGTTCGTCACGGCGGGTAGGGATAAGCAGGTCAAGGTGTGGAGAGCCACGGAGGGGGAAGGGAAGCTGGAGTTCGCGTTGGCGGGGGCTATTCCGTCGGGGCAGCCCGTCACGGCCATTGACTTCCTCCCGAGGAATAGCAGGGCTGGCCACTTGGTCCTCGCTATGGGTAACGAGGCTGGGAGTGTCTCGATATGCGAACTGAGCACGGCGGATCTCTCCCTCGTGTCGAGATCTGACCTAGAGTCGAGGTACGTCTCCCCCCCCCCTTTTGTCGTTACTTTCTGTTGCCGACACCCGCGGGAATGGACAGCACTGACCAACTGTACCTAGGTTCTGTCCCTCGAAGTCCGTCCTCCAATTGTCCTGGCGGCCCTCGCGGGGCGAGCAAGGTGATGGCGCCACGCTTGCCATCGCCGGCGAGGATACGTGCCTGAGGATATACCGCTTCGGGGAGATCTGACGGCGGGTTATATACGAGGGTGATGGGAGAAGAGTGGAGGCAGTAGAGCCGTGGGCAAAAAAAAAGGAGAAATGGCTGAAATTAAGCGTCTATAGACTTATTACGTATGTGTGCGCTGTGTGTGTGCTCTCCTCTGGCAACTGTAAATGCGAGAGCAGCACAAGAACAAGAAGGGCGATGATACCCGGCACTCTCGGTTCCCTTCCCTCTCCCGCCCCCCTATCTCCCCATCTATTATGAGCTATGCCTGCCCACGGCTAGAACGGTGAACTTCGTTCTATCCTATCCATGGAAACAACCTCCCGTCTTCTAACGCCGACCATATCCCATGCCCGGAAAAACTCAAAACGCGCTTCACATGTCCCTTCCGGAGAAAGGACCCTGCACCCCGTCCGAGCAACTGTATAATGCTCCCTTGTCCGACCGTTCGTACTGCTGTCGTCTATACCGGGGCCGCTTACAGCTCCCTCACAATAGCCGTCGCAGCCTCCGCGACGACCTCGGTGAATGCCTCGGCGGAGGCCTCGGCAACGTCCGTCGCCCCTGGCAGTGAGCCGCCCGCGAGGGTGTGCACGGCATCCTTGGTCATCTCCAGAACATCGACGCTGTCGCCGTGGACGTAGAACCACGCGCGGTTCATGAGGAAGATGATGTGCTGGGGGAGGTAGAGGAAGGTCGCGATGAAGGTCAGGCTCGTGAGGAGGAAGAGGACGGACCCTAGTGAGGCTGTCAGCATTGGTTCCTCGTTTGCGAGACACACCCTCCCCCAAATTGCGACTTCACTGTGCAAGGGGGGTCAACATACAGAAGATGAACTTCTCCAGAGGCGTGTAGATGTATACACTAAAAGTCACCTCCATTTGGTACTTCTTCAGCTGCAGCCATTGTACGAAAGACGCTAGGAGAGCCATCTTGGCCGCCGTGGGGGAGGTAAGAAGGAAGTGGTGTGTCGGGGTTATCGGGTTGTCGGTCGCGGGTCGCCGGAGTTGCCGTGGCTCTCGATATATTAAGAAGGGGACTCCACTAAACAATGTGGTTCTGGAGATGTCGGAAGGCTGGCTTGATTATTGATGTTGCGGTCTTTTGAATATGCGATTATGGTTGTCTCGTTGCAGAGGGGGAAAAGCGAGCGGATTGAGTGAAACCGGGCGGGAATAGTTGTGGTTGTCGCGACGTTTCTCGGTTGTCTGGGATTATTCTTCAGGGAGCATGCAAGTATGAAAAAGTATAGGAGCGGAGCCTAGCCTCGTTAAATTTCCGGCGTTCTCGAAGTCGTTCCTGGCTAGGCAGGCATAGGGGCGACCGGCATAACTCCAGTGGCAGGGCACCCGCTGTTGGCCTCTGTTTTACATTATAATGGTCCACTTGCGGTGGGGCGGGATGACATGGTCTGCGCTCACGCCACCAACCATGGACTGGCGACAACTTGCTTCGAAGTGTAGTACAAACGACATCTTCCATCGATCCTCGAGCCCGTACGGGTAGCTTAACTAGCCCAGCTCACCGCCTCCAAACAGAAATAATGGTCCATCCGCTCCCACCATGACGCCACACTTTCTACGCCTGACCTGGAGCATCCTTCCCCGGCCCGCCTCCTTCCGCCTCTTCACCACCTCGGCCGCCCTGTCGAAGACCATCCTCCCACCTCGACCGAAGCACCCTCCCGAGCATGAGATTGAAGAGGCGTTTGTCAAGGGGAGTGGTCC
This sequence comes from Cephalotrichum gorgonifer, assembly GCA_900312665.1. Classification (NCBI taxonomy): domain Eukaryota; kingdom Fungi; phylum Ascomycota; class Sordariomycetes; order Microascales; family Microascaceae; genus Cephalotrichum; species Cephalotrichum gorgonifer. The sequence continues at coordinate 500,284 of ONZQ02000004.1, read as the reverse complement.
CGGCGGGCAGAAGATCGTATGTTGCCCCCCCAACCTGCCCCATTATCTTCCACTCCCTTCGACTCGTACTCGGTCCGGCTCCCTGTTCACACCCCGTTTTCCCATCTCCCACAATCACCGCCGGTTGAACGCACAGATGAGCAAACAAACGGGTACCCATACAAAGTCTAACACTCCTCCGCGTTGGTGGGGAGGGAACAAAAGAACAAAACAAACTCCGCCGTCCAGCTAAAGCACATACCAACGGGCATAGTGGTAAAGTCCCAGGCCACCCGCTCGCGCTCCGAGAACCGCAAGATCGCACGCAACATCCTCGCCGGTCGCCTCGACGAGCTATACAACGGCAGCGAGAGCCGCGCCGCGGTCATCGCGGACGTGAAACAGAGGAAGCGGGCTAGTGCAGCGAAGAAGAGTAGGCGGAAGTACCGCGCTCACGAGCAGAACAACAAGGGACTGGGCAAAGACCTGGAAGAGGAAGGGGGAGTGGAAGGAAGAGAAGAAGAACAAGGCCAAGGACAAGGACAAGGGCAAGGGCAAGGGGAAGAGGCAATAAGGGCAAAGGAGGGAGCTTCCGGGAAAGGGGGCGTTTGAGGACTTGCTCGTAATATCTATACATGCGTACTACTCCTGGCAAGATGCTAGGAGACAATGGCGCCAAAAGACATGATGCATGACCTGTCCATGCTCTCGGTAAAGGGCGCCAATGCGCCTTACTCGGGTATATGCCGACGACGGAAAGCACCTCACCTCTGGAGATCTCCTCCACTCATGGATTGGGTAATAAACTGTGGCTACAGAAACAGCTACCAGCCTTCGAATTGACACCGCTAGACATGCCCAAACAAGCCCCAGGCCAAAACTTTTGGTTAACTATGAGACTCGACTAATACACCCGCGGGGACCGAAGTCTTCGCTCTCAGCGCAACCTTCGGCCGTGGAGAAGCAGACGGGGTCCGCCCAAGGAAAGAAGCGGAAAGAATAATGTACTGATTAGCTGGTGTTCCGTAACTATCTGCCATCCCATACCCGTTCCCCTTAGAAGCACTTGCGGTGAACAATCGAGGGACCGCTCTCGTCGTACTCCTGCTTGGAGATCCACATCTGTTGGAAGGTCGAGAGCGAGGCCAGGATAGAACCACCGATCCAGACAGAGTACTTCCGCTCCGGAGGAGCAATGATCTTGACCTTCATCGAAGAGGGCGCAAGAGCAGTGATCTCCTTCTGCATACGGTCCGAGAGACCGGGGTACATGGTGGTACCACCAGACTATTAAGGTTCACCGCACGTTAGCATAGTCCCGATAGATGAGAGTATTTGTAGCTGAAGCCATAGAAAGGGAAAAGAGCGCAAGAAACGGGCAAATGTAGCCTGGATGGTGATACGTACCATGACGATGTTTCCGTACAGATCCTTTCGGACGTCAACATCGCACTTCATGATCGACTGCCAGGTAGTGACGTGGATGCCACCGCTCTCGAGGCCGAGAACGGAGGGCTGGAAGAGGGCCTCGGGGGCGCGGAACCTCTCGTTGCCGATGGTGATGACCTGGCCGTCGGGAAGCTCGTACGACTTCTCCAGGCTGGAGCTCTGAGCCGCGGTCTGGATCTCCTGCTCGAAGTCGAGGGCCACATAGCAGAGCTTCTCCTTGATGTCACGGACGATCTCGCGCTCGGCCGTGGTCGAGAAGGAGTAGCCGCGCTCGGCGAGGATCTTCATCAGGTAGTCGGTCAAGTCACGGCCAGCCATGTCAATACGGGCAATGGCGTGGGGGAGAGCGAAACCCTCGTAGATGGGCACGACGTGGGTGACACCGTCACCGGAGTCGAGCACAATACCCGTGGTGCGACCCGAGGCGTACAGGGAGAGGACGGCCTGGATGGAGACGTAGAAGGCGGGGGCGTTGAAGGTCTCGAACACGATCTGGGTCATCTTCTCGCGGTTGGACTTGGGGTTAATGGGAGCCTCGGTGAGGAGGACGGGGTGCTCCTCGGGGGCAACGCGGAGCTCGTTATAGAAGGTGTGATGCCAGATCTTTTCCATGTCATCCCAGTTGGTAACGACACCGTGCTCGATGGGGTATCGGAGCGTGAGGATACCACGCTTCGACTGGGCCTCATCACCAACGTACGAGTCCTTCTGACCCATACCGATCATGATACTAGATAACAAGCGCATGTTAGGATTCCTGCTTCAATGACCGTCGTCGGGGATGGTGGGCTCGAGGTGGGGCGGTGGGAAGGACCCAGGTCAGGGCCGGGAATAGGGGAAACACGTACCCATGGTGACGCGGGCGGCCAACAATGGAAGCTAAAAGTCATTTATTAATACGCCATTCCGCGCGAATGTGATGGATTTTCTCGCTCGATCTTACTACTGGCGAGTTGGTGGATTGGGGAGTCGGGCAGGAAGAGCGGGGTACAAACTTACGGAAGACAGCACGGGGAGCATCATCACCGGCGAAACCGGCCTTGCACATGCCGGAGCTAGGAACTTGTTAGATATCGGAGCCAATTATACGCATTTTTCCATCGACATATGATGGAAACTGATGGAGTCCGACAAGCTCCCACATCCTCACAA